>BLSH010170685.1:1573056-1594400 GCA_018402905.1 Glandirana rugosa
AGCGATCGTTGTTCTATGCAGAGCTTGATCTGCAACTCAAAGCAGCGGTATGTGAAATCTCTAATTTCTGCTATCTGTCCTCAGAGCAACAGCACAGACAGCAGTAGTAAAGTAATCTATCTCAGGATGCAGGATCAGGTCTTAAAATGGCTAAAATCTGTCCCTCACGCCGTCAGCTACCTTTCCCTATACTAACCCAAGGAGCATGTGACTGCAGCACTGTGACTCCAGCTTATAAAGAGGCTGGGTCACATGATGCACCGGCCAATCACAGCCATGCCATTAGTAGGCATGGCTGTGATGGCTTCTAAGGGCAAACCAGTGAAACGCTTGTTGATTGGCTGCCCTGCAGCTTCTCAACACGTGGAGTAAAATAGCAGAACCCCGGACCGAACCCGAACGATTTTTGAAATGTCCGGGTCCGGGTCCGTGCCACGGACACCCAAAAGTTCGGTACGGACCCGAACGTTACAGTCCGGGTTCGCTCAACACTAGTTACAATATTACATATAGGGGGAGGTTTACTAAAACTAGAGCACACAGAATCTGGTACAGATGTGTATGGTAACCAATCAGCTTCTAGGTTTGAGCCCATGATCATATTGGGCCAATATGGCACGTCATGACAAGTCAAATCTCATGCATGGAGTCTATTGCCGGCAATGGCACCTTTGCACCGATTCCCAAAAGTAGGTTCTGCACTTCGGGGGCATTTTCAATAGACACCTGTGCATGAATCCACACAGATGTCTGTCAAATCGCCCCCAAAGTTGGACTGAAATGCTAGTTTGAAATCATGTGAGTTCTGCTCTCGGTGTAAACGTGGGCTCATTGTCAAAGCTTAATTCAAGCTGAAGTTAGAAGCTGATTGGTTCTATGCACACTGCACCCATTTTAGCAACCCCCCTATGATGTGTGATGTCAATATCATGAGACCTGGCTATCTCTGAGAACAAGTGAATGCTCTCTCTGGCATAAAAGACACAACTGAGCATGTGCAGGTTGGCTACCCTGCCTGTGTTAGCTGGCCTTCCCCAGATAGACACTGCAGGAGGGAAGAATCTATGCATACAGGATAAAACAGCCTTTTTACACAATGCAGAGGATTAACCCCTTAAGTTCCACAGGGTGTATAACAAGCATGCTATGCTGCATATACAGACTGATTATACTGTTGTGGTTTTAGTACCACTTCAAATTAAATTAAACTTAAATTGTCTTTGTCTTTTATTCTCTTTGGTTTGTGCTTTTTTTATGCCTCATATAACCTATTCTCCAAATGCCATAATAACCTTGTGGGAATCAGTGGCTGTATCTGTAGGTTGATGTAAAGACTCCTTGCAGATGTCAGCAAAATACTTCCCCCTTCATTGACCACAAAGTTAATTAAAAGTGTTTGTCATTGCTGCCTACAATAAATGATGGCACGCACATACTGAACTTGTTTTAGGAAAGGATTAAAACTTCAGAAAACTCTGGATCCCAACTCTGCATTTAGTGAGGCTTTTATAACAACATATAATTTTTCTTGATTGGGAAATATTTTTTGGCATTGGCAACTTGTATAAGCTAAATGCTGAAATTTGCTGGGCCTATCTCTTAAATTTTCAATAACTCTTAAATAAGGTTTATAAGCCAGATATATATCTTCTTTACAGAAATTATGAACACATTTAAATAATGATTTTAAAAAATGTAAGTTTTAGAAGCAGAATATTCCTGATTATTTAACAAAGGGAAGGGGACATGAGAGTTTTCTCCCTAAATGTCATACTCTTTCACTGCCACACTTGAATTTGAGTTTGTTCTTTTTTTTTTTTTTTTGTCATCTGCAGTGTTTGACTTTAATCTGCTTGCAAAAAAATATTATTTTCCATGATTAATGACTAAGGTTTAAAAGCTTGATTTAAGATACCATTGATCTTATTTTGCCCCATAAACTTTGGGGGGTGCTAAAAATAGGTTTCAATAAATGCTTGTATCTGCATTTTTTTAATTTAAAAAATGCAAAAAGCATACTTTAATTCATAATTATCCAGATATAGACTGGATGGAAGGTACTGCACACTCAGCTAAGGCTCGACATTTCCTAAATGTCCTGCAGGACAATTTCATGGGTCAGATGGTAAATGCACCAACTAGAAAAAAAGCATTATTAGACCTTCTAACAACACAGACCTGATCACAGACGTGGAAGTAAGGGGCAATCTAGGAAATAGTGATCACAGGTCAATTAGTTTCTGTGTAAGTCACACAAATAGGAAACATAAGGGGAATACAAAGACACTGAATTTTAAGAGAGCCAACTTCCATAAGCTACGCTCCTTGCTGGAAGATGTTAGTTGGGATAAAATTCTAGGAACAAAGAACGCAGAGGAAAAATGGGAGTGCTTGAAGGACATACTAAACAAAGGTATTAGCCAGTGTATCCCAATGGGAAATAAGTTTAGAAGAGCTAATAAAAAACCAGCGTGGCTTAACTCTGACGTAAAAGCACATATAAGGGCAAAGGAGAAGGCCTTCAAAAAATACAAGGCTGAGGGGTCTCTGTCGGCACTCCAGCTTTATAAGGTATGCAATAAGAAATGTAAGGGTGCAATCAGGGTGGCTAAGATAGAACATGAAAGACACATAGCTGAGGAGAGTAAAAAGAATCCCAAGAAATGCTTTAAGTATATTATTGTAAGAGAGGGGGGTCAGATCATATTGGCCCCATAAAAAATGATGAAGGGAATCTGGTTACCAAGAATGGTGAGATGGCAAAAGTGTTAAACTAATTTTTCTCCTCAGTATTCACAAAGGAAACAGGGGGCTCAAGTATTTGAAACTACAATGTAGGACCTCATGACATGTCACAGGAAGCACCCTCATGGTTACTGAGCATCAAATTAGGAATAGACTTGAAAAACTTAGCGTTAATAAGTCAGCGGGACCAGGTGGCTTGCACCTGAGGGTCCTTAAGGAACTCAGTCAAGAAATTGCCAGACCACTGTACCTAATTTTTAAAAACAGTCTACTAACTGGTATGATACCAGCTGACTGGAGGAAAGCCAATGTAGCACCATTATATAAAAAAGGACCAAGATATATCCCTGGAAACTACAGACCAGTTAGCTTAACATCAATAATATGCAAGCTCTTGGAGGGGATGATAAGAGATTATATACAAGATTATTGTAAGGAAAACAGTATCATTAGCAGTAATCAACACGGTTTCATGAATAATTACTCATGCCAAACCAATCTATTAACCTTTTATGAGGAGGTGAGCTGCCATCTAGATGAAGGAAGGCCTGTTGATGTGGTTATCTAGATTTTGCAAAAGCATTTGATACAGTTCCCCATATACGCTTAATGTGCAAACCAAGGTCTGTCGGCATGAATCAAAGGGTGAGCACCTGGATTGAAAACTGGTTACAGGGGAGAGTCCAGAGGGTGGGGATAAACGGGGAGTACTCGGAATGGTCTGATGTGGAAAGTGGGGTCCCCCAGGGATCTGTCCTGGGACCAATCCTATTCAATTTATTCATAAACAATCTGGAGAATGGGGTTAATAGCTCAATCTCAATATTTGCAGATGATACCAAGCTAAGCAGGGCAATCATTTCTCCACAGGATGTGGAAACCTTACAAGAAGATCTGAACAAATTAAAGGGGTGAGCAGATACGTGGCAAATGCTGTTTAATGTAGAAAAATGTAAAATAATGCATTTGGGTACCAAGAATACGAATGCAAACTACTCACTAGGGGGAGAGCCCCTGGGGGAATCTAGGATGGAAAAGGACCTAGGGGTCCTAGTAGAGAACAGGCTCAGCAATGACATGCAATGCCAAGCTGCGGCAAGCAAAGCCAACAAAATATTGGCATGCATGAAAAAGGGGATAAACTACAGGGATAAATTAATAACTCTCCCCCTCTACAAGTCTCTGATGAGGCCGCACCTGGAGTATGCCATCCAGTTCTGGGCACCAGTCCTCAGGAAGGATGTCCTGGAACTAGAAAGGGTTCAGAGAAGGGCAACAAAGCTAATTAAGGGACTAAAGGACCTTAGTTATGTGGAAAGATTACGAGAACTGAACTTATTCTCCCTGGAGAAGAGACGATTGAGAGGGGATATGATTTCAATGTACAAATACTGTACTGGTGACCCCACTATAGGGACAAAACTATTCCGCTCAAGGGAGCACACAAAGACACGCGACCATTCATTAAAAATCGAGGAAAGGCAGTTTAACCTTAAGCTGCGTAGAAGGTTCTTTACAGTAAGAGCAGTAAGGATGTGGAATTCTCTTCCACAAACAGTGGTTTCAGCTGGGAGCATAGATCATTTCAAAAAACTATTAGATGGGCACCTAAGGAACCACAACATTGAGGGATATACAATGTAATACTGACATAAAAGCACACACATAGGTTGGACTTGATGGACTCAACATCACTAACTATGTAACTATACTGAAATTTAACATTGTTTACCTTGGCTTTAAGTAAAAAAAATGTGTGTTCTTTTTTGGGAAATGGGCTAAAGAAAACAGAATTTTCCATCTCTTATTTCACTTTTATGAATCTTAATTCTTATCATAATGAGAGCCATCTAGTGGCCAAATGTGATATTTACCATTTTAAATCAATGAAAAATATTTGACCAGCACAGGAAATAGCCTGTTTTTTCGCACAGAACAAATGTACATGCAATTTCACTGGGAAAATTGCTATGCAAATGTTTTATAAATATACCCCTTAATGGCTTGTCAATCGTAATTGACCTCAGCAGAAAACCACAGGAGCATTTGCATTATTTACAAGTACGCACAGTATCCTCCAGTGGTGTTCAACCTATTTAGAGGATCTAATGTGTGGTCTCTGACATAAAAAAAGAGGGTTGCACACAATGTACAAGGTATGTAATACTACAGAAAATGGTAGATGTTCAGTGGCTACAGGTATGCTACCAGAGATTGTCAAAGTCTGCAGACATGCTAGCGACATAGAGAAAGGAAGGAATGGGACTATAACAGTGCAAAATTAGAAGGCTTTTTCAACATGATAATTAAAATTTACAAAATGTATTAATACAGATTTCAAAACAATATCACCAATAAGAACAGACCATTGAAGCTCATAAGCAGACATAAAGGTCCTGACATGTTTCGCCCTGTCATTGGGCTTCCTCTGGGATGCCAGCCACTATACTTTGCTTAATTTGTCCCTTATTGTCGAAATATCAGATATAGGGAACGTTTCCTAGATCAATAAACAAGCTGGTTTAATTCTACTGCAGACCCTTAGGTGGCCACAGGAGGCAGATGAGATCTAGCTTATGAAAAAAGCTGCGGTAATAGTTCACTAGGGGGATCGATATTCTGCCGTCCAGCACAAGCAAAAGACTGTGTCTCTGGCGGTTCACAAACATCCCCCACGTGTCTCCGGCTTGGGGCTTGGGGGATGTTTGTGAACCGCCAGAGACACAGTCTTTTGCTTGTGCTGGACGGAGGAATATCGATCCCCCTAGTGAACTGTTACCGCAGCTTTTTTCATAATCTAGTCCTTATCTGCCTCCTGTGGCCGCCTAAGGGTCTGCAGTGGAATTGAACCAGCTTGTTTATTGATCTAGGAAACGTCCCTATATCTGATAGTTTGACAATCAGGGACAAATTAAACAAAGTATAGCGGCTGGCAACCTTGAGGAAGCCCAATGACAGGGCAAAATATGTTGGGACCTTTATACGCACTGTTTTTCATGAATTAAGGACTATATATCTGCTTACGAGCTGCAATATTCTGTTCTTATTGGTAATATTGTTTTTAAACCTGTATTAATACATTTTGTAAATTTTAATTATCATGTTGAAAACGCCTTCTAATTTTGCACCGTTATAGTCCCATTCTTTCCTTTCTTTATGGTATTCAATTACGGGATGAGGTGCTATAAATAGTTGACACTTTCTGGAATACCCACACATACATACCTCTATATGCTAGTGTAGCCATGTTTCCCTTTGGGGATGGCTGGTAGTTGTGGTCCACCTGCCCGCTGCTCTCAATCACACGATTTCCACACACCCGGAGTCACTGAACAGGCCAGTACTTAGTTTTTTTGTTGTTTTTTTAGGGGCTAAAGTTGGATGGGAATAGGGATGACTATGGGATGCCCAAGAATCAATCACGAGACCTTCTTTATACATCGCCATATATATACTCCTTTTTCCTCCAGCACATACACTTGCTGACCGTTACTCTTCTCCTTCCTCTCTCCTGCACACTACTTGCTGTTACCGTCCTGAAAGGCAATTTATCAGACCTCCATGACACTTCCTCTTCCACCACAGCTAGCACATGGTGAGGTCTGCTTTACTGTTAGCAGAGCCTCCGGACCACCCATTGTGGATAAGGGTCACAGGCTCCCATTTGTGAAGCAATGGAACCACATTTGTGTAACTATGTACGTTGGTGCTAGCTGGGCACTGGATGAACTACAACTCCCAGCCCATCCATCTTCCAGGCCCTTCCGGCCTGCCTTACTGTCCAGTGGCCCTCCTTCCCCCGCTTGGCTTCTCCAACCACTACATACTGTCCACTGTCTTTTCCCCAGCCTGCTCTAGCCTTCTCATCCAACTCCGGTGAATCCTTTAAATAGTCCTCTATGTAGCCTCTCTGCTGTTCTCCTGCTCCCTTGTGCCGCTCCAGGAACCAACTCCTCTTCCTGGCTGCACCCGAGCCACCAGGCCTCAAGGTCACCCCCCTTCCCAGACTGGGGGCTCCCTTCCCGGGTGAGGCCTCCACAGCACCTCTGCTACATCTCCCTCTTCCATCCAACACTCTCCTCCCCCCTGCTGGCAGATCACTGTATTTCAGGAGGCCTGCCTATGGGGGCACTACACTAGCGACATGCTGTAGAAGACTGTCAAATACTGGGGACCTGTTCCAAGAGATTGCTAGAGAACACTGCCATTAATGTCAATGTTACCATGCCCTGGAAGACTCTTGGGACGTGTGACATCATTTTGGCCTAAACCAGTAAAAAATTGGAGAAAAAAAAGTTTAAAGCAAGTAAATATAATATACCTTCCTATCTATTTACCAAGGCTAGAAGCATAAGGATTAAAAATAGTTAATGTTGAATGAGAAAGTAAAGTCCCGCATTAAGCAATGGAAACACTGAGGAGGCTCCGTTTTTGGGTTGGACTAAGGAGAGGTGACCATAGGCTACTGATTCTTAAAGCTTATTCCCTCCACCATCAGTGTAAACCACATAGCTAAAAATGTATCTTTAACCATACTCCGGAGTTCTTTATTGTGCATACCACCCAATGCTGCAGAGCCTATGCACAAAAAGTCCCAGCTGTGCCTTATGCCTACTGTGCACATGTACTGCTCAGTGGCATACTAAAGGTGGTCCGAGGGGTGCAGTCCACACTGGGTGCAAACTCACAGGGGGTGCTGCGGCCACCTGACATTAAATATTTTGTTTTGAACCACACTGCACCTCAGGGGCCGTGCAATACAAAAGAAAAACGTCAGGTGCCACAGTACTCCCTGGGGGTCTACACCTGCTTCTTGAGTGCCAGTGAGAGATCAGAGTGAGAGGAAATCTCCTCTCCTGTCTGTGCTGGAGGGGTCGATCTGTACTGAGGGGTTTGTGCTGGAGGGAGCTGTAATGAGGTGTTCATGCTGAGAGAGCGTCTGTACTGGGGGGGTTTGTGCTGGGAGGGGTGCATCTGTACTGAGGGAGTCTGTGCAAGGGGGGATGATCTGTGCTGGGGGAAAGCTGGGAGAATGGATTTAGGGATGTTAGGGGGAAGGCTGTACTGTGGGAGCTATGGCCTGGAGTTGAGGAAAATTTGTACTGGGAAAAGGGGGTCATTTTTGGTTGCACTTTGTAAAGTGGCCTGTGCGTTACACGTTCCTGCACTATAGACAGTAAAGGTTTGTTTACACTAGCAGTTGGATAGGTGGTAATACCCCTTGGTTGAGCCACGCTTTTACCATCCCCCCTCCCAGCAGCTACCCCCTTTAACTGCAGAGGCAGTGACCAGGATTGTACACATGCCACGGATGCAATTCTTTGCTTTGCGACTGTGGCTAGAAGTATAGTATATTCATTGGCCCATAGCACCTGCCAAATGGGACCCATTAAGTGCATGCTAGTGCAGGGATCAAGGGTTTAAAGCAGAAGTTTTATCACCTCCTCACCCCCTGCCAAATGCTCTCTGAAGAACAATCCAATTGTAGATCGCTCTTCAGAGAGCAAAGCTTGTTTGATTGAGACTCTAAGGAAATATATAAAATCTGGAGCAGCCAGAATCTGAGGCAGTTGTGCATAGTACCCAAACAGCCCATTGTTATGCATTTTAATGCATAACTGAACAAGCTGAAGATAGTAGCCAAACTATGCACAACTGTTCCAGATTCTGTCTGCTCCAGATTTGATAAATTCCCCTCACTGTAATTTACATTTTATACTCCTGACTACTGTACTCTAAATACATCACATTTTTCTTTAAATTGGAGTTCCGGACGCTTCCTTTTTAATATACAAAATTACACCCGTGACAATCAGCGCTCGGTCTTTACAATTCGGCCATCTTCAAAAGTGTCCCTTTTGTTATTTCAACATCATTGCTGATTTACTTTGATCTCCTGATACACAGTATGGCCATCCTGAGTTGGGCATACGAAATCTGCTGGGACTCTCTTCTGGCATTAGGTGCATGCTGGCTACCCAGCATGCACCTCCCGATCTTGCACATGTGCAGTGGCAATGAAGTGCGTCCCACTGTTTGCTGACCAGGTTTCTACAGACTGACAAAATACTGAAATCCTATTTGAAAAATGGAGCCTATCTCCACTTAGCATTGCATCATTTCTGGTTTTGAAATAATGCTATGCTAGCTGCGGGGGATGCCCATTGACTCCTGAAATTGATGACACAGCAGTGCTAAGAGCCAATGGAAAAGCAGAAATGAAGTACCTCGCCGGGGCGAGGTAGGATGGAAGTACAGCTTCAAGACATCATAAAAAGGTAGAAAACGACAAAAAATACATATATACAGTGGGTACGGAAAGTATTCAGGCCCCCTTAAATTTTTCACTCTTTGTTATATTGCAGCCATTTTCTAAAATCATTTAAGTTCATTTTTTTCCCTCATTAATGTACACACAGCACCCCATATTGACAGAAAAACACAGAATTGTTGACATTTTTGCAGCTTTATTAAAAAAGAAAAACTGAAATATCACATGGCCCCAAGTATTCAGACCCTTCGCTCAGTATTTAGTAGAAGCACCCTTTTCATCTAATACAGCCATGAGTCTTTTTGGGAAAGATGCAACAAGTTTTTCACACCTGGATTTGGGGATCCTCTGCCATTCCTCTTTGCAGATCCTCTCCAGTCCTGACAAGTTGGATGGTAAACGTTGGTGGACAGCCATTTTTAGGTCTCTCCAGAGATGCTCAATTGGGTTTAAGTCAGGGCTCTGGCTGGGCCGTTCAAGAACAGTCACGGAGTTGTTGTGAAGCCACTCCTTTGTTATTTTAGCTGTGTGCTTAGGGTCATTGTCTTGTTGGAAGGTAAACCTTTGGCCCAGTCTGAGGTCCTGAGCACTCTGGAGAAGGTTTTCGTCCAGGATATCCCTGTACTTGGCTGCATTCATCTTTCCCTCGATTGCAACCAGTCGTCTTGTCCCTGCAGCTGAAAAACACCCCCATAGCATGATGCTGCCACCACCATGTTTCATTGTTGGGACTGTATTGGACAGATAATGAGCAGTGCCTGGTTTTCTCCACACATACCGCTTAGAATTAAGGCCAACAATTTCTATCTTGGTCTCATCAGACCAGAGAGTCTTATTTCTCACCATCTTGGAGTCCTTCAGGTGTTTTTTAGCAAACTCCATGCGGGCTTTCATGTGTCTTGCACTGAGGAGAGGCTTCCGTCTGGCCACTCTGCCATAAAGCCCCGACTGGTGGAGGGCTGCAGTGATGGTTGACTTTCTACAACTTTCTCCCATCTCCCGACTGCATCTCTGGAGCTCAGACCCAGTGATCTTTGGGTTCTTCTTTACCTCTCTCACCAAGGCTCTTCTGCCCCGATAGCTCAGTTTGGCCGGACGTCCAGCTCTCGGAAGGGTTCTGGTCCTCCCAAACATCTTCCATTTAAGGATTATGGAGGCCACTGTGCACTTATGAACCTTAAGTGCAGCAGAAATTTTTTTGGAACCTTGGCCAGATCTGTGCCTTGCCACAATTCTGTCTCTGAGCTCTTCAGGCAGTTCCTTTGACCTCATGATTCTCATTTGCTCTGACATGCACTGTGAGCTGTAAGGTCTTATATAGACAGGTGTGTGGCTTTCCTAATCAAGTCCAATCAGTATAATCAAACACAGCTGGACTCAAATGAAGGTGTAGAACCATCTCAAGGATGATCAGAAGAAATGGACAGCACCTGAGTTAAATATATGAGTGTCACAGCAAAGGGTCTAAATACTTAGGACCATGTGATATTGCAGTTTTTCTTTTTTTATAAATCTGGAAAAATGTCAACAATTCTCTGTTTTTCTGTCAATATGGGGTGCTGTGTGTACATTAATGAGGGAAAAAATGAACTTAAATGATTTTAGCAAATGGCTGCAATATAACAAAGAGTGAAAAATTTAAGGGGGAATACTTTCCATACCCACTGTATATATGACACTTTGCTACAATGTAAAGTGGTGAGTGTACAGCTTGTATAACAGTGTAAATTTGCTTTCCCCTCAAAATAACTCAACACACAGCCATTCATATCTAAACCACTGGCAACAAAAGTGAGTATACCCCTAAGTGAAAATGTTCAAATTGGGCCCAATTACCCATTTTTCCTCCCCGGTGACATGTGACTCATTAATGTTACAAGGTCTCAGGTGTAAATGGGGAGCAGGTGTGTTAAATTTGTCATTATCGCTCTCAATCTCTCATACTGGTTACTGGAAGTTCAACATGGCACCTCATGGCAAAGAACTCTCTGCGGATCTGAAAAAAAGGATTGTTGGTCTGCATAAAGATGGCCTAGGCTATTAGAAGATTGCCAAGACCCTGAAACTGAGCTGTAGCACGGTGGCCAAGACCATACAGCGGTTTAACAGGACAGGTTCCACTCAGAACAGGTCTCACCATGGTCAACTAAAGAAGTTGAGTGCACATGCTCAGCGTCATAACCAGAGGTTGTCTTTGGGAAATAATCATATGAGTGCTGCCAGCATTGCTGCAGAGGTTGAAGGGGTGGGGGGTCAGCCTGTCAGTGCTTAGACAATACGTTAAATACTGTATCAAATTGGTCTGCGTGGCTGTCGTCCCAGGGGAGGAGTACAAGTGTGTATTGCCTACAGCAAAGCACGGTGGTGGGAGAGTCCTGGTCTAGGGCTGCATGAGTGCTGCCGGCACTGGGGAGCTACAGTTCATTGAGGGAACCATGAATGCCAACATGTACTGTGACATACTGAAGCAGAGCATGATCCCTTCCCTTTGGAGACTGGGCCGCAGGGCAGTATTTCAACATGATAACGACCCCAAACACACCTCCAAGAAGACCACTGCCTTGCTAAAGAAGCTGAGGGTAAAGGTGATGGACTGGCCAAGCATGTCTCCAGACCTAAACCCTATTGAGCATCTGTGGGGCATTCTCAAACGGAAGGTGGAGGAGTGCAAGGTCTCTAACATCCAACAGCTCCGTGATGTCGTCATGGAGGAGTGAAAGAGGATTCCAGTGGCAACCTGTGAAGCTCTGGTGAACTCCATTCCCAAGAGGGTTAAGACAGTGCTAGAAAATAATGGTGGCCACACAAAATATTGACACTTTGGGCCCAATTTGTATATTTTCATTTAGGGGTGTACTCACTTTTGTTGCCAGCGGTTTAGACATTAATGGCTGTGTGTTGAGTTATTTTGAGGGGGCAGCAAATTTACACTGTTATACAAGCTGTACACTCACTACTTTACATTGTAGCAAAGTGTCATTTCTTCAGCGTTGTCACATGAAAAGATATAAAATATTTACAAAAATGTGAGGGGTGTACTCACTTTTGTGAGATACTGTGTATGTATATATATATATATATATATATATATCCAAAAACGAGTGGAGGTGGGGGCATCTATTAATCAAGCCATAGTTGCGATTTAGGCTGGAACTGTGCTTTAAGGTAGGATGTGTGTAGAAAAGCATATGTAATGGAACAGTTTTATTTTATTAAAATGAGTGTGCTGTCGTTTGTACGTGTCTGTGGCACATGTGAGCTGAGCACAGGAGTAAGCTTAGGTATTATTTAACTATGCTGCTTAAAGTCCCTCCCACTTTTAACACAATTTGACCATATTCACAATTCACTGTGGCGCACTACACGCGCTGCTTTATTTCTTAAAACCAATTCTTTTTTAGAGGGAATGTGGTGTAAAAGGATTGCCAGTCCCGGGTGCCAGATGTGCTAAGGTACGCCACTGATACTGCATCAGGATGGATGTGCGGTGCTGGATAGGACCTCCCAGTGAAGAGCTCCAGAGCTGGGCAAAAAGTAAGTATTTGGCTACAAATAAAGTTCTCCTTTCGAGGGTATGTCAAAGCTCAATTATTTAAAAAAATGAACTGCACATCTCTGCAACGCATGCACATTATTCTATGTTCTTTCCTTTACATGCACTGCAAGCACAGAAAAATAACTGTTGATGTGCCTCTAAATTCCTCTTTGATATGGCAACCAAGTATTTTTGGATCTGAATTCCAAAGCATGTGTTGTACTGCCTACTTCATTTCTGATGGCTTACAAAAAACACAGACCTCACCTCATGTTTCCCCCCTCCTCATTTCTATAGCCTCTCTATGTGCACAGGAAGCTATCAGCTCACAAGATTTCTGACAGTCATCAGGTATTTTATCACTTTTTGAACAGACATAATAAAAATCTTTCAGCAAAAGGGAACAAATAAGAGAAGTTCATTGTTACGGTTTACATGCACTTTAATGGTTGCTTTGGCCTCCATAGACAAAGCACGGGTTCAGTTTATGGCATGTTGCCTGGGAGTACTCTTAACCGAATTTGAATTTTAAAACAAACTTGTCCTTAGATCCCACTGATAGGTAATGCTGGTGGAAATCCACACAGGTAGTAGAACTGGATTGCTCAGACACTACTCCCTTCATGTATGGGAAACAATATTTTAGAATCACTGCAGAATATGGGCTATTTTAAAGTGTACATGTGACTTAATAAACACAGAAAAATTCCACTTATAATGCATAGCAAGCACCATGTCAGTAAGTCAGTTTTGGTTTCCTATAGAGCAGTGGTTCTCAACCCTGTCCTCAAGTACCCCCAACAGGCCATGTTTGCAGGTTTTCCTTTATCTTGCACAGGTGCTTTAAATCAGAGTCAATGGCTTGGTATTTTGGACAGCTGTTTTATCTAAGAGAAATTCCCAAAACATGGCCTGTTGGAGGTACTGGAGGACAGGGTTGAGAACCACTGCTATAGAGTACTCCATCCAGAGCACAATGTAAGATAACGGCCAGTTTCTGCGAATGCTGCCTCTGGCCCATCACCTCCCATGGACTCTAATGCCTTTAAATTTTTTAGACAAAATGATGGACCACTAGTAAGGGATAGGAGGATCCAGGTCAGAGTCCACAACCACAGGAGCTATTTGATAAATGTATAACAGAGCATTTCCAGGTTTTCCATGCTCTACAGCAGGTATCACTAAATGGTGGGCCGCAGTCCAAACCCAGCCTAAGTGTCCTCTCCTAGGTTGTCTTTCCCCTGCCCCACCACAGCTATCATCCTCACAGATTGTGGACACTGAAGTAATGAGAGAACTGGGGAACACTGATGTAAAGAGAGGGTGTAATGTGATGGGGGATTGTTATAAGAAGGTGAGGCAGTGAAGGGTAGATAGAAACAAAAGGATACAAATAAAGAGTGTTCCTTCAGCCAGCACAATGTATGCATTATTCTTATGCTGAGCCCCTGGTTTGTATAAAAAATAATTCAAAGTGTAAATCATGTGGTATGTGTTAAAACCGCTCTCTAAAAAACAAACAAACAATAAAACTGACCACTAGGGGTCAGCATACCAAATAACAATGAATTGTGAATAAATCAATATTGTCAATATTATCAATAATAAATGATAATATCACTGTGCAATTTGTGCATTAGTGAAAAAAGGAAAGTGCCAATAAGTCCAAAATACATTATGTCATAAGTCCATACATTAATGGTAGATCCATTCAAGGGTGCTCATTCAATTGTGGACATGTCCATACGGTGGTATGGAAGTGCCTTTGTGATCCTTCACCAGTGCTCAAGCCAAAGGTCCTACTCACCAGATCCAGTGGATCTCCATGACAGAGATCATAAGCGCATGGGATCTAAGATATTCCAGCCGGTCTCAAGTGAAGGTCCACATCAATTTAGAAGGAATTCAGGCAATATGTATGTAAAAACATTGATAAGGCTGTCATAGTGAAAAACCGCTTCCAATTTATTTAAAATTTTCTGTTAAAAACAGCAGGTGACCCCTGATGATGTCAGCGCGTCTGACGAAACGCCATTGGGCTACGTGACACGGAACGTCACTTCCATTCTGTGGAACGCAGGAGGAGTGCATTTGGTGTCCCCTGCTTCCTTGCTGCTGTTCACCTGCGTTTTTGCTGTTTTTGCTGTTTTTAATAGAAATTTTAAAATAAAATAAAAATAATATATCCTAGATCCCATGCGCTTTGTTATGGAGATCCACTGGATCTGGTGAGAAGGACCTTTGGTTTGAGCACTGGTGAAGGATCACAAAGGCAATTTCATACCACTGTATGGATATGTCCACAATTGAATGTGCACCTTTGAATGGATCTGTCATTATATTTGATCATCTGCTATTAATATATGGACATAATGTTTTCTGGACTTATTGGCACTTCTTTCCTTTTATCACTAATGCACAATTTGCACAGTGGTATTATCATTTATTATTGATAATATTGACAATATTGATTTATTCACAATTCATTGTTATTTGGTACGCTGACCCCTAGTGGTCAGTTTTATTGTTTGTTTGTTTTTTAGAGCGTGGTTTTAACACATACCACACGAGTGATGTGAAGGGTGCCTGTGAGTTAAAGGGGGGACTGTGATGTAACAGGGGGCTGTGATATGCAAGGGGACTATGATGTGAAGGGGGGACTGAGGACACTCATATAAAGGGGGGGCTGTGATGTAAAGGGGAGACTGAGGACACTGGTGTAGAAGGGGTTTATGATGTAAGGTTGTGATGTAATGGGGAGACTGTGATGTAAAGGGGGTAGCTGTGATGTGAAAGGGAGGCTGAGGACTCAGTGATGTAAAGGATCTGAGTTAAAGAATAAACATAAGTTTCAGGCCTCTGCTGGAAGAAAAGTTTACTGACCGGACATTCATGAATTTTAATTTAGTACCCCTGCTCTATAAGATAGCAGTACTGATATGTAGGTGCACACTATAAAGTGAAATTTTATACATACACTATATAAAATACACACAATTTTTTTGCTTTAAAACAATTAAGGCAGGGGCACCACAAATTACCTTAGATGAGCTTTTTCCATGCAAAAAAATAAATACTACCTATAGTTACTATTTAAAGTAGAATACTGACAGTTTCTTCCCTGCGGTAAAATCCAAGTTATTTCTGTCTACAAGTGTTCAGTTACTGGACACCACTGCCGCTTATCTATTTAATTTATACAGCTAATCCAGTGCTTCCTGTTTGGATGCTTTTTATTTTCCTGCACCGTTAGCAGTTACTATACACGAGACGTGTTCTAGCATGTTGTGTGACTTAATTCTTCATTACTGTGTTTCTGCTGCCACCAGGAGTTCACTAACAGTTATTTATAGGGCAGTGATAGTGTTTGTGATGCACTCCTTCCAAACTAACAATCAGCAAACACATTTATTTTTATATTATTCATTGGAAATTAAATGACTGGAATAATAACCCATGTGGCTGTTGGATAAAAACCGGAGAAAAGGTAAAATAAAATGTTATTTTTTCATAGTAGATAATCAGGTCCTTGCTTTTATGTTCTACACACAGTGGTGTAGTGGTTAGCACTTTCGCCTGGCAGCAAAAGGGTCGCCGGTCCAAATCTCAAGCACAACACTACCTGCCTGGAGTTTGCATGTTCTCCCTGTGCCTGCATGGGTTTCCTCCGGGTACTCCAGTTTCCTTCTACACTCCAAAGACATGCCTGGTAGGTAAATTAGATCCTGTCTAAATTTGCCTTAGTATATGTATGAATGTGAGTTAGGGACCTTAGATTGTAAGCTCCTTGAGGGTAGGGACTGATGTGAATGTACAATGTATATGTAAAGCGCTGCATAAATTGACTGCGCTATATAAGTACCTGAAATAAATAAATAACAATAAAAATGTGAATTTGATTGGATGTTATAGGCAGCAGCAGAGTAATTTGTTTCTCTAGGATGTATTAGGCAAATAGCCTTTCACTTTCCACAGGTAATATTATTTATATTATCTACAGGGATTTTTACTCAGTATTCCCATAGAAAGCTATATCAATTTAAAGTGTATATATAGCCCAAACATTTTGTTTTTTGATTAACCACTTGCCTACTGGGCACTTATACCCCCTTCCTGCCCAGGCCAATTTTCAGCTTTCAGCCCTGTAGCACTTTGAATGACAATTGCGCAGTCATGCAACACTGTACCCAAACACAATTTTTATCATGTTTTTCACACAAATATAGCTTTCATTTTGGTGATCTTTAATCACTACTGGGTTTGTTTTGCTAAAGAAACAAAAAAAGACCGAAAATTTTGAAGAAAAAAAAAAGATTTTTTATAGCTTGCTATAAAATTTAGCAAACAGGTAATTTTTTCTCCTTCACTGGTGTGTGCTGATGAGGCTGCACTGATGGGCATGGATGAGGGGGAACTGATAGGTGGCACTGAAGAAGCTGCACTGATAAGGCGGCACTGGTGGGCACTAATGAGGCAGCACTGGTGGGCACTGATGAGGCTGCACTGATAAGTGGCACTGATAGGTGGCACTGATGGGCTCTGATAGAGGGTACTGAAGGGTACTGAGAGGTGGCACTGATGGGCACTGTTGGCACTGGTAGGCAGCACTGATAGGTGACACTGATGGTGAGGCACTGGTTGGCACTGATTGGCGGCACTGGTGAGCACTGATTGGGACCAATGTCCCTGTAACAGAAGACGGTTACCGGCTTTCTTCTTTTCTCCTCACGCTGATCGTGAGGTGAAAAAAGCTGTGATTGGCCCGTTACCCTGTTCTGTGATCAGCCGAGTCCGAAGGACTTGACCATCACAGAGCGTACCGCCTGCACCGCAGGGGGGCGCGCGAGCAGCATTATCACGGGATGACGTCTATTGACACCCTCCCGGCACTGGAAGCCTGCGTTGTAGCCGTCTTTCGGCTATAGCATGGGTGGGAAATGATTACGTAATGAAGGGTTGAAACCCCTCTCAGTATATTTGTTGCTGTCTGTGTCCTGCTAGGGAGATTTCCCTTCACTTCCTGTCTTGAAAACACAACAGGGAGTGAAAAGAAATCTCCCTAAAATGAGTGGAATTCCCATCATAGAAAATTGTCACAGAACTATTTGTGCCCATTGGAAGATTTCACTTTTTGCTCCATGACAACTCTAAAATGTCCTTTTACTTTCTGCCTCAGATGGTGAGGTGAATCTCCCAAATGGGAACACAAACCACAGCATCAAAACTTGGTTGAGGGTCTATTCTTTTCCCACTCTAACCAATTAACTTAAATGTTCATCACGTAATGACACTTTACCATTCTTTTAAAGATATATAAAAAATATATATCTTAATTAAGCATACACTTTAATTATCAAATGCCAAATATTGTAATTCCAGCAAAATATAAATTAACAAATATAATAACTGACCTTCAGACAGCAACCCTAACAATCCCCTTAGAGATATTATGAGGGGTCCTCAAAACGTCTCCACACTTTTTTATATTTAATAGAGTTTAGAAAAAGTGCGGAAAATGTTTGAAGAACCCTCCTAATTAAGTAGATAACCCCCAATATACATTTTTACTATTATGATTTATTATGAAAGGAATATTTGCTCTATGTATAATATTAAAATTAAGTTTCTCTCCACCTCTCATTTATAATAATTTTCCAAACTTTATTGTATGCCTCCAATAATTTTTCCACAATATCTTTATGGGGAAAATGAGCACTTCAGTTTTTTAAACTTATGCTTTCCACTTGTAGGTAGGTTGTGTGTGCAGTTAATTTTTTAACAGCCGGTCTAGGCTGAGGAAAGGGGTTAAACATTTTTGGCTCAGTTCCTGGGCTTTTGGTTTCGGCAGGCCCACCTGTTATGTGAAAAGTGGGACAGACTAGGATGGGAGCTCTGGAAAACAGGACATGGGTATATTATAGGTGGAATGTAGACTCACCTGTGAGTGCAGGGTGAAGGGGAGAGATTAGTTACGGGTCATCTGCCCATCATGTCGCCGTCAATGCATGAAATGCATCTCAGATACCCGCAGTTGCTTCCTGCCCCTCCACTACTGCTAAGGTTCCGAGCCCACCTGCTCCACTCACCTCCAACATCGATCAGGAAGCATCTGGGTTGACCTCCCCCATGGACCCTGGAGTATGGAACCTGGGGTTGAGCAGCTGACCGTCCTACCTATGACTGGAGAACTACCCATTCGGGACTCAGATCAGTCTACCTCACGACACCACCTACAGTGGCAGTGATGCCCAATGAGTTCCTCCTGGATGCCACTAGCACTATGTCCATGCTGGACACTGACCAACAGTTGCCCTTGTCGCTAATCCCAGAAACTTTGCCTGCTACCAACATGTCTGGAGTCCTGGAGTCTCCCTTGCCTTTCCCGTCTGGAAAAGTTGGTGAAGATTTCCTGGAGCACCCTTGTGTTCTACAGCAGTGAGGAGGAGCACCCCACCTCTCCCGAAGCTGTCATGATAACACCTTGGATTCCCAAGGAAGTAATGGCCTCAACATTCTTTGCATCCACCTTCAGGGAAGACTGGTCCCTGCAACTACCTCACATCCAGAGGATGCATATCTCCCGTGTGTGAGGGACAGTTCCTTTAGGCCAGAAGTTGGCCCGGGTATCTCGGTTACAAAGGTACTTTGATGAATATGTCTTTAATAAATACAGGTATACATTTCAATATGTGCTTGAAGAACTGTTTAGACAGCTCGAGGAGGAGAGACCGAAGATGTATAGCCAAGCTGTATGGGAGAAGCTTCATGTACCAAGGCATCTCCAAGAATTATGGTGGTTGAGCTATATTAACCGGACTATGCATAACCGGTTGTCCACCAAGTTGTGGAGACTCACCCGGTCACAGGAGAAAACAACTGGTTTCCAGATCTCAACTTTTAAGTTTAAAGATTGCAAAACTGTTTTAACATTTTTTAAATCTTATCGTTGGTTTCACTGTCTGTGAAGTTTGCACATTCTTGTTCTGTCTATCTGGGTCTGTAAAGCACTGTGGAGTATGACTTCAAAAGGTTAAAGACAAGACAAGAGACAAGAAGAAGAGTGTAGTTGCTATAGGTAACCAAGTGAAGAAAACAAGCTACAAGCAACCAGACGCTAGGCATGGTACCTGGTAGGGTGGCAGGTCCTCCAGAAATGAGGGGGTTGATGTTGTGGCTCCTTTCCCAGCGATCTGTCTCCCATGGCAATCAGGAACAGACTAGTGTTATGGAGATCTATGGCCTGATCACTAGGAAGAGGAATGAAAGGGTTAAGAGAGCATGCATGAGGTCCTCACTAGGTGCTTGGTGGGAGTGAGGTAACAGAAGTACGCTGGACTGGTGGAGTGGGCACAGGCTTAGCACGTCCCTCCAATTGCAACATTTACTAAGTTACAGTGTGTAGTGACATGGGACAAATACGGTTCAGAGGAACTCTGCATTTTTACTGCACACAGTGAAGGCTCTCTAAATTGGGGAACTGCCTTAATGTTTGATTTTTGACATGACCGCAGTCTCCGCCTGGTCCTGAGCATTGAGGGGCACGCTCCATGCAAACGGTACCCCAATGTGCATGGACGATGATGACCCTGTCCACACACTAGTTTAGAAAAAGCGTTGTTACAGGGATGATATATATCAGATACCACTATCAGTTGCCACTTCAACTTGCCCAAAAGCGTAATTCATCCACCGCAGTAAGACCATAAATAACTAGATATTTGTGGATGATAACGATAGTGCCACCTCACAAAATTAAATTACATTGAATTTTTTTCAAAACACTTTAATGAATAAAAATTACTATGGTACATATGATCTGCTATAATAAACCGGTTTTGCCTCCAGGTTTGGAATGCGACATACTCAAATCTGTGCGAATGATGAATCCTGAATTGGAAAATACTTTGGAACATAAAGAGACATTTCTTGTTTTATTCTCAACTCTCTAACCAAAAATTTAAATTAAACATTGCCTCTACATACTCTTTAAAACCAGGGAGATGGAAAATAGATTTTTTTTTTCAGTAAAACAATTGTTTTGAAACGTGTAATGCTATAGAACAGCAAATGCAAAATAAAAACAATATTATAATACCATGCAGAGCTTGTTGGCTCTCAAGCTGTATAGACATAAGCGCTGGTTCACACCGACACTTGCGTGTTCCTTTGCAGTCTGGTTTTCAGTCTATTCATTTGAACGGGCAGCAATTCACATTGCAATGTGAAAAAAAAGTAGTGCAAGTACCACTTTTTCAAAACGCACTGCATCAAACCGCATAGTGCTGCAGTGGTTTGGTGCCTGCAAACACATTGAGCTTGCAATCTATGTTTGGGATGCCATTAACAATAAATTGGCCCCCCAAATCACAAGGACAGTCCATTCACCTGTGGTGCAGGAAACAGGCATGTAACGTGCATTTCCCACACCGTGGTTTGGTGTGAACTGGCCCTAATCCTATTCTTTCCTGTCAAGAGCTGGTATTAGATTTTAACTGCGGGCTATGATTTAAAAAAAACATTCCTAAGTATTTCTAGTAGTAGTAAGTCGCATTCAACTGAACTTGACTTGTGATGTTGAGGATGCTACATAGTTGTCCAAGACACGTCTGCAGACCTGAAGATGTTCTTATGACATTCATTAAACTGAAGTGCCTGAGGTGATTGTAGCCATATTAGTTCACTTGTGCCAGAGAAAATTGAGTACTGTCCGTGATACTTTTTTTTATTTGCACTAACATACGATTTTTCAGGACAAGCTTTCAGGGTGTGTCTCTGAGGGCAAGGAAAAACAAA
>BLSH010170685.1:1625782-1647514 GCA_018402905.1 Glandirana rugosa
GTGGGTAGGCACGGGTGGGTACGTAGGCACGAGTGGGTAGGCAGTGGGAGCAGGGATGCATGGGTGACGGATGGGTGAGCACGGATGCATGGGTGGGCACGGATGTATGGGTGACGGATGGGTGGGCATGGATGTATGGGTGACAGATGGGTGGGCATGGATGTATGGGTGACAGATGGGTGGGCATGTATGTATGTGTGTTAGATGGGTGGGCATGTATGACTGTGTATGGGTGATCAGGGGGTCCCTGCCTGTCACATAGCGGTGCTGTGGGCACTTCTGATCCTGCCCACAGCACCGCTGCATCTCCTCTCTCCCCCCTCCCCTGTCACACTGCACCGATCGGTGCGGAGAGGGGGGAGACAAGCCGGCACTTCCGCCGGCTTGTTTACATGTGATGCTCCGTCATTTGACGGAGCGATCACATGGTAAACGGCCGCTCCAAGCGGCCATTTACCGTGATCCGTGATGCGCCGGGTCTCATAGACCCGGCGGTCACGGATGCTCCCAGGTGCGCGCCCCAGGGGGCGCGCGGGAGCGCGATTGTGGGAGGACGTTATATAACGTCCTCCCACAACAATGGGTGCCACTTGCCGACGTGTATCTACGTTACACGGTCGGCAAGTGGATAAATATCTCGGTGTCTATATGCTGAAAGACCTTTTGGCTTACTTGGAACATAATCTATATCCGATCTGTCAGCACTTTCTTCAGAAATGCTCTACTTGGAAAACACTGCCATTAACACCGGCGGGAAGGGTGAATTTGATTAAAATTACTTTACGTCCTAAATTGCTATATATATTTAGGCATAACCCTGTTCGTATCCCTAATGCATTCTTTGCTAAATTGGATCAAGCTGTCATATCTTTTATTTGGGCAGGCTCTGTCCCGCGGATAACGAGATCCATCTTACAACTCCCTTTGTCTGAAGGAGACCTGGCAATGTCTTGCTTCAAGAAACCTTATTGGGCAGCAGTCTTGGTTTCCCTGCGGTGGTGGTTCACTCCAACCCTGCAGTAAATTTAGAGGCGGCGTTTTTAGGTCCTATTCAGAACTTAGCAATTGTAACTACACCCATGAAAACCATGGTGATGGTTGGAAACAAGGTACAGCATCTCTAAGCAACCCTCAAACTATTTCTCTGCATACTTCTCTGTGAGGAAACCCATTGTTGCCTCATTTGAGATTTGTGCCGAACCCGCAGGTCTGGGCGTGCTATGGCATAAGGACCCTGCGACATATCATGTCTGTCTCCCCTCCCCTCCGCATCTTCCTTCCCTTCTCCCTGCCCCATATTATTGGTAGGTGGAAATGTTGACTAGAGACCATGAAATTTAGAGCATAACTCCACTTTTGTTGAGAAAAAAACATTCCTCTCTAGGTGATCTATATGCACGGATTATAACAACCTTTGTTACAGATTCCTACCTTTTGTTATTCTGAAGAAATCTGTGTGTGTTTATCTGTGCCTCTATTCTGAGTGAGTCTATTGGGAGTGGTTTCATAATTATGTGTCAGCTGTGGCACCTGCTGGGCCTGCATCCCTTTAGATGTGTTCCTATTAAAAGTATCCCGCCAAAAATGACAATTTTTTGCAAGGGATGCCTGAAATCTGATTAGTATCTTAGTGCAGACTTCTGGGAAAATTGGTGCGCCAATCACACAAGCAGGAAATTATGTTTCTGGGGAGTGGTCAGTACACACTCTGTGTACAGAACAACTCCAGGTAGCCATACTGCAATGCATTCTCAGGAATTTACAGTGGCTGCAGATTGAATAGGAAAAAGGGATTTTTTGTATAACTTACCGTAAAATCCTTTTCTCTGAGTTCACTGACAGACGCAGCCTTCTTATGACACATGGGGTTATGCTCATCCTACTAGGAGTAGCCTAGGCAAAACAAACAAAAGTGTAGGTTGGCCCCTCCCAGGGGGCCGTCCTCACCTTAGCATATAATCCCCCTGCTCTGTACAGCACATCAGTTTGTAACAAGCCGTACAAAACCAACGCAGAGGGGTGGGTGCTGGGTCTGTCAGTGAACTCAGAGAAAAGGATTTTACGGTAAGTTATACAAAAAATCCCTTTTTCTCTTCCGTTCACTGACAGACGCAGCCTTCTTATGACACATGGGGACGTCCCAAAGCTGTGCCAATCAAGAGAGGTGGGCAAAATCATAACAACTGTAGCCTATACTGCCGCTTGTAATACTTTGCGGCCAAAAGCAGCATCCGAGGATGCCGAAACATCAATTTTGTAAAAATTAGTAAACGTGTGCACTGAGGTCCAAGTAGCTGCCTTGCACACCCGAGACACCGAGGCTTGGTGTCTAAACGCCCAGGAAGTACTAACTGCCCTGGTGGAATGAGCCGTGACTGTAAACGGGGGAACCTTGCCCCGAATCTCATATGCATGAGTCACGGTCTTCCGTATCCAACATGACACGGTAGCTGACGAGGCCGCCATGCCTCTGTGCGACCCTTCCGTCAGCAAAAATAAAGAATCAGACTTCCGAAAGGAAGCTGTAGAACTTAAATACACCCGCAAAGCCCTCACCACATCCAAAGAATGCAGCTCAACTTCTTTGGGATGTGACGGTTGCAGGCACAATGAGGGAAGAACAATATCCTCATTTAAATGAAAGGAAGAAACCACCTTCGGAAGAAATAAGGGGAAGGTCGCAAAACTGCCTTGTCCTTATGGAGGACCAAGTAAGGTGACTTGCAGGATAATGCTGCTAACTCCGACACCCGCCTGGCGGATGTGATAGCTACCAAAAAGGCCACCTTCTGCGACAACAACTGTAAGGGAATGTCCCTAATCCTTTCATATGGTGGCTTCTGCAACACAGAAAGCACCAGATTCAAATCCCACAGTGCCAAAGGCGACCGTATCTCGAGGAGCCACATAACGTACTCCCTGTACAAATGTACGGATCAATGAATGAGACGCCAAGGGCCGTTGAAAAAGAACCGCCAGGGCCGAAATCTGCCCCTTAAGCGTACTTAACGCCAGGTTCTTGTCCAGTCCTTGCTGCAGGAATGACAGTACTCTGGACACTCTATAAGAGCGGGGGTTCCAACCCCCTGCCTCGCACCAGGTAATATAGGCCTTCCAGGCCCTATGATAAATCTTACGCGAGGAACTCTTACGTGCTTTAATCATAGTAGGGATTACGGAGTCAGCGACACCCCTATCCCTCAATACCTGGGACTCAATAGCCAAGCCGTCAGCGAGGGTAAAGCATGGTGCCAGATGGGCCCCTGAGACAGTAGGTCTTCGCGAAGTGGAAGATGCCACGGAACCTCTGCCACCATCCGCACTACGTCGGCGTACCAAGGACGCCGGGGCCAATCGGGAGCTACCAGGATTGTCAGGATTCCCCCCCGCCTCTACCCCGCGTACAACCAGCGGTAGAGCCTTTAGAGGAGGAAAAATGTACAGCAGCCGATACTGACCCCGAGGCCTGTGAAGCACTGCCCCCCGAAGGACCGGAGCCGCCTCCGCGGCTGTTGCTGTGCTTCTTGTTCCGCCCTGATGGCTTACCTACGCCACCTCCATGGCATTGACTGACTGAACCAGAACCGGGCGGTGCAGCCTTACTGTCCAATGGGACAGGCAAAGCCTGATCGCTCTCAGTTCTGGTGCCTACATCTACCAATTGAGGGGAGGAAAACTTCTCCCCCCCTTTAGGGCCAGAACCTGAATCCCCCAAACCAATGGTTCCCGGGACTGACGCTCCGACCTGATTGGCCCGTCCAGGGATAGAGGAGATTCCCGTATACAGAACCGTAAGGAGAACCACTGGTGCGATCACAGGGTTCGTCCTACCTGAAGCGTTAGAAGCTTGCTCGGTGTTAGAAACACCCCTGCCTGTACAGTGTCCGGAATCAGACCCAGGTACTCCAGCCGGCAAGCCAGCGTTAATGATGACTTCTGTCTGCTGAGCGCCTGACCGGCGCCTAGAAGCGCCTCCTGACGCTCCTGCGGGAGCCTCAAGTTTGAGGGGAAGGACTTTTCTGGGGGCAGAGGGCTGCTTGCAACCCCCAGAAACCGGCCCTCCACCCGTGAGGCGGGTGGGGGCAACCCATCATGCGGAGGCAGACTTGTCCTCCGTTTTTTCGGGCTTACGCTGCCAGGGCCTCTTGCTGTGGCCCGTGAACGCCTTCCCGGCCTTGCTTGCTGGCCTGTCGCCCGAAAAAACTTCTTCTGACCAGAAGAGACAGGACCCTGCCTACGACGACAATCTTGTTGCTTCGGCTCTGGAAGGAAAGTACTCTTCCCTCCCGTGAAATCCTTAATTATTCTATCCAACTGTGGGCCAAACAGACGCTCTCCCTGAAAGGGCAGGTCTGCCAGAGCTTTCTTTGAAGCCTGGTCGCCCGACCAAGAGCAGAGCCACAGCACCCGCCTGATAACAATTGAAAAAACAGACATTTTTGACAATATGGGGAGAAGATCCAAAGCAGCATGGCATATGTAGCGGAGACCTTCTTCCAAATGTTGCACCCGCTGTACTTCAGCCTGTGCACATTCACTAGACAAACTAGTGCGCAGTGCGGCAGCGTGCTCACGAAGAGACTGTGCCGCCATAGCCGTTGCTAGCGCCGGCCGCCTCCTTAAAGGATGGTGACCCCTCCAAGGGGATGGTGGTTGCCTTATTCACACGAGCCACGGCAGGGTCCACTACCGGGGAAGCCCATCTCTTAGTAAAGCCTTCCTCAAAAGGGTAGCGAACAGCAAAGCTTTGAGGCAAAGCCAAGGAACTTGGGTAAGCCTTAGGTGACCTAGGGGGTCTAAGCGGTCCACAAACAT
Organism: Glandirana rugosa; assembly: GCA_018402905.1. Taxonomy (NCBI): domain Eukaryota; kingdom Metazoa; phylum Chordata; class Amphibia; order Anura; family Ranidae; genus Glandirana; species Glandirana rugosa. Next base: position 1,630,598 of record BLSH010170685.1, read on the forward strand.
ATGCGGACTCATGCGACTCCCCTGTTTGGTCCAGTCACATAGAGTCGCGAATATCAGTGATCAGTGCTTCCACTATCGCTTTATCCCGCGAACTAGGAGCCTCCTGATCCTCTTTGTCCTCTGAGGGCGGCTCACCCTCTGAAAGATCCACAGGTGTGACCACTGAGGCGCTTTCTAGATCTGTATCCTCCCCTGAGGAAAGAGGGGGGTGGGCGCTCCTGGGGCCCCTCGGAACGGGCCCCCCTGCCCGGGGAAAGAACTCCCCAAACACCACCCTCAGCTGTTACAAGGACACAAATGTTCCTGGGGTGGACTGTAGATCTGCAGGTACCCCTGCCATAGTATTGCCAGCCTCTGACATCTCAGCCCGGCACCCCCGCTGTGTAACCACCACCTCTACCCCACAAATCAGCCAGGGAGACCCGGGCGGATTACACCCACTGCTACCGGCACCCAGGAAGCGCCAGCTATACTTGCTGTTTGATGCCTCAGCACTCCAACCGAAAGAGCAATGCCCACGAACTACTGCACGCCAGGAGCTTGTTACTGTGTGTCAGCCACGCTGTCCAAGCGCAAACCGGAAGCCCACTTCCGTTTTTAAGCACTTCCTGCACAAGGACTGCCATTCTCCCAACCGACCACTGGGGGCCGCCAGAGAGCAGGCTGGAAACCACATGGTTCTCATACAATGGACGCTGCCATTACACACGTGCGGTCGGCCACGAACGAGCGGTGCTCCAAAATCCAATGGCGACGACCCGCCTGACACAGTGCTCCGGACGGTCGGTGCAGATTCGAACGGTTAGTGCAAAGGTGCCTGCGGGGGATGGAGGGAGGAGGGGGAAAGGCCTCTAACGGACCCCCACTGGCTGGCCACCACAGAGCTGCCCAGGTGCCCACTCCATGCCCCTAGGGCAGCGGGTAGCCACCCGGAGCAGACCTACCTCCCCGCAAGGAGGCATGCTGCTGGCCAGGCCACTGGACAGGCGAACCAGTCACTGGGCTCTAGTGGATTTTAGCCACTGGCCGCCCGCGCGGAATGGGCGCTATGCAGTGGGCCCCCCTAAGGGTGCTCGCATAGTGTCGGCCGGACTGGGGAGAGATTAGGATTCGAGATATTCTCTATACCACCAGCCAGCTTCTTGATAGCAGTCTTCCCTAGATGAATCTTCAGGAGACCGCAGATCCCATAGGGAACCAGGTCTACTCCTTGCACTAGGCAAATAAAAACTGATGTGCTGTACAGAGCAGGGGGATTATATGCTAAGGTGAGGACGGCCCCCTGGGAGGGGCCAACCTACACTTTTGTTTGTTTTGCCTAGGCTACTCCTAGTAGGATGAGCATAACCCCATGTGTCATAAAAAGGCTGCGTCTGTCAGTGAACGGAAGAGAAAGGTAATTTTTAATAACATTCGATTACAATATGATTAGGCTAGGAGGAGAGGATCAGGGAGGATTGGGTGTACTTAATAGATGAGGTCACCAGAACCTCCCACTTCTTTCCAGAAACCTGGAGAAGGTTTTTGGTCAGAGAGCTGGGGGATGGGTGGAGCCATCTGGAGTACTCTAGTGTTGGGTGGAAATCTGGAGGTGTAGCAGAGGCGCTGTGGAGCAGGCCCCTACCTGGGAGGTCGCCCCCAGTCTGGGGAGGGTGACCTTGGGATTCGGGGGCAGCCAGGAAGGAGAGTGATTCCTGGAGCCGCACAGGAGGAACAGGAGAACAGCGGAGGTGCTACAGAAGGAGAGAGACTTTAAAGTGATCCACCGATGTGGTGAGTGACGGTCCCTGGGACTGGAGGAGAAAGTGCTGGAGCAGGCTGGGAGAGGAATAGTGGACAGTCTGTTGGAGCCAGACAAGGGAAAGGAGAGTCACTACCAGAGAGCAGGTCGATGGGACCTGGAAGAGGATGGGCTGGGAGTTGTAGTCCGTCAGAGGCTCAGCTAGCACTCAAGTACTTTGCTACACATTCAGGGGTCCGTGATCCCTGGCCTGTAATGGGTGTTCCTCATTCAGAGTAGACCTCACCATGTGCTAGCCGCAGTGAATTTCCTTTCAGGCTGGAAACTAAGTTCTAAGGCTGGAGAGAAGCAAAGAAGTGTAAAGCTGCAAGTTCTGTGTAGAGAGAGAACTGTAAGCGAAACGGTCAGCAAGTGAAGTGCTGGAGAGTTGTGAGGAGTAACAATCTGCAGTGCAAATGTGCATATACAGGACTGTATATGGAGTTTGTGTATGATAATTCTTTGGGCATCCCACGGTCATCCCTTATTCCTATCCAAGTTATTTCCCCTAAATAAAACAACAAAAACAAGAGACGGCCTGGTCAGTGTCTACGGATGTGTGATATATGGTGTGATTGAGGGCAGCTATAAGAACCACTACTACCAGCCACTCTCAAGGGAGCACATGGCTACATTAGTCTCACAATTATATGCGCTATATTATTTTTTCTTTGATTTCAATTTTTTTTCCTCGCGAAAGTGGAGTTACCCTTTAAACTTCTGCTGAGATGTGTTGTCTGGTTCCACTGGATTATCTAGATTTGTCTATATATTTTTGGTTTTTTTTTGTGTGACTCATGACTTTTACTCTTTGCTTTAATTTAAAGTTGGAACCAGTGAATCCTTTCTTTTTTTGTACATCTATTGTGATTCACATGTACATTGCTGTTATATTTCAATAAACATTCCTTCTGTTAAAAAAAAGAAAAAAAAAAAGAATTCCAGGTATGGCATTTTATTGTTACATTGGTCTAAGCTGGACCAATGTAACTAAAAATGCCATACCTTGAATTCAGCTTAACTCCAGGTTTTGTGTTACTTTAAAAATGTATCTTGGGTCAGGCTGGCCCCAATTACCAGTTCCAGACTGCCCACCGCATATATACTGCGGCAGGGTGGCCCGGCTGCTCAAAACCACGTATAGGTACGTGGTGTTGTGCAAATGGCTTAGTGTGGGAGTGGGAGCCAATCAGTGGGCCGTGACCCGCCGATCGTTCTCTGCAGAGACAGATCAGCCGCCTCCCTATGTAAACCAGGCAAACGGCTGATCTGTCAGGAAGAAACAGAGAGCTCTCATGTTTTAGCTAAGCTGAAACACGATCTCTCTTTTTCTCCAGTGTGACACTCCCCCCACCCACAGGTAGAAAGCACCTCCCTAGGACACACATAACCCTTTGATCGCCCCAGGTGTTAACTCCTTCCCTGCCAGTGTAATTTATACAGTAATCAGTGCATTTTTTTTTTAGCACTGATCACTGTATTGGTGTCACTGGTCCCCAAAAAGTGTAATTAAGTGTCAGATTTGTCCGCTGCAATGTCGCAGTCCCGCTAAAAATTGTTGATCGCCATTACTAGTAAAATCAATAAAAAGTCCCTACATTAATCCCCTATTTTGTAGATGTTATAACTTTTGCGCAAACCAATCAATAATCGCTTAATGGGATATTTTTTTACCAAAAATATGTCGCAGAATACATATTGGCCTAAACCGATGAAGAAATTTGATTTTTTACATTTTTTTTATTGGGAAGGTTTTATAGCAGAAAGTAAAAAATATTGTTTTTTTTTTTTCAAAATTGTGGCTCTTTTTTTGTTTATAGCGCAAAAAATAAAAACCACAGAGGTGATCGAATACCACCAAAAGAAAGCTATATTTTGGGGGAAAAACACCAATTTTATTTAGGTACAGCCTAGGTACTACGCAATTGTCAGTTAAAGCAACGCAGTGCCGTATCGCAAAAAATGGCCTGGTCAGGAAATGGGTAAAACCTTCAGGAGCTGAAGTGGTTAACTGTTTTCATTATTATTCAAGGCAGTTGCTGTCAGCTCTGTATAAACTAAGTAGCATCCACTATAAAAATGAAATAGTGCTGTGTACCGGCAGCATTGTGGGGACTTCCTGTCTGTTGCTGGAACAAAGCTGAGTCAGTTTGAGCACTGCTCAGCCATTCACAGGAAGCATTGTATTTTACCCCCCCCCTAAAAGAAACGTATCTAAAACCAATCTCAATCCAGCGCTGTGCCTGTCTGCAACAGCTCTTCTCCCCCCTCTCTCTACTCAACAGCAGTGGGAGTCATTGGTTCCTGTTGTTGTCAGTCAAATCCTGTGTGAGAGGACAGGGCCAAGTCATACTGTGTGTGTGTATATAGACACGCGCGCCCCAGCTCAGGATTGAGCCCACACATCTGCCCCTATAACAAGCGGTTTGCTATGGGAGCAGATGGAGAAGAGGAGCAGTGGACAGCACCAGCAGGGGACCCCATAAGAGGAGGTTTGGGGCCACTCTGCAAAACCATTGCACAGAGCTGAAAAGTATAACATGTTTATTCAAAAGAGAAAAAAAAAACACCTTTACAAAACTTTAACTGCCCCAAAACAGCATGTGTGTCAGGGGTTGGAAAATATGAGTTGATAATTATACCTAGAAAGGAATAAGAACACAATTTATACATTGGCTAACATTTTTTAAAAACATCTGTTTTTGAAGAACAAAAATTAATTTTGCCCTGTCTTTAGCTTTCATATCTTTTTTCTGAACAATCATATTAAGATTTATCTTCACCTTTCAAGACTAATGGTGCCCAAACACTAGACAAAAATCGCATGAAAATCAGTAATTTGGACAATTCGTTAGTTTTTTTTGTCCAGTTAATGGGCACAAATCGAAAATCAGTTGTGGCGTTTCTGAGCCGAAAAAACAGAAGTTTCTGCTGGACGGATGATAAATTGAAAGGTTAATGTGTTTATTGCCCGTTAAAAAAAATTTAACTGTTGGTACTGCTGATTTGTGACACAGAAGCAAAAAAAAAAAAAAAAAAATAATGAAACTGATTAATTTATGTCCATTGAGCGATCGTGAAAAATTTGGTTAATACATGATGGTAATATCGTTTGATCTCAAACCGTGTTTACGTTTTTTTAAAACATGTTCAAACGATTTGACTGGTGTATGGCTAGCATTGCTTACATAAAAGATAAGAGGCAAATGAGCAACCAAGTAGAAGTTTCTGGTGATAATTGCTTAACTCTGTAGGTTAGCATTCTAAAAACAAAAAGCTATGTTCAACTCACTATCCCCAAGCAGCAGTCCCATTGGACACTTGCTAAAAAAACAGACCTCTTTCTTTAGGCAAGGGAGTTTTTCTACCTTTGCCTCTGGTATCCACTATCGGACACACATTGTCTGCCCCCAAATCCCCTTGACCCCCTCTGAGAGGCCTTTATCTTCTACTCTTTCCAACCAACCCTCTCTTCTACCCCCCCCCCTTTTTTTTCTCTCTCTCTTTCTTCTTATCTCACCCCTTTCCTAATCTTTTCACACTTTTTCTCCTTTGTTTCTCTCGCTTCTTTCTTCCGATGTCTGGGCTCGCCCCCTGCCCTTCCTCTCCCCTTTTGGCGACCCTGCAACAGTCAGGAATCCACAACATACAGATGAACCTAACTAAAGTAGCTCCGCTATCCCTGAAATGCATTTCCCTTAATGCCAAGGGGCTAAATGTCCCAGAGAAAAGGACGCAGACCCTGACCGCGCTCACTATGCAAAAAGCCCAATTAATTTTCTTACAAGAAACTCACTTTCGATCTGACTCTATCCCCAAACTTAAAAATCATATCTACCAGACCGCACTCCATGACACAAACCCACACGCTAAGACCAAAGAGGTTTCAATATTGATATATAAACACGCAAACTTTCATATCACTGACTCCCTCACGGATCCAGAAGGAAGGTACTTATTTATTAAAGGGAGATACGCCTCCGAACCCCTCACATTAGCAAACATCTATTGTCCCAACGAACATCAGATTTCCTTCAGGAAAACCTGTGATCTCCTAGCTTTGTTTCAAGAGGGCATTGTATTACTAGGTGGGGATTTCAATACACCACTAAACCCAGACATTGACACTTCATCAGGTGCATCTTCACTACCTTATCGAGCGCTCCGGCAAATTTTTAGCCTTACATGACACCTGGCGTACACTATATCCGTCCACTGAAGACTACACTTTTCCTCCCCACACCAGAAATATTCAAGGATAGATTATTTCTTCCTGTCCCAAACCGACCTTCCCTACCTCAAGCAGGCTACCATAGAGCCACTGTTTCTCTCCGACCATCCCCCGATCACAGTCACTCTTTCCTTCCCTGAATCAGAACAAGTAACAAAAACCTGGCGACTGAATCCCTCTCTACTAAAAGACCCAGCCATCGTTGATCTCTTAAAATCCCGGCTACAGTCTTACTTTAGAAAAAACAACACCCCAGGACTTTCACCCACAGTCCTGTGGGAAGCACATAAATGTGTAATTCGAGGCAAATTAATAGCGATAGCTACAAGAAATAAAAGGGACCAACAGGAGGTGATTAAAACGCTAATGAACAAAATCAAACATCTGGAAGCTGCCCACAAACAATCAATTGCCCTTGCGACCTTTCAGGACCTGACTCATACGCGATCCTTACTTTGAGACAAATTAGGCAAACGCACTAGGCTACAGTACGTCCTCCGCCAAAAAGTGTTCTATGAACACGGCAACAAGAGTGGCAGACTTCTGGCATGAACAGTGCAGGCTTCCAAATCCTCGACCTTAATTCACCACATTTGAGACAATCAAGGCAACCTGCTTTCTAAAACGAGCAAATAGCGACACAATTCAAACGTTATTATACAAATTTATACAACCTAGCACCCGAACACAGAAGCCCTAACACCTTGTAATCGCGATCCGAGGAAATTAAACACTTCTTATCACAATTCAACATTAAGCCAATTATGAACCAACAAGCCAAAGATATGGAACGTCCCCTTACGGCGGAGGAATTGCAGGTGGCCATAAAACAGGCAAGAGACCGGGCCCAGATGGCCTGTCCCTCCAACATTATAAAAGCTTCCTAGACACACTACTACCTGAAATGCTGATAACATTCAATGCCCTAGCTAGTCCCATACCTGTCACGGGAAGAATGCTAGAAGCCCATGTAGCAGTCATACCAAAGGATGGTAGGGATGCCACACTAGTATCCAACTACAGACCCAGATCGCTACTGAATGTAGACATAAAGTTATATGCCAAAATGCTAGCCAACAGACTTCTCCCTCTTATACCTAACCTTATTACCCAGGATCAGGTGGGCTTTGTCCTGGGCAGAGAAGCTAGGGACAATACCATACGCACATTGAACATACACCACTGGCTGGGCACTTCCAAGACTCCAGGGTTCTTCCTTTCCCTGGACGCGGAGAAGGCGTTTGACAGAGTGGCCTGGGATTATATGCAGGTGGTGCTGGAGGGTATTGGACTCCTGTCCGGCATGCTCTCCCAGATTATGGCACTGTACTTTAACCCTTCAGCGAGGGTGCGTGCCAACGGCTACCTTTTGAACGCCTTCTCCATCAATAACGGAACCCGTCAGGGATATTCTTTATCTCCCTTGATCTTCATTCTAACATTGGAGCCTTTATTAAACAAACTGAGATCAAATCCTGATATCAAAGGTCTAACAATAGGCAGCAAAGAATACAAGGTTGCTGCATTTGCGGACGGAATCCTCCTTTCCCTGAGAGCCCCTAGGACCTCCCTACCCAATCTACTGAAAGATATGGAAGAATTTGGCCATTTATCCTACCTAAAAATGAATTACTCTAAATCTCACGCCCTAAATATCTCTCTACCTCCTCAAGAAGTCGTCCACTGTCAAGGAGCATTCCCATTCCAATGGCAAGGGACAGCCATAAAGTATCTGGGCATACAAATTACAAGACGTTTATCTGATCTGTACAGTCAGAACTTTCAAAAAACCCTCGCCGGGATACAAGCAGACCTGAAGGAATGGGTGGGCTTGAACGTGTCCTGGTTCGGTTACTCAGCTCTCCTTAAAGTGGATGTAAACCCACCACCCACCCAGTATAAACTAATGACACAGTATTAATGTATATATACATGCAAGCCTCCTGCATCTATCCCTACCTTTCAAATGTCCTTCCTGTAAGCACTAGCATCTCTGTAAAACTCTGAAATTAGCGGGTGTCTGTGTTTGCCGGAGTTTGGTGGGTGGAGTTGTGATGTCACAAGCCTCCCCACCCACCTTTAAACTGAGACATTGAGGAGGGAGGGGGAGGGGGAGTGTAAAACTTTCTCTGCTGTGTGAAGGAGATAAGCAAATTGCTTGTCACTCACAGAGCAAGGGGCGGATCGATGGTGTATTTCTCTGTTAGTCAGACTTTCGCTTCCTCAAAAAAGATAAGCTCATTACTCACAGTTGGATTAACTCTTTGTGGCAAGACTGGGCACAGATGATATGACATGCTATACTCTACCAGGCAGATTTTTTTTTTTTTTTGGGTTTACATCCACTTTAAGATGATGGTCCTTCCCCGCCTCTTATACTTTCTGCAAACAATCCCCATCCACGTCCCTCCGTCTGCTCGGCGTTCATATGGAAAAATACCCCACTACGAATCAAATACAACCGACTTACACGTCCTAAAAATAAAGGAGGTATTGGTACCCCTGACCTACATCTACTACCAAGCCTGCCTTCTCACGAGAATTGTAGATTGGAGTGTACACAAACGGGAGAAACTATGGGTATCCCTGGAGAACTCTTTCGCACACGTGACAGTTCATATACTCCCCTGGTTAGCTCATAGGCCTTGGCCAACGAGTTTCACTGTGCACCCGCTCATATACCCTTCTCTGTGTGCCTTTAAAAAGGCGACCAAATCCATTAAATTCTCCTCATCACCGGGCCCTCTAACCTCACTAAGACTTCTTACCAGGGGAAACAGAGTCATTTTTAAAACAGGAATGGCCACATGATGAAGTGCTTGCTTATCATTTTTTCTAAGGGACGCCTAATCTCCTACGACGCCTTAAAGTCCATGTCACGCAACAATTCCTTCCCTTTCTGGACATACCGACAAATACACCACTTCCTTTCAGCCCAACAACGGCTGCACATTTGGAGTAGACAACTTACGCCCTTTGAGATTCTCTGCACCCGTACATCACCACAACGACACCTAATCTCCCATATTTATGCACTACTCATGGAGGAATCTCCCTCTGTCCCAGACCCCTCTCGAATTTCCTGGGGAAAATGACCTCATACTGAACTTGACTGAGGAGGACTGGACCAGCATGCACACCTATACTCACAAGGGCTCACTGAATGTGGCTATCCAGGAAAACAGATACAAGATAGAGACAAAATGGTATAGGACCCCAGCTCGATTACATAAATTCTCCCAGAGTATCCCTAACATTTGCTGGAGATGCAATTGAGCGGTTGGCTCAATGCTCCACATCTGGTGGGACTGTGGACTAATTCAACCATTCTGGAGGTCATAGACACGTGTATGTCTGAGGAGGCTGACACACATTTATATATTTGCGTATAACCTGTTGGATATCACCTTGAAAGTACATTGTCTTCAGGTAATTGAAGGTTGACATTATACAGTGTATTATATAGGACAACTATCCAAGATTTTATTTTCATGGTATGCTTCCTCTGTATTACACATAGGCCCCCATGCCAGCCTGGTGCAGGCTTGGTCACTTGTGGAAGGCGTGACTGGTCTGACGATGATTCCTGCCTCCTAGAGAGGCCCCCCAAGTCTGGGAGTGGCCCCATTGAACCCCGGGGGGGAGATCCACCACTGCTGGCGTACTAACACTGGTACATACTATGTACGTCGTTGCCGCTTTACATGTATTTGTTGCGATATACTGTCCATTCTTAACAAGTAGATTTAACTTTGTGTATATGTTTGATCCTAACATGCATGTATTCATCATTCTCTATTAGACTGATCTTTGAGCTCCAGATGAAGCGCAGAATATACAAGCGCGGAACTAGTTGAGCAGAGTAAAACAAGATACTACCATCCACTTAAACTACTGGGAGCTACACCAGCGTAACCTAAACTAACCAAATGTTTATACTATTGTTTATTAACTGTATACATGCATATTGATGTACTGAGATGTTGGGTTACGGTTGGATACACATCCCAGACAACTGTGGATTACTCTATAGCCGATTCCCCTGGGGTTCAACCTCTATGGTTGGCTATTCTCGGGAATCCCATATGATGACGTTGTTTTTTTTTTGGATCTAACAAAGGTCCTTGATAAAATATATTGATGTTTGGGATATACATATACCTTTTAAACTAACAATTTTAGATGTCATTTGTCTTTTTCGGGCACATGGATGCCATTTTTTGCAACAAATAAAGCTTACAATATTTTTTATTCAGCATGCCTATAAAGTCCATTTTTTCATAATTAATCATTCATTCTGGAGGTCCGTACATGCGCTTATTACACAGATCACCACATTCAAACTTGACTACAGCCCTGCACAATTCCTCTTGTGCCACACATCCCTGCCCAAAAAACACTACTACAAGTCACTGGCTATGCACATGGTGAACGCGGCCAGATTATGCATTCCAGTCCACTGGAGAACTACTACTCCACCTACAATCAGAGAGTTGTTCACCAGGACATCGAAGATAGAGGAGATGGAGGAACTCATACATATCTCCCTAGAACACATTCAGAAATTCATGACTATCTGGGCATGTTGGACCCATTTCAAGACCACGAATACATATGAGTCTTATCTCCCATAACAGAGTTCGCTGAGCACTTCTATGTTTGTCCACACGGGGGGGATCGGTGTGGGGGGGGGGCGGGCTCGGACCAAGGACACTATTCCTTTTTTTTCCCTTTCTTTTACTATTCTGATCGCCAATCCCGCTTTCCCCTTCCCTCCCTTCCTCTTTAACTCAAGCTCCCAGCTGATACCCTCCTTCCTTTTTCCCCATACCCCTCTCTTTAACTACCTCCCTATAGGTTCGCCCTATTAAAAACAATTGGAAGATGAACACATAGACAAACTACATACTCAAGGTTCTAGATGTGCTAGAGTACTCGCTCTACAAAGCGTAAAATGCAGCTGCTGGAGTTCCTTGATGAAGAATATCCACCCTAGAAGAGCTAAAACCCAAGTCTAGAGTTATCTTCCTTGGTATGTCTCATATATTGTAAAATGTATTTACAAATGTACACGCCATGAGTAGATGGTTACCAGTTTTTGTGTTGTAATATGACGCCTCATGGCTGCTTGATCATCAATATGAACAATGAGCTCCTGTATACCTGCTGTATTTTCTTCAATAAAAATCATTGTGGAAAAAGAAAAAAAAAAAAACAAACTCAGATGTCTATAAAATAACAATTATGAAGAGGAACCTCTATAACACAACAAAATGGAAATCAAAATGAAAAAACATTACTTCTATGTACTATTTTTTATGAAAGAAAAAACAGGTACCAAAGCACACTGCCCCCACACCAATTGTAAAACATAGCTCCAGGGAGTGTACAGGGTGGGCCATTTATATGGATACACCTTAATAAAATGGGAATGGTTGGTGATATTAACTTCCTGTTTGTGGCACATTTGTATATGTGAGGGGGGAAACTTTTCAAGATGGGTGTTGACCATGGTGGCCATTTTGAAGTCGGCCATTTTGAATCCAACTTTTCTTTTTTCAATAAGAAGAGGGTCATGTGACACATCAAACTTATTGGAAATTTCACAAAAAAAAACAATGGGAGACCTTAGGGGCCATTCAACTAGATATGCGAAATTGCTACATGATGAGGTATTTCCCTCTTTATGCACTGAAGCTGGCACGTTCCCTGAGTTTTTCTAGCAAGATGGTGCACCACCACATTATGGGTGTCAGGTCCGAGCATTCCTAGATGAACAGTTTCCTGGAAAGTGGATTGGTCGTCGTGGGCCAGTTGAATGGCCCCCAAGGTCTCCCGTTCGGACCCCCTTAGACTTTTATCTTTGGGGTCATCTGAAGGCAATTGTCTATGCTGTGAAGATACGAGATGTGCAGCACCTGAAACTACGGATACTGGAAGCCTGTGCTAGCATTTCTCCTGCGGTGTTGCGATCAGTGTGTGAAAAGTGGGAGAAGAGGGTTGCATTGACAATCCAACACAATGGGCAGCACATTGAACACATTTTATAAGTGGTCAGAAACTTGTAAACAACTTATGAAAGAATAAAGTTACGTTAAAACCAAGCACACCATCGTTTTTCTTGTGAAATTCCCAATAAGTTTGATGTGTCACATGACCCTCTTCCTATAGAAAAAACAAGTTGGATTCAAAATGGCCGACTTCAAAATGGCCGCCATGGTCACCACTCATCTTGAAACGTTTCCCCCCTCACATATACTAATGTGCCACAAACAGGAAGTTAATATCACCAACCATTCCCATTTTATTAAGGTGTATCCATATAAATGGCCCACCCTGTAGTATTATCAGCAATATGTCTCAACATAGTCACATAGCATTCTAATAAAGGTGTACTAGCAATGGTTTATGCACTTACTACTGTCAATATCGAGTGTATACAGAGCGCTGTTAATGGGGGCAACTGGTCATTTAGGTGCATCCTCAGCTGCCATACCTAGCTTCTGGCAGTGATAACTTTGTGATGTCCTCCTAATATCAAACCTTTACAGTAGCAGGATAGCTAGAAAGCATTTACTGGCACCATAGGTGTACGCAGCCTATTGCATTAGGGCGTGCACCCCAAAGCTCAAACATGGATGGTGTCAGTATAGCAGTGGATGGTGTCAGTAGGGCAGTGGGACCTGGACAACAGGGGGGGGGGGGGTCTGTGCTGCCCTGGGTGATTAGGGTGTGCCCAGACACGCCTATGACTGGGACCGATGGTAAGAAAATATAGCAAAATGAATGTGTCAATGATATGCAAAACCCTCCATAACAATTTCATTTTCAGAAGAAAAACACACCAATCAAATAGCGTCCATGACGTTTATTTGTTCTTTCCATTGTGCCTGGAGTTCAGCTTTGATTATGATGTATGGTGACACTATAAATACATAAACTGGGTATTAACTGGGTATTAACTTACCCACTTTAATTTCTTTCCAAACATTTTATTTCAGTAAAGCATATGTATGGACTGAAGAAACAAGATAAAAAGGTAAATGTATGACATCAATTATGTGAAGCTAAATCTGTAATGTCATTGACAGGAAATAAGATAAAGAAATAAACAACAGATGCTGGATAAATTCGGTTAGAATTTATGATTGTAATGGTCAGCTTTAAAAGGTACAATACAACAGTGGTTCATTGTCAAACTAAGATTTGTCTCTTGGTAAAAGATGTTTTTTTATTTTTATTTTGAACCTAGCTTTGTATGCAACAGCTTAAATATATAATTATATATCAAATATGCACACCATAGAATGGTGTCTATCAATTCTTGTACTGTCCCCAAGCATCAGCAGCTTCCCTTCAGAACTTGGCTTTGCAGGAGGTGACCAGCACCTCTCTGCTTAGTAAATTCTGCATTAAAAGTGTTGATGAATGGAGAAGTAAAAGAATGCAGGGTTTCTTGGAGCAGTGGCACAATTGCAGTTGTAACCACTGCAATTCCTGTTCCTATGTAACTGGCCCAAAACTTGTCTGTGTTCATGGACTCCTGAGTGAAGTTTGTACAAATGCCTACCAAGGATTTGCCCACTATTATGCACATACATGTAAATACTCTATGACACTTATGTGACCATTGGGCACGCTCAGGATGCTTCAAGAACTGTCTGAGATGTGTCTAGTGGTCACCAAAGAGTCCATGATAATTTGCACTTGGTTTCACTATGAAGACTAATTTTCCCAATGAAGAAAATGTGTACATACTATGCACAGGAGCTGCTAAACACAAAATAGTTCAGATTGGCCATACCAACAAGCCCTAACATATTAATAAAATAATAAAAACCTCTAAGCTAGTATTTTAATTTTAGTGTGTTTTCTATATATCATAAACATACATAAAACAACAGAATTAAAATTCCTATGCATATACACACAGTTCCACAGTTAAAATAAATGATAAAAAAGTAAATAAAGAAATCCTTCATACTCTGACACAAAAATAGTAAGCATATTTACCAATGGTACATTTTAGTAAAAATTCCTTTTTGAGGAGATTGTGCAGTAATTGTTTCAATAAAGCAGCAATAATCAGAATGAAATATTATTATGGATGGTGCAGAAGAAGAAGGGGAAAAAGGGCAGGCCTCTGATGGTAGCTTAGTTGGTAGTTTAAGCAAGCAGACAGATGGCCAAATTCATCATACTTCGCTATGGTTAACACCTGAAGTGGCATTACCTGACACAGAGTTTAACAGGGTTTAACAACAGGGATGAGATAAAGTTTAGACAGTAATTGCAGAAAAAATATTTTTTTACATAATGCCCAAAGTAGACAATGATTTCATATATAACAAAATATCTTAATTTATAAACGACTGGCCAAAGTCCCAAAAATCCTTTCAGTTTTTTTTTTTTTTCATTTTACTGAAAGCAGCAAAGGATTTAGAGTATAACCACACTTCAAATATTTTTGCTTGTACTTGTCCCAGATACCTCTAAAAAAATACCATGTGATGAAAAATAGGCCCGGTCACCAGCAGCCTGCAGTCTCCTGGCTCGGAGAACATCTTTGTGGGCTCTGAAATATCTGCTCCCAGGAAACAGGAATTGTTCATGCACCTCATTGTTGATTGGGTCTCCAAAATGTACCCTCTAATGATATCCAGGAAAATCATTCTTAGAACACATATTGAAGCAAACACTGGGCCAGGTGATGCTCCTAGCAACAGAACTTATCTTCACAAAAGGTTACCCATCATATTGGCCTTTTTTTCAAAAGCTATAGGGACAATTACAATTTTTTTAATGAAAGTACAGTTATACTTTATGTGCAAAGTAAATAATATTAAACTATCGAGAGACATTCTAACTAAAAGCACAGTAAAAATATGGGGTTCATTGCTCCCAAGCCCTGAATCAGGTCACCCACATGAAAGATTGGGTGCTGAACGCCAGCAGGGGCTCATTCTATGCTCCGCAGGCTGCACAAATGCAAAGGAAAAGACCAGCTGTACACCGGTAGCTTTATTTACCCGGACAACACAAACAGGAGGTAAAGGGCAAGGACTCTCTGTGTTGTCTGGATAAATAAACTTACCAGCAATTGCATTTCTGTGAGAGTGTAGCCGGTCTTTTGCTCTGAACGCACAGAAACTGATGAAATGACTATTCAGCAACAAACTGTTAAAAGGTATAATGCCTGTTGGCAAACACAGTGGTGAGTTCCTGGTCATTTTACAGTATAGAAACACAACATACACACCGTATTCCAAAACATGCTTAGAAGTTCATGCTGTACAACATCTAATGTTCTTTGTGTGCATTCCACTATTGACAAGTACATATCTTCATTCAAACCACTTACATTTCTCCAAAAAGGGATTCTTTGGAATGTCAGCTACCAATCACACAGTGTAAAGCAGAGGTCCCCAACCTTTCTCAGCTTGTGAGCCACATTTAAATGGAAGAAATGGCAGTGAGCTATAATGAGCATGAAAAAAGGCACCTAAGGGGTGTATAAAATGTACAAGGTGTCCCAAAGTCTCCATACATAGGAAACAAATAAACTCACGTATATATATACAGTAAAACCTTGGTTTGAGAATGTTTTGCAAGACAAGCAAAACTTTAATAAATTATGACTTGATATACAAGCAATGTATAAAAGAGAAGAGAGGGGCCTCTAAGTGTAGCAATATGATTACATTTAATGAAGGTATAACATTTAGCAACTCGCTGATGATTAACCATATTGCTACACTTCGAGGCGCCTCTCTTCTCCTTTATACTCTGTAGCTCCTGATGGATTTTGCTTCAAACCCCCTTGTGGATGCCATTTATGGATGAACATTTTATGGTTACACAACCCGAACACATTGCTATAATCTTTTTATATGGACTATAAACTGAAAGAAACTTGAATAAATGGTTGTGGAACGAATCATCTGAGTTTCCATTATTTGTTATGGGGAAATTCACTTTGATATATGAGTGCTTTGGATTACATTTTTGTAAATATCTGATCATACCTTTTCATGTGACAACACTTAAGAAATTACACTTTGCTACAATGTAAAGTGGTGAGTGTACAGCTTGTATAAAACAGTGTAAATTTGCTGTCCCCTCAAAATAACTCAACACACACAATTAATGTCTACATCGCTGGCAACAAAAGTGAGTACACCCCTAAGTGAAAATGTCCAAATAGGTCCAATTACCCATTTTCCCCCTGTCATGTGACTTGTTAATGTTACAAGGTCTCAGGTGTGAATGGGGAGCAGGTGTGTTAAATTTTGTGTGATCGCTCTCACTCTCTCATACTGGTGACTGGAAATTCAACATGGCATCTTTTGGCAAAGAACTCTCTGAGAATCTAAAAAAAAAGAATTGTTGCTCTACATAAAGATGGCCTAGGCTATAAGAAGATTGTCA
Organism: Glandirana rugosa; assembly: GCA_018402905.1. Lineage (NCBI taxonomy): Eukaryota > Metazoa > Chordata > Amphibia > Anura > Ranidae > Glandirana > Glandirana rugosa. The sequence continues at coordinate 1,647,037 of BLSH010170685.1, forward strand.
AGACCCGACTCGTACACGTGAGTTGAGGAAACCAGCTGTTACCGCTCCGGACAAGACTCACCTTGGACAGGACAATTTGGCTACATACCAGAACCGGTGGTACGACGTCGATTCAAAGTCCCAGAACTGTTAGAAGAATATCGGATCCGGTAGAAATACATCTCGTTGTTAAGAAAAAAAAATCTAAGAGTCTCTCAAGAAACGGTTTTCTACGGTACAACTTAAAGGTCAGTGGTCATACTCTCTCACTCTCGCTAGTGTGTTTTAAATTGTGTGGACGAGGGGTAAGTGTGGACTCTGGAACATTGTAATTGTTCAGTGTACTGTCCCCCTTTTACCCATTAACCTGGATAAACCTGTAAAAGTGAATCCCCACATGAGTGAAAACAACGGTCGCTACATCTGTAATTAACACACACAACTCAATAAAACTCCCCTGTCGTTTAAATGTGACAAAATATGTTCGACATGTGAGTGG
>BLSH010170685.1:1647524-1658872 GCA_018402905.1 Glandirana rugosa
GGAGATTCACTTTTACAGGTTTAACCCGGGTTTCACAGTTATAAAACACACCGGTGGAAATAAAATGTCGTGATGGAATTGGGAGAACCCGTACTTCAAGTGGTCTCGAAGTGTCCGACGGTAACCTCAAGAGAAGGTGAGGAGGTACTACTGTAGTGCCTCGACCACCTACAATCTCTGGAACGCGAGGAGGTGGAAGGTAAACTCCTACGGGGTGTCTACGAGTTGCCCCAAATCCAGACCACTGTACGAACCGGTCAGGTAGTGGAAATGGGAGTCGAAGAAATCACCATGAATGCCAACATGTACTGTGACATACTGAAGCAAAGCATGATCCCCTCCCATTGGAGACTCGGTTGCAGGGCAGTATTTCAACATGATAACTACCCCAAACACACCTCCAAGATGACCACTGTCTTGCTAAAGAAGCTGAGGGTAAAGGTGATGGACTGGCCAAGCATGTCACCAGACCTAAACCCCGTTGAGCATCTGTGGGGCATCCTCAAATGGAAGGTGGAGGAGCGCAAGGTCTCTAACATCCACCAGCTCCGTGATGTCATCATGGAGGAGTGGAAGAGAACTCCAATGGCAGCCTGTGAAGCTCTGGTGAACTTCATGCCCAAGAGGGTTAAGGTAGTGCTGTAAAATAAAGGTGGCCACACAAAATATTGACACTTTGGGCCCAATTTGGACATTTTCACTTAGAGGTGTACTCACTTTTGTTGCCAGTGGTTTAGACATTAATTGCTGTCTGTTGAGTTATTTTGAGGGGACAGTAAATTTACACTGTTATACAAGCTGTACAATCACTACATTACATTGTAGCAAAGTGTCATTTCTTCAGTGTTGTCACATGAAAAGATATAATAAAATATTTACAAATATGTGAGAGGTGTACTCACTTTTGTTAGATACTGTGTACATATATATATATGCATATACACACACACATACATACACACACACATGCACATGCCCAGAAAGAGGTGGCCAACATGTAGAGAATATTTTCTAAATAAATTGTAAACAAAAGTCACATGTAGCTACAATTTCCACTTTTCCCTATGCATGGTGACTTTTGGGACACCCTGTGTATATATATATATATATATATATATATATATATATATATATATTCATTCATTAAAGTGTAGGTAAACCTCTAATTTATGCATGATGCCTTCCTGTATACAGTTCTTTAAGTTGCAAAGTGCCTTACCTTGAGATCCTGCCAGTAACAGCACTTCCTGTTGCAGGATGACACCACTAAGCCACTGCCTCTCAATATGCAGCTTTGTCAGCCTGCAATGCAAGTTTCTTTAGTTGGCCTTTGGGCTGCCTAGCTGATACAACTTAAGGAGCTTGCACGGCAGGCAGGCAGGCAGGAAACACTACTATTAATTGTGACACAGTAGCTTAGCATTGTAACATGCTGTTACTGCCAGGATTTCTAGGTAAGAAACTTTGCAAGAGATTAACAAAAACAATTTAAGAAAACTACACACAGTAGGACATGTTGCCAAACATGCAGAAAAGGAGGATTTTTGTACACACAGAAAGGCTTAAACCTTCGGGTTATACTACCACTTGCAAGAGAATTGGACATTAACAAACTGTAGGCCAGTCCAGAGTATAACTCCTACTACTACCAACATGCCTTTTTTGCAGCAGCAATGTAATTCAGAAGATACTTTGAGTATAAAATCCTATTTTCCTTCTCATTCAATAAAGGACAAAGGAAATTTTAGACCTCCAAGACATCCTAAAAGCATTTCAAATGGGAGGGGTAGGCAACACAGCTAACAATTGCTAGCAGACCCAATGAAACAACAGGAAGCTGAGAAATTGCCTGTAGTCTGAACCTCACATTAAAAGAGGCAGAATTGTCCATCTAGTGGAACTTAAAGAGGTTGTAAACCCTTACATTTACCCGGTGAAGGGACTACCTCAGGTGATACACAGCGATGAACCAAATTCTCCTACATAAGTTGTATCTATCTGCAGTCTTCTCTTCTCCACATCCACTCCAAGTGCTGAATTTATAAGATTGTCTGAGAGTTCAGAAAAAAGGGGCGGAGGGCTCAAGTTACACACTGCAGAGAGGAGAGGTCTGAGAGCTGATTGGAGGGAAGAGACACCCCCCCCCCCCACACACACACACACACACACACAGCTCAGAGGAACAGAGCTCAGACTGTCAATCAGCTGGAAGTCCCTCTCCTGTCACCATTTTTCTCTTGGTGTCAGGAAAACTTGTTAAAAGTGATGCATGCTGATAGCAGAGGAACAAGACAGCAGACAAAAATGATGCTTTGTTCATATTTCATGTCTGAGCTTTACATCTACTTTAACCAGAACCAAGGAATGTACCCACATGGAACCCAGTGCTGAAGGTCTCTTACCAGCCTTGCCCCACAAAAAGCAGCATGGTTGTGGTACAATCCAAAAGCCAAGCTGTGGATGACCATTCTGGATAGCTGTTGATCAAAAAAGAAAACTGGAGCAGCAATGTGCAAAAGAGTCTTGTTTAAAGAAATGAACACTAGCAAACAATGTATGCATGCTGGTAGCAAGAAGGGTTTTACACTGGGCCGGCCTACAGTTTTTTTGTTTGCCAATGTCCAATCAGCCTAAAGGTGGCAGTATAACCAAAAAGTTTAAAACCGGTGGTAACCCACCACAAAAATAGAAAAAAATCAGACCCTGTCCTAATGTATTAATATGCACCATAAACTAGCACATTATGACAGACTTGCCTGCACAAGGAGCCCTCCAGTTCAGTGCTGTCACGGCTCCCCGGTGCTTCCATCTTCACCCATTATTTCTTCCAGGTTCACGGGATCCGGCTGTATGAACGGCCAAGGGCCGCAATGATGTCACTCATGCACATACGCGCATGAGCCTGGCTCCAACATGGAGCTCTGAGGGTATGGCCCGGGTACCCCGTACCTTGAGAGCACATTCGCCGGTGAATGTCTTAGAGGGAGATAAGCAGGGAGCCTGTCTATTCAGATTATTGCTCTGCATGTTCCTTTGTTCCTCTGCCTATGTGGTGGGCGGGTGTGTCCCTTTCCTCCAATCAGCTCACATGCAGTGCATCTCCAGATTCCCCCACCCACCCAAATGTGCTGCTGAAACAGGAAGGAAGATGTTTAACATGATCTGCAGTTTCTAAAGAATGTAGAATGGGGAAGACAGCAGATATACAAGTAAAACTTATATAGGAGAATTTGTTTAATCTCTGCGTATCATCTGAGGCTGTACGCTTCACTGGGTACACTGCATGTGAGGGTTTAGAACCACTTGTTTCGTTTAAAATTTCAGGTTTCGTTTTCAAACTTCACTGGAGTGAACCTTTAAAAACATCTCATGCTACCAGAGAAAAGAGGCCATGTGGGGGAAATCTGGTTGATATGCATCTCTGGTGTGCAATTCGTTCTGTATCTTTTCATAGCAAAAACTAAAAATAGTTTGGCTATAAACTTTAACAATGTATGCATAACAGAACAGCAGTTTGTATTTTTGTTTCCTTTGAAAACAACATACAAGGTGTAATTTACTCTTTAACAAACAAAGAATAAATCAGGAAACCTTTGATGTTTTTCACATACATGAGAAATGTGTAAGGTAACATTTTCAAGTATAAGTATTTAAAGTGAGCCAAACTTGGCCTAGGAAGTGCCTAGGGTAGCAAGAGTTGATCCCAGGGGAGCCCCTTGGAGCACAAATCCGGAGCCAAGTACCACCCCCATTTTAAACTTCAGATATCAGAGTCTATACTCATGCCACGGAGGTTACTTTAGACACATATTGCGAGCCAGGACAGGTTCACTTTAACAACTGCTGAATATCTGCCATGAGCAACATCAAAGATAAATATATTAAATGTGACTCAAAAGCCATTGGTTGGGGACCACTGAGGAAAGCAATGCACTGCTGTGTGCAGCCATGAAAAGGGATACTTGGATAAAATGCACAATCGGCAATCACTGACATTTCCGGTGACTGGACGTTGCAGAGCACAGGTATGTTAGGACTGGGTTTTCGGTTGTAACAGATCTAGAAGAGTGGTAATCGAGAAACATGAGACAAGTAGATCTCCAGAATTGGAAAGACCATGTTGAGAAGTTCTTGAAAGGCCTCCAAACTGTGAAATAGTTAAAAGATGTAGTGGTAATAACAAAAAAAGAGTCAAGCATAAAATACAACTTGATAGTGGTCATTTCCCTAAATGTAGCCTAAATTTTCCATCTCGCTGCGGTAGCGTTGCTCAGAAACTTTACTCTTGTGCTGTTTTGTCTCCAGATGTTGCCTAAACTCGAGCTCTTCACTGGCTCCCACATTGCACATTGAACAGTAGAACTGTCCACTTGGAGTTACACACATAGCCAGATCTCTAGGAATTCTCTGCCGTGACCGGGGATTGAAATATGGACCTAAAAGAAAAAAAAAATATTTTCTGTCAATTGTCATTAAAACCAACATAAATTGATGGAGGACTTTGACAGAAGGCATGGGGTGACCTTCCAAAGAAATACTGAGTAGCATTCTCATATGTTTTCATTAGCCAGGCATAATACAAAGACAAAGTGGATGGCGTGGCCCATTAATTCAGAAAAGACATATTCTCTTGGCAATCAGACTCATCTTCATTCAGTGCCTTAGGTCTTAAAATCTTGATGAATGCTGTCTTCAGATACATTTTAATCCCAGATAATTGGCTATCACAGTAGTGAACATAGAGCTATAGTGGATGTCTGAAAAAACTGAAATGTGTTTGTCACCGCAGACCCTAAAGAAGCTAAGCTTCACAGATACTTATATATTGTAATGTAATTTCAGTGGTATCCTAGTACAATCCTTAGCTTTAGGTTAATATAGGTAAGAGGAATTTGTCAAACAAGGGACAATGGAAATTTCAGACGCAAAATTCCTGGTTTGCAGAGCTACAGTTGCCTGAAGATTCTTCACATTCAACACTTGCAGTGGTTTTGGATGCCTGTGTTGCCTGCTCTATGCAATCCCAGTAAAATATTCTCACCACTCCCATTCCTGGAAATGGTGTTGTAACAGGTGGGTGTTGTGGCAACCGTTGGCTGGAACCAGTATCAACACAAGGTAAAGGCATACATCACCAGCACACCATGGATGTCACATGCCTGATGAAGGGGGCCTGCATGGCCCCAAAATGTTGCAATTCGATTCTGTGATGTGATCCCTTGAATAAACTTTTGGATGCTACTTCAAAGATCCACAGTGTGCTGGCGTTATATACCTTAAAGTGGATGTAAACCCACACTCACCCAGTATAAACGAATGGCTTAGTATTAATGTATATATACATGCAAGCCTCCTGCATGTACCCCTACCTTGCAAATGTCACCCCATTCAACAGTAGCAGCTTTTACAAATCTCTGGAATCAGTGGGTAGGCCTCTTTGCTGGAGCTTGGTGGGTGGAGTTGTGATGTCACAAGACTCCCCACCCACCTCTACACTGTCCTACTTTGCTATTCCCAAGTTTTGAGAAACATCTAGTCAAAACTCAGGAAAGACACCACATGACTTCAGCATGCCCAATCATGCTGAGGTGTGGAGCAGCCAACTCTGGGAGAGCTGAAGGAGAAAGGAGGGGGGAGTGTGAAGCTTCCTTTGCTCCGTGCATGAGAGAATGAAATTACCTGTCAGTCACATAGCAGGGGGAAGAAAGGTCTCCTATTTCTCAGTCGGTTTTTTTCCTACTGAAAAAAGATAAGGGTGTTGCTCAGAGCTGGATTAACTCTTTGTGGCAAGACTGGGCACAGATGACATGACATGCTCTACTGTACTAGGCAAAATTATTAATATTTTTTTTTTATTTGGGTACATCCACTTTAACTTGCTGCGTGCTATGGTTCTTTCCACCGACCCCTGCATCACTACTGTGTCCTGTAGTGATGCAGGTGTCAGCAAGACAGGATCACAGCACAAGATGGGCTTGCAGAGCACTGGCCTCTTCACATCCAACACCAAAGCAGCTATTTGTTATTTCTGACCAAGCCCAGTCATGGAGGGTCTGATGTTTCCTGCTAGCACCTACAGACCTCACCCAAATCTATCAACCAGAATAATTGGCTTGCATATGAATCAAGCTCCCTAGGAGATGAAGGCAGGGGATATTGTGAATTCCATCATCCCACTCTCACTATGATGTTCTCAGATGGTTCTGTTTTGCAGTATACAGTATGCACAGCACCATCTAGAGCCATATAACAAAATATTCAGATCTGCAGAGAAACACGAGATTCCATGTTTCAACTATTTAAAAATGACTTAAGCCTGATACACGTGTAAACTTTTTTCGTTAACCCAGGGGGTTGAACAAGAAAAAAACTGACAGATTGCCATACTAACATGCACAATGTTAGTGCGGTGATCTCCCCGCTGTGCCTTCATGTTCTCATGAGGCCTCCCCGCTGCCAGAACCCACTAATTAGCTCTTGTAGGCATTGGCTGCAAGCTCTGACTGGATGCTAATTTTCTAACATGTCCCTTCGACAAATGCCAGTTGTTAGACCAGCTTTTGCCGGAAACAGCTGTACACCCTAATTGAAAGTCAGCGGGTTTCTGTTAAACCGGCCAATACTTGGCCCGTATGCACCCAGCCTTACAGCTGCCTGCAGCAAGAAGCACACAAAGAGGTGGAGCCATACAAACACTCTGGATTATTTAACAATTCTGCATCTCTGACAGAGTTGGAAACATCTGGACATGTAAAATAGTAATTTATATTAACCACAAAGAGTTGCTGTTTCTCCGCTGCAATGGGATTTTTGATAATCGAACAGTTTAGATGTAACAGTGCTCCCTGGAGAATCTGCACTTTGCCTGGACTAGACAAAATAACAGGTTCCACTTTCAAAGTAGGCTCCAAAGGAGTCTATATTTACCTTTCCCATGCTCCATCATTTTCACTGCAGATCCACTACAAAAACTCCTATGCAAATTTGACATTTTTACAAAGTAAATCTTGCTTAGGGCTAAACACATGCCGTTTGTCTTCACATGTCGGCGCTCAGGTCTGGTAATTGGCTGTTCCAGCACCAAACTCTGTACTGTGGGATACAAGGAAACTGTCACAAAATTGATTGAAATGAATGGGGTGCCCTACACACAGCTGCATAGACCTAATCCAAGCCTTAAGCCGGAAATGTATGGATTTAATTTTGGACCGGTTAAGCAGAGAAGGGACGCATTTCAATCCATGTATTGGCACCCTCCCTGGAATGAAGTCGATCTACTGATTGACTTCTGTACAACCAGCCTGTCGGATTTTTCCCAATCGATCAGTGCTGCTGGCTATAGGTGGCAGCACTGATCATTGTATTCTGATGGCGGGGAAGTCTCCCCACCACCAGAGAAAAATGCCACAGTGGGAACATTCTCCTATACAAATCAACAGGGTGGATGGGGTAATTGGATAATTTCTATCATTCAACCCACTGGTTGAACAAAAAAAAAATTTTGAAAGTGGGTGGCCGCCGAGCTCTAAGATGGACGCCTGAGCTTAGAGCTCCGCTCAGCCATCGGGGAAACTAGCCCAGCACAGAGCCCACAGCGGAGGAAAGCATCTCTCACTGCGCTCACAAAGCACCGGAGGGCACCCAGAATGACCCGCAGGAGATAAGAGCCGCAGTAGCTGAACAAAATACCGGGGTTTTACCCTGCAATTCAGAGAGGACTGCAGCAAGATGGTGGCGGTGCCTCATGAGGTGACCAGGCCGCCGGATCGAGCTGTTCGCATCACAGCAACGGGACGAATGCGAGGGAGCGGATCATCCACTACCAACTCCAGCCCCACAGTGAGAAGCCCGGCCAAATCCAAACCCCGTAAGCACTCCCCGCTCAGAGTTCAAGGAGACCCGGACATGGAGGTGAGTGGCGCGCAGGCCGCAACCCCACACAGCACTGCAGGACACACAGACCCCATCACAGCATTCCCCACATCTGGCCAGCCTGTCTCAGATACCCTGCTGAAGGACATGATGCTATCCCTGCGAGCAGCCCTCCAAGCAGACCTCATATCCAGTGTCCAGCATTGCCAAGCAGAGGTGCATAGGCTGCGGGATAGGGTAGACCATATGGAGAAAACCATGGGAGACTATACAGTGTCCTACAATACTCTGATAGAAGTGCATAATACACAAACTGAGGAGATTAAATGGCTGAAAGATAAGATTTCAGACTTAGAAGATCGCTCGAGGAGGAACAACCTCAAACTTAGAGGAATACCAGAGACTATACTCCCCCAGCAGCTTCAACAGTATACACTGACGCTGTTCTCTTCTCTAGTGCCTTCATTGACAGCACAAGACCTCATCATAGATAGTACACACAGGCTTCCAAAACCATCCTTCCTAGCTGCAGAAGTCCCTAGAGATGTCCTGCTAAGGGTACATTTTTATCATGTAAAGGAGATGATAATGATGGACTTTAAAAAAGCTGAAAATTTACCCTCCATGTACACCACGGTACAAATCCTGCCGGATCTATCCAGACATACCCTCCAAAGACAGCGCAACCTTGCCACAGTTATCAAAACCCTAAGGAACCACAAAATTTTGCAAAAGTGGAAATACCCCGCCACGCTAATCGTCACCCACAGGGGAGAAACGTCTCCATGCTGGAAGAGGGCATATCCACCTTGCGCCAATGGGGCATCATACCAGACCCTCCACCAACACCCAGCCACTCCAACCAACCTGCTCACATGGAACCAGAATGGCAAGTAGTCTCCCGCAAGAAAAACAACAAGAAACACAATGGGAGCTCCTAAACATTATGCCATAATGATGAAAGTTCAGGAATTCCCCAGGCTAGAGGACCATTACGCACATTTCTCATGAAAGTAATGATCTCTCTATTCCCCACGCCTGGATCATCCAGGCCACTGTTACCACTCGAGGTTTACCAACCACACCTCCTTTTTTACTGGCTTAGTTACGCCACTTCATTTATAATTTGTGCAGTTTATTTGTTTATTTCCTTCTCACTTTGCTCTCGGACTTGTCTTGTAAGGTACAACAGGAACACCCACCCTACCATGTTACTGGCAGACCACTGGAACAAGCTGGACCATCAGTCCTTGGACATGGCTACCCACTTCATCATAACTGTGAGTAACCCTCGGAACATCACATTGACCTCTCATAGACTTTTTCATGTACATAACCTGCTTATCCATTAATGCCAGAGTCTTGAATCACCATGCCAAGAGGCACTCTTTCTGGAAAGAAGCCACTAAATATAAAGTAGATCTCCTAAGTGTCCAGGAGACACACTTTCAAAATAATGCAGCACCCAAGTACAACCACAGAGACTACCCAAATATATTTCTTTCCAACGCCATAGTCAAAAGGAGAGGAGTACTCTTGGCCTTTAAAAATACTCTAGCCTTTCAACTGAAAGAGGAAATTACTGATTCCAAAGGGCGAAATCTAATTATTAGATGTACCCTCAACTCCCAACCATTCACCGTAGTGTCCTTATATTCTCCCAACATGCACCAGCTGCGTTTCTTACGCAAGCTCCTTAAATGTTTAGCAACAGACCGATATGGGCATCTCTTAATAAGCGGGGACTTTAACCTGACAACAGACCCTAATCTGGACTCTACTTCGAAACCCAGGAGACCCACAAACTCTCTACAACAACTACTTCATACGGAAGAACTCTTTGATGTCTGGCGCTGTCAACACGGCAATGAGAGGGATTACACCTTCTTTTCCCCTAGACACAACATGTACTCCAGAATAGACATGTTCTTGACAGAAAAATGGCTACTACAGAATATTACCTCTTCCACCATCCAGGGCATCACATGGTCAGACCATGCTGTGATACGCATGGTCATTGCAGAGCGGAATGTCCCCTTGAACACTACACAACCCACCTCAATAAACATCCAGGAATTCCTGGCAACAATTAAGCTCCCTAAGCTAACGGAACATCAACTACTAACAATAAATGCCTCATACACACATATGGAAATAGAAAAAATTATCCTATCACTTCCCAATGGGAAATCAACAGGCCCGGACGGCCTCTCTAACGAGTACTTTAAAACTTATCACAAGGTACTTTCTCCATACCTGCAAAAAGTATTCACCCAAGCAACCCAAGAATCACTATTCCCAAAAGAGATGCTAGGGGCCTATGTGGGGACTCTGCCAAAACCGGGTAAAGAACCCAATGTCCTGGCCAATTTCAGGCCCATCTCACTCCTAAATACAGACGTTAAAATATACGCCAAACTCTTAGCGAGACATTAAACAGACATACTAACATATCTGATCAAGCCGGACCAGATGGGTTTCGTGAGGGGCAGACAGTCCGCTGATGCCACCAGAGGAATACTGAATACTATTATGCTGAAAAAACTCGGACGCCTTCTCTGCTTCTCTCCATAGATGCAGAGAAGGCGTTCGATAGAGTCCACTGGACTTACATGTCAGAGGTTTCAGAGGTCAGAGAAGAAGTTCGGTTTCCAGGGCCCAATGCTGTCAGCGATCCTTGCTCTCTATTCTAAACTAACAGCTCAAGTGTACATATCAGACTTTTTGTCCAGACCATTCAACATCTCAAATGAGACTCGGCAGGGGTGCTCACTATCACCCACAATCTTTAACCTCCTGATAGAGCCTCTAGCTGAAAAAATTAGGACCCACCCACAAATTACGGGGTTTCACTTTAACAACAAACCACAAGTTATAACACTATTTGCTGATGATGTGACATTAATGCTTACCAATCCCCAAATTTCCCTCCCTGCAGCCCACCAGATATTATCAGACTTTAGCAACATATCTTACTATAAGGTCAATTTTACTAAATCTCTCATCCTAGCCATGGAAACCCCACCTAGTCTCAGAATACATTTACAGAACAACTTACAATATGCTTGGAACGACAAAGAGATATCCTACTTAGTAGAGCTGCACGATTAATCGTATTAAAATCGCGATCTCGATCCACCCCCCCTGCGAACAGTCCTTTCTAAATCAGAAATTTACCAATTTGGTTTTTAGATATGTTCCCCTCAAGTGAGTCTCTAGTAAGGAAACTTCATTTAATGAAACATAGTTACCACTGAGTCTTGAACCGAGAGACGGGTCTGAACCTTCAGAGGGGACTCTGAGTTCAGCGAGGAGTTCAGCCTGGGGTAATTGACGTGACTTTTAACACCATTACGGGTTACCTCTAGCGTCCCCCCCACCTAGCTCTAGCGCTAAAATTATGCTAATTAGCACGTCGAGATGATTCATCCTATAGAGAAACAGCAAGGTTCGTATAACATTCAACAAGACATTTA
>BLSH010170685.1:1744515-1759758 GCA_018402905.1 Glandirana rugosa
GAGGAATGGTGGATAGTTGTGTGTGAGCCTAGCGAAAAGTCTCCTCGTCGTGAACACGAACAAGTGTGGATTTCAATCTACCCACCATTTTTTCGTCCTATATTATGTTCAGATACCGATTCTCGTCGTTTGGGTGTACTTTCGATGTTCATGTGACGTGACATGGGTGCTACACATATTTAGCGTCGTGTAGTCACACTTTCGTCTGTATATGATACTACGGGTCACATAACGAAGTGTGACTGGACTTCTACATAAGAAAGGACGACGACCGTGGTGAGACCTCTGGCAATCGACCCTCACGTCAACCATAGTGAGGAGTACCCGTCCTCAGTCGTGATGTCTCCTCCGTACCCGAATACGCTTAAAGCGAGAGATGATGTCGAGGTTGAAATGTTCATAACGTAACGTGAGAACAAACTAACAGACCTTACCTTCCAGTCGTTTGGGTCTGGCTCTAGATAGTTGGTGGACAGGTGCTATATGGTCATCTAGCACTAGATGTCCAACGACTGGGGACTAAATCAGACATCCTGTCAATATCTCACTTGTATTATATCCTGCTTTTTTACCACCCATCTAACTTTAGGTGTGAACAAGCACAAGTGCTGCTCCTCTGAAAAGCGATCCGAGTGTGTGTTGATAGGTGGTAAGGAGGTGATATGTTGCTTTCTCACCACCTGATTTAAACCCATGATTGCCGAGCAATGCACGCATTTGCAACACGTTAGACCTGCGATTAGACGTTTAAATCAGGTGTGAGGAGGCGACACTGTACTCAGTGATTTTTGACTTCTCCCATGTAAGGTTGCCTACCCCTGGACTAAATAATATACACTGATTGGGATTACTTTCACCAAAGAAATGTAGCAGAATACATTTTGGACTACATTTATGAAGAAAGATTATTTATTTACAAAATTTTATAACAGAACAAAGAACAATGATACTATTCCTCAAGTACTCACAGATACCAATTACTGATACCTATTTTTTTTGTGCAGTGGAGGGCAATTTGAGAGCATACAAAATAAATGGGCTCAAATCACACTGCAAAGAATTGCATGCGATTTGAACATAAAAGCAGTGCGATTCCTGTCCAAATCACATGCTGTTTCCAGCACTGCTCCTGTGTGAACACATGCTGAAGTCACTATGACAAGCCTGGGTTCATTCAGGAGCGATGCGGGAAACCGGATGTGACTCGGACAAGAATAGCAACACATTCCTGTTCAAATCACATGCGTTTTTTGCAGTGTGATTTGAGCCCATTCATACTGTATGCGTTCAAATCGCACCACACTGCATGAAAATCAGTTTTAGGCATCAGGGCATTTGCACGAGTATAAGTACTCATGCAAATGCTTAGTATCACCACCAATACTGATATTGGTATCGGTATCAGTGTAACCCAAGTTTATTTATAAAAATCCTAGTTCACCTGAAAAACTGGGGACTGTGTTACAGGTGCAATCAACCACATCTCTTCCTTATCACTATGCATTTCCCCTCCTGCTTTCTTCACCTACTAGTTTCCCTCTTCATGATCTGTAGTCAGTAGGGAGTTGAAGGGCAAATTCACACATGTACATATGCTAAAATTGCAATGTTGGGCAGTGCGAATCTTGTCGGTGCGCTGCGACAAAATGCAGCATGTATGCATTTTATTGCAGCACAGTGCTAGGCTGCATTGCAGTGTGAATGGGACATGTAGGAAACAATTATTTCCTGTGTGTCCCTGCAGTGACAGACATTTTACCATGCGGTAAAACATCTGTCACCGCACATAGTGTGAATTGGCCCATAGTTAGAAAGGGATGGACTGACTACAAGGCAACCAGAAGGAAACTTGGTACTTTTTTCCTCTAAGGCTGCATGTACACGGACGTTTTAAAGTAATCACATTTATGGTGGATCTTTTTGCCAGGAGCTGGCAGAAAAATGTAGCATATAAAATACTTGGCCTGGTGTGTATTTACATGCGTTAATATGTGCATTTATGTACATAAGGTGTACGCACAGCAATTTCATAAAATATTCATATAATATATCATATATAATATTATTGGCTAAAATATTCATATCTGTGTTTCTGCACGTACATACATGTAAATTGCGCCAGCACACTTCTCTGTAAACACACAGGTCTGCCCAGCCCTGTTCTTTGTAGGGAGAACAGCAGTATTTAATGGGCATTTTGTTATGAATCCAACAAACAACAAAAAAACTGGATGGCAAGTAATGAAAGTTATTTGCTTGGGAAATCCTCTTACAATGCTGTATTGATTAAAAGAAAAGACCAAAGCCTTTCCTACAGATATGCCACCTGTCAATGCATACAGATTGCACATAAAGACAAATGCTCATTGTATTTTTAGGGAAGCTGTATAAAATGCAATTAAATATTTTTTGTAAAAAGAAACTGTAGCCTAAGAGACAGATTTGTCATGCCTTGATTATTCAGGTAGTCCTACCATACTACGCAATGCACTTACATCGCTGGCTATAGGAGCTATGTACTGCATTGACCACAGTTCAAAATTATTCACACTTCTTGTACACTTCTGTATATCAGTTTGCTCAATCATGAGCAAGATATAGCCACTTTCACGCAGGCGTTCCATTTGTTCATTTTCTAAAAAACGCATTCTTTTGGACAAACGGGTGTAAATGGATACCATCCGTTTCTTTCAGTTTTTCATCTGTTTCCCTTAAGGTCCGTTTTTTTTAAATGGACAAGTCTGCATTTCTGTTCAGTTTAAAAAAAACTTAAATGTAAATGGATGAAGAAGGAATGAACGAAACAGAATTAGTGAATGTTACTGATGTAAGGTCCCTTTCACACGGGCAGACTGATGGGGTCTGCCTGTCACTTTTTTAAGTGGACCAGATCGGACCATCCATTACCCTCTATGGAGCGGCGGATGTCAACAGAAAGGGGACACACAAATCATAAAAATCTAACAGAAGTTCTAACCCTTCGCATACTATCCGAAACAAAAATGTTTTGGCTGGATTTGGACTTTATTAAGACTATACATATCTTTTATATCTGAACAAAATGTGTTTTTTTTCTGATTACATATGCTTTTGCATTTGAATGCATATATTTAATCCTTAGGCCTCATACACATGGACGTTTTTTGACGCCGGCGTTTTCTGGCGTTTTTTGCAGCTCTCCATGTTAGTCAATGGCCCCATAAATACGTCGGCGTTTTTGAGCTGTAGGTGGCGTCGGCGTTAGTGAGCAGAAAGTAGAACCCATGGCCATCGCGTTGTGAGGCTGTAACGTTTTGAAGTTTTTTGACGTCGACGCCACAAAACGCCAACAAACGCCACCTAATATTGTACCGGCGTTTTCCGGCGTTTTTTGACGCCAACGTTTTTAGGTTGAAAAATAGCAGAGGGATGATTTTTTTTAAAAAACGCCTATTGACGCCGACGCTCACTAACGCTCAAAAACGCCAATGCATAACGCCGAAAAACGTCAACTTTTTTTCCTTGACGTCAGACCCGACGTTTTGCTTATTTTTTTAGATACGCCCGTGTGTATGAGGCCTTAAGGTGGCAATGGCATCAGCACTGACAGGCAAACAAAGTTTAGTATTCTGCTTCCAGCCTCTGGCTTTCCAGTGGAAGTGATCTGGACAGTCATAAAACCTCCCAACTATCTCTACACTGCTGGGAACCTGCTGTTTCCTCCTGCTTGAACACCCCCCGCCCCTTCATGTGTCCCAGATTTACCTGTCCCTCCTGGCTGTCTGGCATCTCCATGGCTGGTGTCAATAGGGAGAGCAGACACTGCAAACATCTGTTCTCTGATTTCTCCTAGGGCAGCCCTCTTGTAAAAGCAACGAGGTTGTTAAAGCAAAAAAAAAAAAAAAAGTTTAAAAAGTGAAATTTAAATAAAAAAATATAAATGCCCCCTACGTACATGGCAGCATGAATGTGATCCTCCTATATTGTTTTCATTGTTGCTTGCTAGAATATGAAGAATGCTAGCATAGAGAAAGTTTCATTTATTAATGTTATAGTCAGTGATATCAGTGGGTAATGGGCACAGCTATGCAATGTCTCTTCTGCAATCAAATAAACCTACCTGCCTACTCGCAATCTTCCATAGAATATACAGTACAATGAGCTGCGCATATGCAGGTCAGCTTACCATTTTCTACAGTGCCTGTGCACCAGGATGACTGCACTCCTGGGCATGTGTGGAAGTGACAACATTCCGCACCGGTCAATCAAGATGGCCGGAGACTGGCACCTGGAAGAGGGTGTGGAGAACATTGCTGGCGAGGGACCTCGCAGGTGTGGGACCCTTGAAGCAAATGCAAGTATCACTTGATTGTGTTCCCTTTTAACCACTTCAGCCCCGGAAGGATTTCCCAATTCAGGACCAGAGCACTTTTTGCGATTCGGAACTGCGTCGATTTAACTGAAAAGTGCGCGGTCATGCGACGTTGTACCCAAATTAAATTTGCGTCCTTTTTTTTCCCACAAATAGAGCTTTCTTTTAGCGGTATTTGATCACCTCTGTGTCACTTCTGATCACCGCTATAAACAAAAAAAGAGTGACAATTTTGCAAAAAAAAAAAAAATATTTCTTACTTTTTGCTAAAATACATATCAAAAAAAAAATATATAAAAAACATTTTTTTTTTCATCAGTTTTGGCCGATTTATATCCTTCCTCATATTTTTGGTAAAAAAAAAATCACAATCGGCGTTTATTGATTGGTTTGCGCAAAAGTTGCTGCATTTACGAATGATGAGAATTCATTTCAGGGGTTTTTATTCTTTTCTATATCTTACTAGTAATGGCGGCAATCTGCGATTTTTAGCGGTACTGCGATATTGCGGCGAACATGTCGGACCATTTTGACACTTTTTTGGGACCATTGACATTTATACAGTGATCAGTGCTATGAAAATGCACTGATTAGTGTGTAAATGCCACTGGAGGGCCCCCCTTAACCTGGAGGGGGCGCTCTGTGGGTTAACTGTGTTCCCTCAGTGTGTTCTAACTGTATGGGAGCTAGGCTGGCAGGGGGAGGGGAGTGATCGTGGCTTCCATATACAGGAAGCCTGTGATCACAAACATTCCCCCTCTGTCAGAACGGAGATCCGTGTTTACATACACGGACCTCCATCCTCTCACTGCGGGGGAGCCATCGCAGGTAGCCAGCGGTGATTGATTCCCGCTCCCTGGCCCCCCCGGAACACAGTGAGTGTGCCTCCAGCGGCGCATGCTCACAATACTCGTTCTCGCAGCCGCCGTCAGGCGGTTTGCGATAATGCGATAATGAACCACTTTGCTGCCGTCAAGCCACGGCGGGCGGTCGGCAAGTGGTTAAAGCAGAAGTAAACGAATCAATTTAACTACTTGCCTAATCAGTTAGAATCCAGGCGTGCTATGAATGACACCTGTCACAAGCTGCTTGTCAAGCCTTCAAATGGTTGATGTCATAACAGATCACATGTGCAGCACCATGGCAACTGCAGATCAAACAAAGGCTAAGATGGCAGCTTCCTTGGTTGTAAAGCGTAGGAGAGTTTAGTTCCACTTTAAAGAGGAATTAAACCAACCAATTTAACTGTTTCCTAAATGCGTTACATTCAAGGCATACTTTACATTACATTTACAAACTTGTGCATCTTAAATGTGATCCATGGGCATTTGACAGGCTGTGTCGCCTCCTTGCTGCCTGTTTTAAGCCCTAAAAAGCCACAACACCATGCTGCAACCGCATACCAAATCAGTTGCTGCCGAACGTGATAAAGGGGCTAATTTTGGCTGTGTCATGTGTACATCCCATCCGTTCGCCTTGACAGTTAGTGCCCATTCACACAGGGGCGACTTGCGCTCCGACTTGAGTCGCCTCAAGTCACTTGACATTTGAAATCCCATTGAAATGAATGGGAGTTGTCTTAATGTACACTACTGAAGTCGGAGCGACTTCAGAAAAGGTTCCTGTACAACTTCTAGGTGACTTTTATCCAACTTGTGAGCACAGAAATGGAAGCGACTTTAAAGTGAAAAGAAAATAATGTACCCAGGGCAACCCCCTCCCTCCCTTCTCTGATTGGCCACAGGCAAAGTCGCCTGGCATGCAGTTGCATTGTAAGTCGCCTGAAGTCCTGCTGAAAGCCGCGCTGAAGTTGAGTCGCCCCTGTGTGAATGCAGCCTTTACCCGAAGATAGAAGCCAATTGGTTACTGTGCACATCTGCTCCAGTTTTAGTAAAGTTCCCCCCATTGCTTTGTTTGCTCCAATAATACTGGGCTTTGGTGGCATGATGGTGTTTGTGCATGTCATTGCTTAGGGATCTGGTCACATTTGTTTTTTGCTTTTTATATTCAGGTAAAAGTTTACATGCCTTAGTGCACCTTATCAGAACCAAAGTCACAAAAGCAGCATTCTCCGTATGTTCAATGCATACAAGCTACGGGTGCACCATACGCACTGACAGGGTGGATTTGATTTAAATCAAGTCGATTTAAATCACTAGTAAAAAGGCTTTGTTTAAATCATAATTTTTAAAGAGCAACTGTCATCTCTGTCCCACAGCAGCTCCTCCTCTCACCCGCTGTTGACTCACCGACAGTCCCATTCACTTTAATGGGACGGTTGGTGATGTGGCAGTGACACGAGGTGTGGGACACGCCACGATGGATCTGAAATGATAGGTGCTCTTTAAATGTAAGGACTTATTGTTGCTGGTAGTTAGAATCTTTAATATTTGCACACAAAATGAAGGTTTCCTATTTAGAATAATAAGCTGTCAGGTTATTAAAACAGCTATATCAGAACTGATTCAATCATACAGTTTGTAGTGTACATAGATTTGCAAAACAATGGGATAAAGGGATTTTATTAAAACTTACCGTAAAATCCTTTTCTCAGAGTTCACTGACAGACGCAGCTCTTCATTGACTTTGTGGGGTTTTATGTTCGTCCCACTAGGAGTTAACTAGGCAGGGAAAAGAATCAGCTGGCCCCTCCCCTGGGGGCCGTCCTCTCTTCCTACATTAAACCCCCTCATAGCATAACTCTTCAGTTCGTACACAAGCCGTACCAAAAACAGAGCCCAGAGGGGTGGGTGCTGCGTCTGTCAGTGAATTCGGAGAAAAGTATTTTACGGTAAGTTTTAATAAAATCCCTTTTTCTCCTTACATTCACTGACAGACGCAGCTCTTCATTGACTTTGTGGGGGCATCCCCAAGCTGTGTCAAAAAGAGGGGTGGGTAAACGCTAACAACAGTACCCAACTGAACCTCTGAAGAGGCGCCAGACGCGCCTACACTGCCGCCTGCAAAACTTTGCGGCCAAAAGCAGCATCCGAAGATGCAAGCATATCAACCTTATAAAACTTAGTGAAAGTGTTAACCGAGGCCCAAGTGGCCGCCTTGCACACCTGTGACACCGAGGCCTGGTGTCTGAAAGCCCAGGAAGTACTAACAGCCCGGGTAGAATGAGCCGTGACCGGAAAAGGGGGAACCTTGCCCCGAACAGAATACGCATGGATCACGGTTTTTCTAATCCAATGAGAAATCGTAGCCGAAGAGGCCGCCAAGCCTTTGCGCGGGCCCTCTGGCAGTACAAACAAGGCATCAGCTTTTTCGAAAAGAAGCTGTAGCAGCCAAGTACACTCGTAAGGCCCTCACCACGTCCAAAGCATGCAACTCAAATTCCTTTGGGTGCGATGGACGAGGGCACAATGAAGGCAGAACAATATCTTCATTAATGTGAAAAGAAGAGACCACCTTCGGAAGGAAGGAAGGAGAGGGTCGCAAGACCGCCTTATCCCTATGCATTACTAAATAGGGAGACTTGCACGATAGTGC
Source organism: Glandirana rugosa (assembly GCA_018402905.1). NCBI lineage: Eukaryota > Metazoa > Chordata > Amphibia > Anura > Ranidae > Glandirana > Glandirana rugosa. The sequence goes on from BLSH010170685.1 coordinate 1,752,362, forward strand.
AGCTAATTCCGACACCCGTCTGGCGAAAGTGATGGCAACTAAAAAGGCCACCTTCTGGGACAGCAGTTGTAAGGAAATCTCCCTGATTTTCTCATAAGGTGGTTTCTGAAGAACAGAAAGCACCAGATTCAGATCCCACGGAGCCATCGGAGACCTTACCTGAGGCGCCACATGTCGCACACCTTGTACAAAGGTACGAATCAGCGAGTGCGAAGCTAAAGGTCTCTGAAAGAGTATCGCTAAAGCCAAAATCTGGCCTTTGAGAGTACTCAAAGCCAGATTTTTATTCAGGCCCTGCTGCAAAAAGGGCAGGACCCTGGACGCGACATAAGAGCGAGGGTTATAACCCTCCGCCTCGCACCAAGCTATGTAAGCCTTCCAGGTGCGGTGATAAATCTTGCGAGAAGTACACTTGCGAGCTTTTAACAGAGTAGGGATTACGGAATAGGCGACTCCCCTGTCCCTTAACACCTGGGACTCAATAGCCAAGCCGTGAAAGCCAGCGAGGGTAAAGCAGGGTGCAATATGGGTCCTTGAGACAGAAGATCGTCTCGCAGCGGGAGCCGCCAAGGGGCGTCTGCTACCATTTGCACCACGTCGGCGTACCAGGTGCGCCGGGGCCAATCTGGGGCCACCAGGATTGTTGGTATCCCCTCCGCCATTATTCTGCGTACCAATCTTGGAAGCAGTCTTATCGGAGGGAAAGCGTACAGGAGACGATAATGGCTCCAGGGGGCCACCAGAGCGTCCGTGGCCACTGCCAAAGGATCCTTCGTTCTGGACACAAAGGTTCTCACTTTGTGATTGAACCGGGACGCCATGAGATCCACGTCCAGCGTTCCCCATTTGCGGCAAATCTAATTGAACACCTCACTCTCCCTGGTCCAGCGTCTGGCGACTGAGAAAATCCGCCTGCCAGTTCTCCATGCCTGGAATGTAAATGGCTGAGATCACCGGAACGTGAAGTTCCGCCCAACGCAGTATCAGAGCTGCCTCCGCTGCAGCCGCTGGACTCCTTGTGCCGCCCTGATGGTTCACATACGCCACCGCTGTGGCATTGTCCGATTGAATTCGGATCGGACGACCTTGCAATCTCATCGTCCAGTGAAGAAGACACAGTCTGATTGCTCTCAGCTCCAGCACGTTGATGGGGAGACGAGCCTCCTGAGCCGACCAACGGCCCTGGGCAGATAGCTGCCCCAGGATTCCACCCCAGCCCGCCAGGCTGGCATCCGTGGTGATGATCACCCACTGAAGGGGCAGGAACGTCTTCCCCTGAGTTAGGGCCGAGTCCCGAAGCCACCAGGTCAAAGACGCCCTGGTCTGGGGACTCAGACGGATCGGAAGGTCCAACGACCGATGAGACTTGTCCCAGCGAGTCAGGATTGCTCGCTGGAGAAAACGAGTGTGACTCTGAGCAAAAGGTATCGCCTCGAACGACGAGACCATGAGTCCCAGTACCCTCATACAGAACCGTAATGAAGACCGACGGTGCGACAAAAGGGTGCGCACTGCCGACTGTAGACACTGCAATTTTTCCGGAGGGAGGAACACCTTCGCCTGTTCTGTGTCTAGAATGAGACCCAGATACTCCCGGCGGCGGGATGGATACACGACTTCTTCAGGTTTAGCAACCAGCCGAAGTCCAGCAGTGAGGCCATTGTGATCGCAATGCCTCTCTGACGCAACAACGCCAACACCGGGGCTAGCAACTTCGTGAAGACTCGGGTGCTGAGGTCAGACCGAAAGGGAGTGCCACAAATTGAAAATGACGGTCCCCTACCGCAAAACGTAAGAAACGCTGATGTCGCGGGTGGATGGGTACATGGAGGTACGCATCCCTGATGTCCAGCGGCGCCAGAAATTCCCCTTGCTGAAGGGCGGCCACGACCGAGCGAATAGACTCCATCCGGAACTTTCGCGTCCTGACATACCGGTTCAGGGCCTTCAGGTCCAGAATGGGCTGAAACCCCCCCTTTTTGGGTACCACAAAAAGATTCGAGTAAAAACCTCGAAACCTGTCTCCTGGGGGAACTGGTACAATCACTCCTTGGTCTGAGAGAGCCTTTACCGCCCCAGAAAGGGCCTCCCTGCGTTCCTGCGGGAGGCTTAAATTTGATGGGAAGAACCTGTCTGGGGGTAGAGTGATGAACTCTATCCTGTACCCGGTGGACACCACTTCCCGGACCCAGCGGTTGGAAATGTGAGCCAGCCACCGTTCTGCGAACCCCAGAAGACGTCCCCCCACCCGACACTCGGGTGGGGGCAACCCATCAGGCTGAGGAAGACTTGTCCTCCGTCTTTTCGGTCTTGTGCTGCCACTGCCATCTTCCGGCCCCTGCAGCGACCTTACTGGAACGGGTCCCTTTACCTGTCGCGCCCGGGGCGCGAAAAAGCTTCTTCTGACCCGAGGGAGGGGGCCCCTGTCTACGGCGAAACTCACGCCTGCGGGGCTCCGGAAGGAAGGTACTCTTACCTCCCGTGAAATCCTTGATAATCTCATCCAAACATGGGCCAAATAGACGTCAACCTTGAAAAGGGAGGTCAGCCAGACCTCTTTTGGAAGCATGGTCACCGGACCAAGAACGCAACCAAAGAATTTGTCGGAGTCTGACGGCCGAAATCGATATTCTGGATAACAGGGGCAGAATATCAATGGCCGCATCACAAAGGTACTTGAACCCTTGGAGTAAAAACTCAGCCTTCTGCGGTGCCTCCATCAGGCGACTGCCTTCTAGGTCCTTTATGAGTTCTTCCATGCAATCAGATAAATCCTGTGCCGCCATCACAGAAGCTAGGGCTGGTCGCACAGCAGAACCAGCACCCAGGAACAGTGACTTCAAAATTGCCTCTGTCTTTCTATCAGCGGGATCCTTAAAGGAGGGAGTCCCTTCCATAGGAATGGTAGTCGCCTTAGTAAGGCGTGCAATCGGTGGGTCCACCACAGGTGATTCCCATTTCTTTAGGAAGCTTTCCTCAAAAGGATAGCGAACAGCAAAGAGGAACGCTGTGGACGCTGCCATTCACAATAAAGGAAATGGTCAAAAAATTAATTGTAAGGATAAGTCTTTGGGGCCCTGGGGGGCCTAGAGGACCCACACACATACGCAGCAGATCGTGATTCGCCATCTTGATCCAGCTGCAACTTGTGGCAGCAATTAGCGCTTTTTCTTGCGCAGCTGCCACCCCCTGATCCCCTTCGCCGTCCGCTGGTTCCGTTTCCTCATCGGACAAGTCCACTGGGGTCCCTGAGACCCCTGAGGCCACATCCAGCTCCGAATCCTCCCCTGAGGAATAATGAGGGGGAGGGGGACGCTTCTTGGGGACCCGCTGAGCGGCTTCCGCACGAGGGAAAAATTCGTTAAAGACCACCCGCAGCTGGTCCAGTAAAGCCCCTTGATCAGATTGCGCCGCTGCTGATGCCACCTCAGCAGGTTCAGCAGGGAGATCTGTCATAGCTTCCCTCAGAAAAATGACACAGGAAGGAGAAAAGGGGCGCCCCTACACTGCCACACACCCACAGGCCACAGAGGACAGCACCCACCACCACCAGCACCCGGAGGGAGCCCAGCTATACTTGCTGTTCCGCTGCCGTTACAGTGCAGATCGTCAGAAGAGCTGCGCTGCCCGAATCACCGCCGTTCCAGGAGAAGGGAGAAGCTGCAGACACGTGTATTTTGCAGAGCATGCAGCCAAATGGCCGCCGTTAAACACTAGAGGCCAAACACACCCTTCAGGGAACGTACAGTACCGAAAACAGGCGCTCTGAGCACTAGAGGGAAAGCCCTATAGGCCCAAAATGTCCACGGCTACGGCAAAATGGCAGCGGTCTGCCGCATGGCGATTTTTAATGCCAACGCCGAAAAGATCGCGGTGGTGCTAGGGGGGGGGGGGGCAGGGGTGAGGTAGGGGGTAAACGGGAGCTATACGCGTCCCACCAGTGGCTACCCAGTGAAGATTTTTTTTTTTTTTTTTCGGTCGTCGGGCCCCCCTTCACGCCCCTAAAAGGGGGGGAAGGCAGGGACGCTCACTTACCACTCCGACGCCGCGGGTAGCCACCCGATCGCAGACTTTCCGCCCTCTCATGGACGGTATGCTGCAGGCCCAAAGTCGCCCTGCCGAATCGCATCCGGTAAAGGGCGCTAAAAAGGGGGGTTTACCCCGGGCCCCCGCACGGAACGGCACGATGCGGCGGGTCCACATACAGCGGGACTGGCTTCGCATCATGTTGGCCAGGCCGGGGAAAGTACAGAGCTCCAGGACTCTCTATGCCCCGACCGGCTTCTTGATAGCAGATCATCTTGATAGAAGATAATGAAAATAAAAATGAAATAAAATAAAATAAAAATGGTCACAATATGACCGCAGTTCCCTTGAAGGGAAGCCAGGTCAACTCCTTGCGAACTAGGCATTGAAACTGAAGAGCTATGCTATGAGGGGGGTTTAATGTAGGAAGAGAGGAGGGCCCCCAGGGGAGGGGCCAGCTGATTCTTTTCCCTGCCTAGTTAACTCCTAGTGAGACGAACATAAAACCCCACAACGTCAATGAAGAGCTGCGTCTGTCAGTGAACGTAAGGAGAAAAGGCTGGGTTCACACTATCTTCTCATGCGGCTCACAGCAGGGGTCCGGTGCGTCCTTGTTCACCGCTTCAGGTCCGATTTCAGCCCAAATCTTTGGCTAAATTCGGACCTGAAACGGACCAAAAGATGCACAGGACTCCTGTGCAAATTCGCACTGGAGCCACTGCGGAGATGTGTGAACCGGCCCCATAGAGAGCCGGTCAAAATCGCAATAGTGTGAAATCAGCTTAAAGGAATATTCCAGAACTTTATTTTATCTCGTGGTTACTGTGAAATTGTGTGAATGCATCAATGCAGTGCATGTTATCTCAGCTTGCAGAGCTTGGATTCATTCAATAAGTTTACCAAAAATGTAAATATTGCAGAATATACAGCCTCATGCTACATAACTAAGCTCCATTTCATGCTGAATAAACTAAATTATTAATATATCCTAAATAGAAAACTATCTTTAGATAGATTTTTACTGCAAAAGCATTTTATTGAAATAAATTTGATAAAAATAAAAAAAATCGATTTAAATAAAATATAAAAAAAAACGGATTTAATTTTAAAAAATTTGATTTTTTTATTTATTTTTTTAAAAAATGTATTTTTATCCACCCTGCACATTGAACATCCTTGTACAATTCACAAAACAGAATCTAAGTTCGCTATGCACATGAAAATCTGCACATTCATGTGAGCACGCAGTGTAACTGTACCACAGTGATTTATCATGGCTCTTCTACTTTTCCTTTAGTAAATCAGCCCCATACAGTGTAAAAAAAACACTAAGGCCTGGTTCACATTAGTGCAATTTGAGTCGCACAGAATTGCATGACAATGGAAATCACCATTGGCTCCCGCTGCTGTCAAACGCAAATAGCCAATAAGGAGAGAGAGGGGGCACGGCCTAGGAGCAGCTCCATGTCTTAATGGATGCACGGCGCTGAGGCTCAGGTGCCTCCTTAGCAAGCTGCTTGCTATGGGGGCATTCAACAGGAAGGAGGGGCCAGAAGTTCCAGCCAGGGACCCGAGAAGATGAGGGTCCGGGCTGCCCTGTGAAAAACCAACTGAACAGAGCAGGTAAGTATAACATGTTTGTTATTTTTATAGGAAACAAAACAAGACTTTACAATCACTGCTGGCATCTGTCATTTTTGGGTGAAGCAACCTTTAACCTAAACCCTATTGCTTCTGGCCACTATTAATTATACAACCCTTGTACAATACATCATTAGTAGTACAATCCTTGTACAATCCACTATTAGTAGTACAATCCTTGTACAATCCACTATTAGTAGTACAAGCCTTGTACAATCCACTATTAGAAGTACAAGCCTTGTACAATCCACTATTAGTAGTGCACTCCTTGTACAATTCACTATTAGTACAAACCTTGTACAATCCACTATTAGTAGTACAAGCCTTGTACAATCCACTATTAGTAGTGTACTCCTTGTACAATCCACTATTACTAGTAAAAGCCTTGTACAATCCACTATTAGTAGTACAAGCCTTGTTCAATCCCCTATTAGTAGTACAAGCCTTGTACAATCCACTATTAGTAGTACAAGCCTTGGACAATCCACTTTTAGTAATACACTGCTTGTACAATCCACTATTAGTAGTACAAGCCTTGGACACTCCACTTTTAGTAGTGTACTCCTTGTACAATCCACTATTAGTAGTACAAGCCTTGGACAATCCACTTTTAGTAGTGTACTCCTTGTACAATCCACTATTAGTAGTACAAGCCTTGTACAATCCACTATTAGTAGTACAATCCTTGTACAATCCACAATTAGTAGTACAAGCCTTGTACAATCCACTATTAGTAGTACAAGCCTTGGACAATCCACTTTTAGTAGTGTACTCCTTGTACAATCCACTATTACCAGTACAAGCCTTGTACAATCCGCTATTAGTAGTACAAGCCTTGTACAATCCCCTATTAGTAGTACAAGCCTTGTACAATCCCCTATTAGTAGTACAAGCCTTCTACAATCCACTATTAGCAGTGCACTCCTTGTACAATCCACTTTTAGTAGTGCACTCCTTGTACAATCCACTATTAGTAGTACAAACCTTGTACAATCCACTATTAGCACTGCACTCCTTGTAAAATCCACTTTTAGTAGTGCACTCCTTGTACAATCCACTATTACCAGTACAAGCCTTGTACAATCCACTATTAGTAGTACAAGCCTTGTAAAATCCACTATTAGTAGTACAAGCCTTGTACAATCCACTATTAGTAGTACAAGCCTTGTACAATCCACTATTAGCAGTGCACTCCTTGTACAATCCAATTTTAGTAGTGCACTCCTTGTACAATTCACTATTTGTACAAACCTTGTACAATCCACTATTAGTAGTACAAGCCTTGTACAATCCACTATTAGTAGTGTACTCCTTGTACAATCCACTATTACTAGTAAAAGCCTTGTACAATCCACTATTAGTAGTACACGCCTTGTAAAATCCCCTATTAGTAGTACAAGCCTTGTACAATCCACTATAACTAGTACAAGCTTTGTACAATCCACTATTAGTAGTACAAGCCTTGTACAATCCACTATTAGTAGTACAATCCTTGTACAATCCACTATTAGTAGTACAAGCCTTGTACAATCCACTATTAGTAGTACAAGCCTTGGACAATCCACTTTTAGTAATACACTGCTTGTACAATCCACTATTAGTAGTACAAGCCTTGGACAATCCACTTTTAGTAGTGTACTCCTTGTACAATCCACTATTAGTAGTACAAGCCTTGTACAATCCACTATTAGTATTATCACCTAACATGTTCCGAACATGATGATTATCAC
>BLSH010170685.1:1760108-1776661 GCA_018402905.1 Glandirana rugosa
GGAAGAACCTGTCTGGGGGTAGAGTGATGAACTCTATCCTGTACCCGGTGGACACCACTTCCCGGACCCAGCGGTTGGAAATGTGAGCCAGCCACCGTTCTGCGAACCCCAGAAGACGTCCCCCCACCCGACACTCGGGTGGGGGCAACCCATCAGGCTGAGGAAGACTTGTCCTCCGTCTTTTCGGTCTTGTGCTGCCACTGCCATCTTCCGGCCCCTGCAGCGACCTTACTGGAACGGGTCCCTTTACCTGTCGCGCCCGGGGCGCGAAAAAGCTTCTTCTGACCCGAGGGAGGGGGCCCCTGTCTACGGCGAAACTCACGCCTGCGGGGCTCCGGAAGGAAGGTACTCTTACCTCCCGTGAAATCCTTGATAATCTCATCCAAACATGGGCCAAATAGACGTCCACCTTGAAAAGGGAGGTCAGGCAGACCTCTTTTGGAAGCATGGTCACCGGACCAAGAACGCCACCAAAGAATTTGTCGGAGTCTGACGGCCGAAATCGATATTCTGGATAACAGGGGCAGAATATCAATGGCCGCATCACAAAGGTACTTGAACCCTTGGAGTAAAAACTCAGCCTTCTGCGGCGCCTCCATCAGGCGACCGCCTTCTAGGTCCTTTATGAGTTCTTCCATGCAATCAGATAAATGCTGTGCCGCCATGGCAGAAGCTAGGGCTGGTCGCACAGCAGAACCAGCACCCAGGAACAGTGACTTCAAAATTGCCTCTGTCTTTCTATCAGCGGGATCCTTAAAGGAGGGAGTCCCTTCCATAGGAATGGTAGTCGCCTTAGTAAGGCGTGCAATCGGTGGGTCCAACACAGGTGATTCCCATTTCTTTAGGAAGCTTTCCTCAAAAGGATAGCGAACAGCAAAACATGTTTTCAGTGAAGAGGAACGCTGTGGACGCTGCCATTCACGATAAAGGAAATGGTCAAAAAATGAATTGTAAGGATAAGTCTTTGGGGCCCTGGGGGGCCTAGAGGACCCACACACATACGCAGCAGATCGTGATTCGCCATCTTGATCCAGCTGCAACTTGTGGCAGCAATTAGCGCTTTTTCTTGCGCAGCTGCCACCCCCGATCCCCTTCGCCGTCCGCTGGTTCCGTTTCCTCATCGGACAAGTCCGCTGATGTCCCTGAGACCCCTGAGGCCACATCCAGCTCCGAATCCTCCCCTGAGGAATAATGAGGGGGAGGGGGACGCTTCTTGGGGACCGCACGAGGGAAAAATTTGTTAAAGACCACCCGCAGCTGGTCCAGAAAAGCCCCTTGATCAGATTGCGCCGCTGCTGATGCCACCTCAGCAGGTTCAGCAGGGAGATCTGTCATAGCTTCCCTCAGAAAATGACACAGGAAGGAGAAAAGGGGCGCCCCTACACTGCCACACACCCACAGGCCACAGAGGACAGCACCCACCAGCACCCGGAGGGAGCCCAGCTATACTTGCTGTTCCGCTGCCCGTTACAGTGCAGATCGTCAGAAGAGCTGCGCTGCCCGAATCACCGCCGTTCCAGGAGAAGGGAGAAGCTGCAGACACGTGTATTTTGCAGAGCATACAGTCAAAATGGCCGCCGTTAAACACTAGAGGCCAAACACACCCTTCAAGGAACGTGCAGTACCGAAAACGGGCGCTCTGAGCACTAGAGGGAAAGCCCTATAGGCCCAAAATCTCCGCGGCTACGGCAAAATGGCGGAGGTCCGCCGCAAAATGGCGGCCGATCGCCGCATGGCGATTTTTAATGCCAATGCCGAAAAGATCGCGGAGGTGCTGGGGGGGGCAGGGGTGAGGTAGGGGGTAAACGGGAGCTATACGCGTCCCACCAGTGGCTACCCAGTGAAGAATTTTTTTTTTTTTTCGGTCGTCGGGCCCCCCTTCACGCCCCTAAAAGGGGGGAGGGCAGGGGAGCTCACTTACCACTCCGACGCCGCGGGTAGCCACCCGATCGCAGACTTTCCGCCCTCTCATGGATGGTATGCTGCAGGCCCAAAGTCGCCCTGCCGAATCGCATCCGGTAAAGGGCGCTAAAAAGGGGGGTTTACCCCGGGCCCCCGCACGGAACGGCACGATGCGGCGGGTCCACATACAGCGGGACTGGCTTCGCATTATGTTGGCCAGGCCGGGGAAAGTACAGAGCTCCAGGACTCTCTATGCCCCGACCGGCTTCTTGATAGCAGATCATCTTGATAGAAGATAATGAAAATAAAAATGAAATAAAATAAAATAAAATAAAAATGGTCACAATAGGACCCCAGTTCCCTTGAAGGGAAGCCAGGTCAACTCCTTGCGAACTAGGCATTGAAACTGAAGAGCTATGCTATGAGGGGGTTTAATGTAGGAAGAGAGGACGGCCCCCAGGGGAGGGGCCAGCTGATTCTTTTCCCTGCCTAGTTAACTCCTAGTGGGACGAACATAAAACCCCACAAAGTCAATGAAGAGCTGCGTCTGTCAGTGAACGTAAGGAGAAAAGGCTGGGTTCACACTATCTTCTCATGCGGCTCACAGCAGGGGTCCGGTGCGTCCTTGTTGACCGCTTCAGGTCCGATTTCAGCCCAAATCTTTGGCTAAATTCGGACCTGAAACGGACCAAAAGATGCACAGGACTCCTGTGCAAATTCGCACTGGAGCCACTGTGGAGATGTGTGAACCGGCCCCATAGAGAGCCGGTCAAAATCGCAATAGTGTGAAATCAGCTTAAAGGAATATTCCAGAACTTTATTTTATCTCGTGGTTACTGTGAAATTGTGTGAATGCATCAATGCAGTGCATGTTATCTCAGCTTGCAGAGCTTGGATTCATTGAATAAGTTTACCAAAAATGTAAATATTGCAGAATATACAGCCTCATGCTACATAACTAAGCTCCATTTCATGCTGAATAAACTAAATTATTAATATATCCTAAATAGAAAACTATCTTTAGATAGATTTTTACTGCAAAAGCATTTTATTGAAATAAATTTGATAAAAATAAAAAAAATCGATTTAAATAAAATATAAAAAAAACTGATTTAATTAAAAAAAATTAGATTTTTTTATTTATTGTTTTAAAAAATGTATTTTTATCCACCCTGTGCATTGAACATCCTTGTACAATTCACAAAACAGAATCTAAGTTCGCTATGCACATGAACATCTGCACATTCATGTGAGCACGCAGTGTAACTGTACCACAGTGATTTATCATGGCTCTTCTACTTTTCCTTTAGTAAATCAGCCCCATACAGTGTAAAAAAAAAAACACTAAGGCCTGGTTCACATTAGTGCAATTTGAGTCGCACAGAATTGCATGACAATGGAAATCACCATTGGCTCCTGCTGCTGTCAAACACAAATAGCCAATAAGGAGAGAGAGGGGGCATGGCTTAGGAGCAGCTCCATGTCTTAATGGATGCACGGCGCTGAGGCTCGGGTGCCTCCATAGCAAGCTGCTTGCTATGGGGGCATTCAACAGGAAGGAGGGGCCAGGAGTTCCAGCCAGGGACCCGAGAAGAGGAGGGTCCGGGCTGCCCTGTGAAAAACCAACTGCACAGAGCAGGTAAGTATAACATGTTTGTTATTTTTATAGGAAACAAAACAAGACTTTCCAATCACTGTTGGCATCTGTCATTTTTGGGTGAAGCAAAATTTAACCTAAACCCTATTGCTTCTGGCCACTATTAATTATACAACCCTTGTACAATACATCATTAGTAGTACAATCCTTGTACAATCCCCTATTAGTAGTACAATCCTTGTACAATCCACTATTAGTAGTACAATCCTTGAACAATCCACTATTAGTAGTACAATCCTTGTACAAACCACTATTAGTAGTACAATCCACTATTAGTAGTACAATCCACTATTAGTAGTACAAGCCTTGTACAATCCACTATTAGTAGTACAAGCCTTGAACAATCCACTATTAGTAGTACAAGCCTTGTACAATCCACTATTAGTAGTATAAGCCTTGTACAATCCACTATAACTAGTACATGCTTTGTACAATCCACTATTAGTAGTACAAGCATTGTACAATCCACTATTAGTAGTACAAGCCTTGTACAATCCCCTATTAGTAGTACAAGCCTTGTACAATCCACTATAGCTAGTACAAGCTTTGTACAATCCACCATTAGTAGTACAAGCCTTGTACAATGCACTATTAGTAGTACAAGCCTTGTACAATCCACTATTAGCAGTGCACTCCTTGTAAAATCCACTTTTAGTAGTGCACTCCTTGTACAATCCACTATTAGTAGTACAAGACTTGTACAATCCACTATTAGTAGTACAAGCCTTGTCCAATCCACTATTAGTAGTACAAGCCTTGTACAATCCACTATTAGTAGTACAAGCCTTGTACAATCCACTATTAGTAGTACAAGCCTTGTACAATCCACTATTAGTAGTACAATCCTTGTACAATCCACAATTAGTAATACAATCCTTGTATAAATCCACAATTAGTAGTACAAGCCTTGTACAATCCACTATTAGTAGTACAAGCCTTGGACAATCCACTTTTAGTAGTACACTCCTTGTACAATCCACTATTAGTAGTACAAGCCTTGCACAATCCACTTTTAGTAGTGTACTCCTTGTACAATCCACTATTACTAGTACAAGCCTTGTACAATCCACTATTAGTAGTACAAGCCTTGTACAATCCCCTATTAATAGTACAAGCCTTGTACAATCCCCTATTAGTAATACAAGCCTTGTACAATCCACTATTAGCAGTGCACTCCTTGTACAATCCACTTTTCGTAGTGCACTCCTTGTACAATCCACTATTAGTAGTACAAACCTTGTACAATCCACTATTAGCACTGCACTCCTTGTAAAATCCACTTTTAGTAGTGCACTCCTTGTACAATCCACTATTACTAGTACAAGCCTTGTACAATCCACTATTAGTAGTACAAGCCTTGTACAATCCACTATTAGTAGCACAAGCCTTGTACAATCCACTATTAGTAGTACAAGCCTTGTACAATCCACTATTAGTAGTACAATACACAATTAGTAGTGCAAGCCTTGTACAATCCACCATTAGTAGTACAATCCTTGTACAATCCACCATTAGTAGTACAATCCTTGTACAATCCACTATTAGTAGTACAAGCCTTGGACAATCCACTTTTAGTAGTGCACTCCTTGTACAATCCACTATTAGTAGTACAAGCCTTGGACAATCCAATTTTAGTAGTGCACTCCTTGTACAATCCACTATTAGTAGTACAAGCCTTGGAAAATCCACTTTTAGTAGTGTACTCCTTGTATAATCCACTATTACTAGTACAAGCCTTGTACAATTCCCTATTAGTAGTACACGCCTTGTACAATCCACTTTTAGTAGTGTACTCCTTGTACAATCCACTTTTGGTAGTGCACTCCTTGTACAATCCACTATTAGTAGTACAAGCATTGTACAATCCACTATTAGTAGTACAAGCCTTGTACAATCCCCTATTAGTAGTACAAGCCTTGTACAATCCACTATTACTAGTACAAGCCTTGTACAATCCACTATTACTAGTACAAGCCTTGTACAATCCCCTATTAGTAGTACAAGCCTTGTACAATCCACTATTACTAGTACAAGCCTTGTACAATCCACTATTACTAGTACAAGCCTTGTACAATCCACTATTACTATAGTACAAGCCTTGTACAATCCACTATTAGTAGTACAAGCCTTGTACAATCCACTATTAGTAGTACAATCCTTGTACAATCCACTATTACTAGTACAAGCCTTGTACAATCCACTATTACTAGTACAAGCCTTGTACAATCCACTATTACTATAGTACAATCCTTGTACAATCCACTATTAGTAGTACAATCCTTGTACAATCCACTATTAGTAGTACAAGCCTTGTACAATCCACTATTAGTAGTACAAGCCTTGTACAATCCACTATTAGTAGTACAAGCCTTGAAAAATCCACTTTCAGTAGTACACTCCTTGTACAATCCACTATTAGTAGTACAAGCCTTGGACAATCCACTTTTAGTAGTGTACTCCTTGTACAATCCACTATTACTAGTAAAAGCCGTGTACAATCCACTATTAGTAGTACAAGCCTTGTACAATCCCCTATTAGTAGTACAAGCCTTGTACAATCCACTATAACTAGTACAAGCTTTGTACAATCCACTATTAGTAGTACAAGCCTTGTACAATCCACTATTAGTAGTACAAGCCTTGTACAATCCACTATTAGCAGTGCACTCCTTGTACAATCCACTTTTAGTAGTGCACTCCTTGTACAATCCACTATTAGTAGTACAAGCCTTGTACAATCCACTATTAGTAGTACAATCCTTGTACAATCCACTATTACTAGTACAAGCCTTGTACAATCCACTATTACTAGTACAAGCCTTGTACAATCCACTATTACTATTGTACAATCCTTGTACAATCCACTATTAGTACAATCCTTGTACAATCCACTATTAGTAGTACAAGCCTTGTACAATCCACTATTAGTAGTACAAGCCTTGTACAATCCACTATTAGTAGTACAAGCCTTGTACAATCCCCTATTAGTAATACAAGCCTTGTACAATCCACTATTAGCAGTGCACTCCTTGTACAATCCACTTTTCGTAGTGCACTCCTTGTACAATCCACTATTAGTAGTACAAACCTTGTACAATCCACTATTAGCACTGCACTCCTTGTAAAATCAACTTTTAGTAGTGCACTCCTTGTACAATCCACTATTAGTAGTACAAGCCTTGTACAATCCACTATTAACAGTGCACTCCTTGTACAATCCACTTTTAGTAGTGCACTCCTTGTACAATCCACTATTACTAGCACAAGCCTTGTACAATCCACTATTACTAGTACAAGTCTTGTACAATCCACTATTACTAGTACAAGCCTTGTACAATCCATTATTACTAGTACAAGCCTTGTACAATCCACTATTAGTAGTACAAGCCTTGTACAATCCACTATTAGTAGTACAAGCCTTGTACAATCCACTATTACTAGTACAAGCCTTGTACAATCCACTATTAGAAGTACAAGCCTCGTACAAGCCACTATTAGTAGTACACGCCTTGTACAATCCACTTTTAGTAGTGTACTCCTTGTACAATCCACTATTAGTAGTACAATTCTTGTACAATCCACTATTAGTAGTACAAGCCTTGTACAATCCCCTATTAGTAGTACAAGCCTTGTACAATCCACTATTACTATAGTACAAGCCTTGTACAATCCACTATTAGTAGTACAAGCCTTGTACAATCCACTATTACTAGTACAAGCCTTGTACAATCCACTGTTACTAGTACAAGCCTTGTACAATCCACTATTACTAATACAAGCCTTGTACAATCCACTATTACTAGTACAAGCCTTGTACAATCCACTATTACTAGTACAAGCCTTGTACAATCCACTTTTAGTAGTACACTTCTTGTACAATCCACTATTAGAAGTACAAGCCTCGTACAACCCACTATTAGTAGTACAATACACAATTAGTAGTACAAGCCTTATACAATCTGCTATTAGTAGTGCAATCCACCAGTGTTAATTTAGTTGACTAAAACATTTTAGTCAACTAACTTAATACCATTTTAGTCAACTAAAATATGACTAAAACTAAAACAATTGAGATGACTAAAATACGACTAAAACTAAAATGGCATTTTAGTCACAAGACTAAAATGGGACTAAAACTAAAATGCCATTTTAGTCAAAAGACTAAGACTAAAACTGAACTGAAATTTGTCGTCAAAATTAACACTGGTCTGTAGTGCATGTTCATACCTCAATGCCATTAATAATAGCATATTCGATTTTTCACTCCAGCAGTAAATAATGAGTTTGGAAATTGTAGAGAAATGCTTAAATAATGCATTACAATTTAACTACACCCACTCGATTTTAGATGACTAAAATGAGTATTAGTTTATGTCCTGGAGATTAAGTCGACTAAATATGACTAAAACTAACACAATTGCAGAAGACTAAAACTAAAATGCCATTTTAGCCCTAAGACTAAAGACTCGTACACACGATGTGACGGTCATACGACCGGACGTCCAAAATCGTATGTTGGCTGTGTTGTCTCGCATACTGACGTGCACTAAGCGATCGTACGACCAAGCCTAACATAGTGACGTGCTACAAGCGTATAAAGAGGAAGTTCAGGTGCATGTGATTTGTGAATTAGGAACGTAGGTTTACACGTACTGACACTTCCGGGCGTTCCTGACTTCTGAGCATGCGTGTTTTGCACTTACAAGTTGTTGGACCAACTTCTCTGTACACACGGTACAACGGTCATACGACTGCTTGTTGTACAACAAAAGTTTTCTAGTCTGCTCATCCAAGTTCTGTCGTACGACCGTCGTACGTCGACTGTTCTAATCGCGCGTACCAACGATCGAATGATCATACAACAAGCTGTTGTACGACCGTTTTCGTATGACCGTCACACCGTGTGCACGAGGCTTTAGACAAACTAAATCGAAATTTGCAGCCAAAATTAACACTGCGATCCGCTATCAATAGTACACTCCTTGTACAATCCACTATTAGTACTACACTCCTTGTAAAATCCACTATTAGTAGTACAATCCACTATTGGTAGTACAAGCCTTTTACAATCCATTAGTAGTAGTACACTCCTTGTACAATTCACTTTTAGTAGTACACTTCTTGTACAATCCACTCTTAGTAGTACAATCCTTGTACAATCCACTTTTAGTAATACCCTCCTTGTACAATCCACTTTTAGTAGTACCCTCCTTGTACAATCCACTTTTAGTAGTATCCTCCTTGTACAATCCACTTTTAGTAGTACCCTCCTTGTACAATCCATTTTTAGTAGTACCCTCCTTGTACAATCCATTTTTAGTAGTACCCTCCTTGTACAATCCATTTTTAGTAGTACCCTCCTTGTACAATCCACTTTTAGTATTACACTCCTTGTACAATCCACTATTGGTAGTACAAGCCTTTTATAATCCACTATTAGTAGTACAAGCCTTGTACAATCCATTATTAGTAGTATACTCCTTGTACAATCCACTTTTAGTAGTACACACCTTGTACAATCCACTATTAGTAGTACACACCTTGTACAATCCACTTTTAGTAGTTCAAGCCTTGTACAATCCACTATTGGTAGTACAAGCTTTGAACAATCCACTATTGGTAGTACAAGCCTTGTACAATCCACTATTGGTAGTACAAGCCTTGTACAATCCACTATTAGTAGTACAAGCCTTTTACAATCCATTATTAGTAGTACAAGCCTTGTACAATCCATTATTAGTAGTACACTCCTTGTACAATCCACTATCAGTAGTACAAGTAGGGCTGCAACTAATGATTATTTTCATAATCGATTAGTTGGTCGATTATTGTTTTGATTAATAACCTTACAAAAAAATGTGGTATATAATTTAGTATTAAATAATTTTAAAATTAAAATAATTTAATATTTAAAGTTTTTTTAAAAAAGGCAATTTATTCTTAAATATCTCTATTCAGTGGTAAATATAAATAACCAACTATATGGTTAGGGAGCAAAATCTCTAATCCACTCTGAGAATAACAGACAGAAGCATATATAATGATAAATACACCCAGAAGTAAGATATATGGGCATTTTACCTAGGAGTCAGACATGAAGCTACATGAAGGGTGGAAGGGAGATAGAAATATTTTATATTAAAGTAGTGCTAAAAGCTGAGACTTTTTTTCATGGATATGATATACGGTAAATGCACAATACTGGTAAAAGTTTACTTTAAATGTAATTGTAATGCCTTCTATTACCTCCAGTCTATCAGCCTCCACCACCTTCTCTCGGTTGAAATGCTGATCTTCCCTGTACACAATCCTTGTGCTCTGTGTAATGGTTTTGCACAGAGCAGCCCTGATTCTCCATTACTGGGGTCCCCGATCAAAAGCTTCTGGCTCCTCCTGCCTTCAGAGTGCCCCAATATCAAGCTGCAACGTATAGTATAGAGAGCCCCTATAGCAAGGTAAAAAAAAAAAACTTCTACGTTTGGAACCTCTCACTTCCTGCCCAGGACTACATGTCCCATGAGGCACTGCTCCTCACACATTCACAAGTTCTCAGGCACTTACTTACATTTATGGACAGTGTACTGAGCTGTATGTGTGCTGCACTTTGTCTTCTGACATGTATGGACAGTGTACTGAGCTGTATGTGTGCTGCACTGTGTCTTCTGACATGTATGGACAGTGTACTGAGCTGTATGTGTGCTGCACTGTGTCTTCTGACATGTATGGACAGTGTACTGAGCTGTATGTGTGCTGCACTATATTTCCTGATATGTAAACAAATAATGCCTTCTGTACACAGGCCAACTAATCGGCTGACCGATTAATCGATTATAAAAATAGCTGACAACTATTTTAATAATCGATTAGTTGTCAATGAATCGATTCGTTGTTTAGGCCCTAAGTACAAGCCTTGTACAATACACTTTTAGTAGTGTATCGTACAAGGCTTGTACTTTAGTGCCCCCCACCCCAAAGCACCTTGTCCCCATGTTGATGGCGACAAGGGCCTCTTCCCTACAACCCTGGGCAGTGGTTGTGGGGGTCTGTGGGCAGGGGGCTTATCGGAATCTAGAAGCCCCCTTTAACAAGAGGGCCTCCAGATCCAGCCCCCCATGTGAATGAGTATGGGGTACATTGTACCCCTAAAAAAAGCAGTGTAGTGGAAATAAAAACAAGAGACATGTTTTGACAAGTCCTTTATTAAAAGCAAAGAATGACCCCCGTCGTAGCTCCAATATGTCTTCTTTCTCCAATTCCGCCATGATGAGTTCTTCATCTAGTCTCCTCCGCCGCTGACTCAGTCCACCTCCAACGCCGTCTCCCGCCATTGTGTCATCTGCGATGTCTGCCAGTTCTTGGCCTGTCACGTGATGTAACAAGGGGTGGGGTCTCATGGTGATGTCACCGCAGATGACAACGGTGGGAGCCAGCGTTGGAGGAGCACCGAGTCAGCGGTGGAGAAGACAGCAGCGGAGGGATAAGACCAGAGGAAGAACACATTGCCGGATGTAGAAAACAGCAGCGGAGGGAGAAGACCAGGGGAAGAACACATTGGTGGCAGATCTGGAGAAAGAAGACACATTGGAGGTACGACGGGGAAATTCTTCACTTTTAATAAAGGATTTGTCAAAAACTGTCTCTTGTTTTTACTTACACCACTTTTTTTAGGGGTGAATGGGTAGGGATACAATGTACCCCATACTCATCCACATGGGGGGGGCGGGATCTGGGGGCCCCCTTGTTAAAGAGGGCTTCCAGATTCCGATAAGCCCCCTGACCACAGTCCCCAACAACCTCCGCCCAGGGTTGTCAGGAAGAGGCCCTTGTCCCCATCAACATGGGGACAAGGTTCTTTGTTGTGGGGGGGTGCATAAACCCCCTTGCCCCGAAGCACCCACCCCCCCCCTCATGATGAGGGCATGTGGCCTGGTATGGTCCAGGAGGGGGGCGCCGCTCGCTCGTCTGCCCCCCCCCCCTTTCCTGACCTGCCGGGCTGCATGCTTGGATAAGGGTCTAGTATGGATTTTGGGGGGGCCCAAAATTTTTTTTTTGGCGTATAGTTTCCCTTCGAAATCTTTACCAGACCCTTGGTTTCCCCTCAAAATCCATACCAGACCGAAATATCTGGTATGGTCGGATATATGTCGGACAACCTTCATTGAAGTTGCATGGAAGTTGGACATGAAGTTGGTGGGCAAAGTGAGATCGGAAGTCGTATGACTTTCGTGTCAGATCAGTGTGAAAATAACCTTGCTAGTGCAATCCACTATCACTAGTACACTCCTGGTACAAACCACTATTAGTAGTATAATCCACTATTAATAGTACAAGCCTTTTACAATCCACTATTACAAGTCTTTTACAATCCAATATTAGTAGTGCAAGCCTTTTACAATCCACTATTAGTAGTACAAGCCTTGTACAATCCACTATTTATGGTACACACCTTGTTCAATCCACTATTAGTAGTACAATCATTGTTCAATCCACTATTAGCAGTACAATCCACTATTAGCAGTACAATCCTTGTTCAATCCACTATTAGTAGTACAATCCTTGTACAATCCACTATTAGTAGTACAATCCTTGTACAATCCACTATTAGTAGTACAATCATTGTTCAATCCACTATTAGCAGTACAATCCACTATTAGCAGTACAATCCTTGTTCAATCCACTATTAGTAGTACAATCCACTATTAGCAGTACAATCCTTGTTCAATCCACTATTAGTAGTACAATCCTTGTTCAATCCACTATTAGTAGTACAATCCTTGTACAATCCACTATTAGTAGTACAATCATTGTTCAATCCACTATTAGCAGTACAATCCACTATTAGCAGTACAATCCTTGTTCAATCCACTATTAGTAGTACAATCCACTATTAGCAGTACAAGCCTTGTACAATCCACTATTAGCAGTACAATCCTTGTTCAATCCACTATTAGTAGTACAAGCCTTGTTCAATCCACTATTAGTAGTACAAGCCTTGTACAATCCACTATTAGTAGTACAAGCCTTGTTCAATCCACTATTAGTAGTACAAGCCTTGTTCAATCCACTATTAGTAGTACAATCCTTTTTCAATGCACTATTAGTAGTACAAGCCTTGTTCAATCCACTATTAGTAGTACAATCCTTTTTCAATGCACTATTAGTAGTACAAGCCTTGTTCAATCCACTATAAGTAGTACAATCCACTATTAGTAGTACACTTCTTGTACAATCCAATATTAGTAGTACACTTCTTGTACAATCCACTATTAGTAGTACACTTCTTGTAGAATCCACTATTAGTAGTACACTTCTTGTACAATCCACTATTAGTAGTACACTTCTTGTACAATCCACTATTAGTAGTACACTCCTTGTACAATCCACTATTAGTAGTACACTCCTTGTACAATCCACTATTAGTAGTACACTTCTTGTACAATCCACTATTAGTAGTAGAAGCCTTGTACAATCCACTATTAGTAGTACAATCCTTGTACAATCCACTATTAGTAGTACACTCCTTGTACAATCCACTATTAGTAGTACAAACCTTGTACAATCCACTATTAGTAGTACACTTCTTGTAAAATCCACTATTAGTAGTACACTTCTTGTACAATCCACTATTAGTAGTACACTTCTTGTACAATCCACTATTAGTAGTACACTTCTTGTACAATCCACTATTAGTAGTACAATCCTTGTACAATCCACTATTAGTAGTACACTCCTTGTACAATCCACTATTAGTAGTACACTCCTTGTACAATCCACTATTAGTAGTACACTTCTTGTACAATCCACTATTAGTAGTACAAGCCTTGTACAATCCACTATTAGTAGTACAATCCTTGTACAATCCACTATTAGTAGTACACTCCTTGTACAATCCACTATTAGTAGTACAAACCTTGTACAATCCACTATTAGTAGTACAAACCTTGTAAAATCCACTATTAGTAGTACAATCCTTGTACAATCCACTATTAGTAGTACCCTCCTTGTACAATCCACTATTAGTAGTACAAGCCTTGTACAATCCACTATTAGTAGTACAACCCTTGTACAATCCACTATTAGTAGTACCCTCCTTGTACAATCCACTATTAGTAGTACAAACCTTGTACAATCCACTATTAGTAGTACAAGCCTTGTACAATCCACTATTAGTAGTACAAGCCTTGTACAATCCACTATTAGTAGTACCCTCCTTGTACAATCCACTATTAGTAGTAAAATCCTTGTACAATCCACTATTAGTAGTACAAGCCTTGTACAATCCACTATTAGTAGTACAAGCCTTGTACAATCCACTATTAGTAGTACCCTCCTTGTACAATCCACTATTAGTAGTAAAATCCTTGTACACTCCACTATTAGTAGTACAAGCCTTGTACAATCCACTATTAGTAGTACAAGCCTTGTACAATCCACTATTAGTAGTACCCTCCTTGTACAATCCACTATTAGTAGTACAAGCCTTGTACAATCCACTATTAGTAGTACAATCCTTGTACAATCCACTATTAGTAGTACAAGCCTTGTACACTCCACTATTAGTAGAGTACAAGCCTTGTACAATCCACTATTAGTAGTGCAAGCCTTGTAAAATCCACTATTAGTAGTACACACCTTGTACAATCCACTATTAGTAGTACAAGCCTTGTACAATCCACTATTAGTAGTACAAGCCTTGTACAATCCACTAGTAGTAGCACACTCCGCTTTTAGTAGTACACTCTATGTGCTGTATACAGTAAGTGGGTGATGGAAAGCCATGATCTATTATGATGGGTCTGGGATAATGAATTGGGTGCCCACTCTGTCCTCAGGTCAGGATGCTGGCTGCTGCCACTGAAGCTCCCTACTCCAGCAGACTCAGAGATGTGTGTGCTGTGTGATGCTGTGTCCAGTTATACATGAGAGCTATGTACTAAGAACACACTGCTGTTCTGTAGGATGAATGCACATTATGGAGGGGAGGGCAATGAATGGGAATGCTGGCATGCAGTGTAGACGTAGGAAGGTGTCTGTTGTGTCCAGGGCCAGTGACAGGAATGGCTGCCTGACTCTCTCTGCTGAGTACCCCGGCAGGCCAGTGATGGACATGATGGAGGGCTGTGTCTGTACTCACACACTCTGTAAGGCTCAGCCTGAAGCATGGAATCTCGGCGAGGACAGGGAGCACAGTACCGGCTGTGGGCTCATCCTCCGGAGCGGACAGTGACAGGCCCAGAACCGGCGGGCTGCTCTACACATCCAGGAGGCAGCAGCCGCCGCACAGCCCCTTCCTCCTCCTCGGCTGTGTGGACGCTTCCGGGGCCTCCCGCCCTCCCATTGGCTGCCTGCCACACAAGTCCGTCTTCTCTGGCTGTGTGGTGCAGAGGAGAGGAGCTGACAGGTGCTCTGCTGTCTTCTCACACAGAGACTTGGGAAGAAGAATGCTGGAACTGTGTGAGGATGGAACCCTGAGGGCGCCTTCTTACTATGTGTGGTGACCTGTGTCTTTCTGCCCTGGTCATGGCTAAGGCACGTAAAGGACAATTGTCTTCCCTGTGCTGCAGAAAATGACACGCAACATGTCTGCACTCACTACATGACACAGCCATACACCACACTGCTGGGTCACATCCAGCCTGGCTGATCTGGGGGTTCCGTAAAAAAGTCAGGGGGCACAAAGTGTGTCACACAGTCTCACAACCTAAGAAACACATGTATTAGACTGTCATTGGGTTAGGGGGATTAAACAGAACCTGCGCCTCCTTATATCAAATGTCCCTATCAGAATCCCCCTTTACTTCAGATGTCCCCATCAGAGTCCCCCCTTACATCAATGTCCCCATCAGAGTGCCCCCTTACATCAATGTCCCCATCAGAGTGCCCCCTTACATCAATGTCCCCATCAGAGTGCCCCCTTACATCAGATGTCCCCTTCAGAGTCCCCCCTTACATTAATGTCCCCATCAGAGTGCCCCCTTACATCAGATGTCCCCTTCAGAGTGCCCCTTTATATCAGATGTCCCCATCAGAGTGCCCCCTTACATCAAATGTCCCCATCAGAGTGCCCCTTTATATCAGATGTCCCCATCAGAGTGCCCCCTTACATCAGGGTCCCCATCAGAGTGCCCCCTTACATCAATGTCCCTATCGGAGTGCCCCCTTACATCAGATGTCCCCATCAGAGTGCCACCTTACATCAGGGTCCCCATCAGAGTGCCCCCTTACATCAGATGTCCCCATCAGAGTTCCCCCTTACATCAATGTCCCTATCGGTATATTGAGTACCTCATGAGATGAGTCATCCTAACGGATATAAGTAGATACTGGGGGTGCCTCATCCGAAAATCGAATAGTGGAAAGAGGGTGTGTGAATAATTTGTGGTCCCCAAACCACACTCACACTGTCCAATTGGACAAAATATTCCAGTGAAAACCCAGGGGATCGGACTATCACAGCACCACTGTGTTGAGTTAAACAAACTTTACATCATAATTAAAATTGTTAAGTTTATTTATACAAGCATAAAATATTGTTTATCAAAAGAACATCAATACATAAAAAAATTTTTTGTCACCAGGTAAACCTATTTCTCCCACATGGGAGGATAGACAAACGCCCAGAGGTGGAACAAGATGGTTGAGGAGTTGAGCCAAGGACATCTAGAATGCTCTACATGACCGGGTGACCAAACGTGGGGGACCACACTCACTCATACAACCATTCGCCTAGTAAAAAATGAAAGGGGTTCAACATATGTAGTGTACGTAAAAACCTATACCAATTGTATATGTCAATACCATTAACAATATAACGATGTAACATACTGGGAGGAGAAATAGCGGAATCTGTAGAGAGGACTTCTTCGCCAAAGTACGGGCACTTTGTACATCTCGTAAGATCTACAGGAACCGAGTTGAGGAGTTGGTAGAACAAGGTGGAGACCCGCAAACAGATAGGAGGGTACACCCTCTTTATCCAAATGGACCACTGTTT
>BLSH010170685.1:1816154-1833749 GCA_018402905.1 Glandirana rugosa
AGGGAGGACGGTCGTCACGGAGGGCAGGAGAGAGGACGGTCGCCACTGGGGGGTCACCGCTGGCAGGAGAGAGGACGGGAGGCACTGCTGGCAGGAGGGAGGACAGAGGGTCACCACTGGCAGGAGAGAGGACGGGGGTCATCGCTGATAGGAAAGAGGATGGGGGTTAATGCTGGCAGCAGAGAGGACGGCGGTCACCGCTGAGAGGACGGGAGGTACCACAGACAGGAGAGAGGATGGGGGTCACCGCTGGCAAGAGAGAGGATAGGGGTCACAGCTGACAGGAGAGAGCACGGGGGTCACCGCTGACAGGAGAGAGGACAGGATTCACTGCTAACAGGAGAGAGGACAGGGGTCACTGCTGACAGGAGAGAGGATGGGGGTCACCGCTGACAGGAGAGAGGACAGGGGTCACCACTGACAGTAGAGAGGACAGGGGTCACCACTGACAGTAGAGAGGACAGGGGTCACCACTGACAGGAGAGAGGACAGGGGTCACCACTGACAGGAGGAAGGACAGGGATCACTGCTGACAGGAGGGAGGACGGGGGTCACCGCTGACAGGAGAGAGGACGGGAGGCACCGTTGACAGGAGTGAGAATGGGGTCACCGCTGGCAGGAGGGAGGACAGGGGTCACCACTGACAGGAGAGATGACGGGGGTCACCGCTGACAGGAAAGGACGGGAAGCACCGCTGGCAAGAGGATGGTGGTTACCGCTGACAGGAGAGAGGATGGGGGTCACTGCTGGCAGGAGATGACGGGGGTCACCGCTGGCAGGAGGAAGGACGGGGGTCACCGCTGGCAGGAGAGAGGAAGGGGGTCACCGCTGGCATGAGGAAGGATGGGGGTCACTGCTGACAGGAAAGAGGACGGGGGTTACCGCTGACAGGAGAGAGGACAGGGGTCATCGCTGACAGAAGAGAGGGCGGGGGTCACCGCTGACATGAGGGAGGACGGGGGTCACAACACATCAATGTTAAAGCCCACCCTCTTTGGTGTCACACATATGGTTATGTGGGATACAACAAGTTAATACATTTTTCTAGGTGTTTTCATGCACTATCTGCTCCCATTGAAGTCCATGGGGCCAATAACTGGCCACCTAAGACACCCAGGTGTTAGGGTCCCCATAGACAGTAGTGGAGGTGTTAGGGGCCCCATAGACAGTGGTGGCAGTGTTAGGTGCCCCATGGACAATGATGGAGGTGTGAGGGGCCCCATAGACAGCGGTGAAGGTGTGAGGGGCCCCATAGACAGCGGTGAAGGTGTGAGGGGCCCCATAGACAGTGGTGAAGGTGTGAGGGGCCCCATAGACAGTGGTGGAGGTGTGAGGGGCCCCATAGACAGTGGTGAAGGTGTGAGGGGCCCCATAGACAGTGGTGGAGGTGTTAGGGGCCCCATAGACAGCGGTGGAGGTGTTAGGTGCCCCATAGACAGTGGTGGAGGTGTGAGGGGCACCATAGACAGTGGTGGAGGTGTTAGGTGCCCCATAGACAGTGGTGGAGGTGTTAGGTGCTCCATAGACGGTGGTGGAGGTGTGAGGGGCTCTATAGACAGTGGTGGAGGTGTTAGGTGCCCCATAGACAATGGTGGAGGTGTTAGGTGCCCCATAGACAGCGGTGGAGGTGTTAGGGCTCCATAGACAATGGTGGAGGTGTTAGGTGCCCCATAGACAGCGGTGGAGGTGTTAAGTGCCCCATAGACAATGGTGGAGGTGTTAGGTGCCCCATAGAGAATGGTGGAGGTGTTAGGTGCCCCATAGAGTGGTGAAGGTGTTAGGTGCCCCATAGGCAGTGGTGGAGGTGTGAGGGGCTCCATAGACAGAGGTGGAGGTGTTAAGTGCCACATAGACAGCGGTGGAGGTGTTAGGTGCCCCATAGACAGAGGTGGAGGTGTTAAGTGCCCCATAGACAGTGGTGGAGGTGTGAGGGGTCCTATAGACAGTGGTGGAGGTGTGAGGGGTCCTATAGACAGCAGTGGAGGTGTGACAGGAGCCCATGCTGGGAGCAGTAGTAGGAGCAGTAGACGGTCACCATCCTATGATGAGTGATATCCGGGCTCTCCCCTCACACACACCTAGCACAGGCTCTGGAGGGAGTGTATGCGTGGCAGTCTCCCCCTCATCCCCGTACAGAGGGGCCGGCCTGGGTGTGATAGGGGAGGAGGAGGAGGAGGAGGGAGGACACTTTTCCTTCACTCCCCACAACTTCTCTAACTCTTTCTGGACTCAGCACCTCGCTCAGCGGGGAACCCAGAGCTCAGCTATCCGCTCACCATGACCGGAGCCCGGCACAGGAAGCCCAATTCTACGGACAGCCAGCCGCCGCCTGTGGTCAATGATGTGCCCAAGAAGAACCCCAAACCCAGCAAAGCGGGGTCCCCCCCGGGGGGCTCCGGGCTCCTCCACACTCTGCTCTCCATTGTCCGCTACGGGCTGCTCCTCGCCACGGCCGCCTGCATAGGATGGCTGCTCTACTCCCTGCTGGAGGAGGTCTCCACCATCAATAGTAAGCTGCTGCACCTCTCCCAACAGAAGGGGGAGCTGGCCGACACCGTCCACACCCTCAACAAGCAGGTAAGTCTACCACTGCGGGGGCACACCCACCTACCTATGGGGAGCACTGCAGGTCAGTATATGGGACTGGAGGTCAGTGGCAGTTTACGGCTGAGTGTCAGTATATGGGACTGGAGGTCAGTGGCAGTTTACAGCTGAGTGTCAGTATATGGGACTGGAGGTCAGTGGCAGTTTACGGCTGAGTGTCAGTATATGGGACTGGAGGTCAGTGGCAGTTTACGGTTGAGTGTCAGTATATTGGACTGGTGGTCAGTGGCAGTTTACGGTTGAGTGTCAGTATATGGGACTGGAGGTCAGTGGCAGTTTACAGCTGAGTGTCAGTATATGGGACTGGAGGTCAGTGGCAGTTTTTTGTCAAGCTGGCCATTCAATTCCTTCCAAAAAAAACCTCAGATCCTTCATCCAATAGAAGGAGGGGAATAGTGGAAGCTGCCCCCTCCTTCCTGCTGGTAGTGTGATGTGGAACTAGAATTGAAATTGAACCTCCACACCACTGCTAAGAGTTCCAGATTTAACTTTATTCCATTAATAATCAGGGGTATAACCCAGAACAGTAGCCAGCATGTTTTGGGGGTCCAAGCGCCCCCTTCATCAGGGCTAGAAAGAACAGAAGCAGATTTCCATACTAATCTGATATTGATACAGTATCCCCTCCATGGGATCAGAATTAAAACCAGCCAATCGTAAAGGGAATCTCAAAGTTATACAAATATGAGAACATGAGTGTTGAATGATATTGTTTCAAAAAAGAGAGAAAAAAAATTAATAATAATCAGCCATTAATGTCTAAACCGCTGGCAACAAAAGTGAGTACACCCTCAAGTGAAAATGTCCAAATTGGGCCCAAAGTGTCAAAATGTTGTGTGGCCACCATTATTTTCCAGCACTGCCTTAATCCTCTTGGGCATGGAGTTCACCAGAGCTTCACAGGTTGCCACTGGAGTCCTCTTCCACTCCTCCATGACGAAATCACGGAGCTGGTGGATGTTAGAGACCTTGCGCTCCTCCACCTTCCATTGAGGATGCCCCACAGATGCTCAATAGGGTTTAGGTCTGGAGACATGCTTGGCCAGTCCATCACCTTTACCCTCAGCTTCTTTAGCAAGGCAGTGGTCATCTTGGAGGTGTGTTTGGGGTCGTTATCATGTTGGAATACTGCCCTGCAGCCCAGACTCTGAAGGGAGGGGACATTGTAGCAAAGTGTCATTTCTTCAGTGTCACATGAAAAGATAGAATAAAATATTTACAAAATGTGAGGGGTTTACTCACTTTTGTGAGATATTGTGTGTGTGTGTGTATATGTATATGCGTGTATATATATAATAATCTTAAACCATGTACCATGCATTGTCTTACTGACAGCAGTGTGATGACTTCTGTAGAGCAGAGGTGACCACACACTGATCAAACATTGTCCAGTCTCTGGTGAAGCAGCCAAATTTGGATCCGTGTATGGTCAGCCTTGGATGTCATCCCTGATAAGCTGATGATGGCACTTTGCTCCCCTCTATTGAATGAGCCAGAGAATATGGGGCTTATTAGCAGCATTAGGTAAGGCTTCTTTCATCATCACACAGTAACATTCTGTATATATGTGCATTGTGGTGCAATTCATATTTTGTTGCACCCAGATGATGTGTGCATTGAGCTGCTTTATGTTTTATAAGGCAGTGCAGTGCTTTCATTTATTGATAACCTGTTCACAACCAGTGGGCTGCCTCGACGTACAAGAATGTGTGTTGGTCCTCATTCACAACTGTTCTGCAGGAGCATGTGCAGAATCACAAAAGTCCCTTTTCCATTGGACCAATATTGTAAGTATGCATAATTCATACCCGAGGAGTTGAAAATGTCTAATAGTCAGCACTACTAATGTACCCAGTGCCTTCTGCATAGTAACCACAGGGAGTTAATTGCCTGGTATTGCCCTCATTCACAGATCTCGTATTCTTTCAATGAACACAAGGCATTCTCTGATTGGATGAGGCGGAGCTTGTGATGTCACTTCTGCCTCTCCTCATCTCCCTACTATGTGTAGTTTTGGGAATTCCCAAGGTGATTGTACAATAGGACCAGAGTTTCTTGTCCAGGGTTCCTCCTGAGGTTGCTAGGGGTTCCTTGAGGAATGAACAATGTCTGCCTCTCAGATAAATTCACAATGACATTGATCTTTTTAGCTATCTGTAAGGGGTAATTCTTCCCAATGATCACAAGTGTAAGGAGCATTCTTCCCATTGACCATCACACTAATGTATCATGAGTTGTAGATATACTCATTTTTAGCAGGGGTTCCCAGAGACTGGATAGTTACATCAAAGGTTCCTCTGTTGGTTGAGAGAGGCTGGATTAGACTATAAGTTGTAGTCAGATGGAACTTCATTCATTGCATGACTGAACTTACCATGATCTAGATATGACTTTTGTGGATCAGAAATTGATCAGTATGTATTGTGTCAGGTCTTGGTTATATTTGTAAATACAGCAACTAAGACATAGGGGACTCATGGAGTTCAGTAGAATTGGTCCACAGTGACTCTAAGGCTGCATTCACACCTGAGCGAAGCATTTTTGAGTTTTTTCCAGCATTTTGAAGCACGTTTTGTCGCACGACTTTCTGACGTTTTTGCGCGTTTGTATGCAGCATTTTTGGGTGTTTGATGTTTTTTTATTAGCCATTGGAGAATACTTTATCTATTGCCTCATTTGTTGCTAGGTAGTTCCGTTTTTTTTAGCTTTTATTTCAGTCGAAAACCGTGGAAACAAGCGCGACAAAACACGCCTTTCCATTCATTTCTATGGGGTACAAATGCCGGAATATGCCTGGTTCGCGCAACAAAATTACCCTCGGGACTAGTTTGAGCTTAGGACGTTTGGCTTCAGGCGTTTGAGTGGAGATGTGAACAATCTCCATAGAGAATCATTGATTTCTTTTCCCCCTCCAGCGTTTTGTAAATTCAGGCTTATTCAAGCTACAAAATGTTCAGGTGTGAATGGGCCCTAATGGTAGTGATTATTCATATTGAGAATGATGGACTGTAGGGATCTGCTTGTCTGTCTTTTCCTGTGCTGTAATCCTTAACTTGGCAATTGGATATAGATAAAATATCTGATTAGCACCTACCTAGTGATCCCTACTACTGGGCTTCAAGGTGTGTACAGAGCTGAGCATCTCGGTATATAGTGCTGGTTAGCTGGGTGACAGGTCACTCTACATTGGCCTACCCTACCCTAGAACTATGGTTCCCCAGAGGCTAAAACTCTGTGGGTGCTTTGCATCCAGTGCAAGAGTGAATGAACCCATACGTGTATGGAATACATACATACATACATACATACATATATACATAGAGATCTAATTATATAATCCAGCATCCATAACACAGCCTTGCTTCTGAGCACTGCTATAGGTAGCTATAGTAAATGTAGCTTTATGACACTTCTTGATGGCTTATGCCAGGACTGGACAAATCCCAGGAGCCAGGTAGCAAGTGCACCGGTGCCTTACGTTTGAGGTTTCCTCTGCCAAACAACCAGGCCCCTAAAAATCAGGCTGGCTCCCCGAATTCCATATTAGCTTGTCCACCCATGGTTTATGTAGACCACATGTGGCTGCCCTATTGGAGGTCATCTGAGTCCTTTACAAGCACCAGAAGAAATATGTAAAGTTATTATTCAATTCATCCTGCCCACGGATGCTGTGGCTGCACCCCCCATACACACAGCAGGTTGCCCCATCTATACTTTTAGCTTCTGTCGCATTCATTATCAACGCTCAACATAACCTTTCAGCAAAGACATTTTTTTTCAGGTGTATTTTTGGATCCTACGTAAATAAAGTTAAGTGGACAGCAGGATGTGTAAGGTATTTCTGTACATGCACCAATGCTTGGAATGAATGCAAGGCTGAACTGCCATTAGTACAGCTGACATTAGGGTAGCAGATGTCTGTGTCACTTACGGGAGGGGAAGAAACATACTTCCACCCACCTCCAAGATTGCAGGCAATGTTGATGTACCTGATCTTATATATGTAATTGAAGGCAGTGATTGTTGGATCTGTGCTAATATAGTGAGTTATGCAAATATAGGATGACCTCCTGCTACTTAAACCTGTTTTACAGGAAGTTGGGGCGAGCAGTGTCTGCTTCCTTGTGGTAAAAAAAGGTACAAATGTCTTCTAGAAATGTAGATGTATAGCTGTGTTGTATAGAACTGCTGGGCAGGCTTGGACAGAGCTACTGGGTTACATGGACAATTTCAAAGAGCTTGTAAAGGCTCAAGGTGTTTTTATCTTCGTGCATTCAGTGCATGAAGGTAAAAAACCTTCTGTGTGCAGCAACCCCCCCCAATACTTAGATGAGCCCCCCCATCTCGATCCAGCGATGTGCAAGACAGCACCGGTTGATCTGAGTCTCTTCCCCTTTCATTGGCTCCCACTACTGTCAATCACAGCCATTGAGCAAATGAGAAGAGGATGGGGGGCTGAGCTGCACTCTGTGTGTGAATGGACACACAGTGTAGCAGCTCGGGAGCGAGCCTGCTCGGGTGCGACCATAGCAAGCTGCGTGCTTTGAGGGCACTCGGTAGGAACCCCAGAAGAGTAGGTTTAGGGCTGCACAGAGCAGGTAAGTATGACATGTTTGTTTTTTATTTAAAGAAATCTCACCTTAATCTCTTGCTGCTGGGAGGTTTATAGCTGAACTCCAGACAGTTCTAAAGGAATGGAGCCATATAATCAATGATACCTCATTACATGTATATTTTAAATGCAAGCAGTCTAGCTACGCAAAGATGATTTGGTATTGGCCTGTACAGCAGAGCTGGAGTGTGGGAGGAAGAAGCAGCACAAGGAGCAAATCCGTTCATGTGTTCACAAGAAGTGTGCTGATAGGAGGAGAGAGCAGAGAGATGAGCCCTACCTTATGTTGTGTTCTTTTCCAGTCACAGTCTGGGGTGGGTTCAGAATGACCTGGGCTTAGAGGAAGTAGGTTGAATAATGCAGACTCAGACTAAGGATATCTAGTTGCAGAACAAAAATTCAGGGGAAATCACTGGAAATTAAAAAGGTTTGTTACGTTGTCTTTTAATGAAATTTTTTAATGCTATTTTTGACTGAGTTCTGTTTTAAAGCCGAACTTAACTGTTTGACCCACCCTCCGCTACACAAGTAGCATCTGATACCGTTCAACCACACATGGTTAGAGCTATGTGCAATCATGCAAGATTGATCACTGCTACCTGCTACTTCACATCCGTCTGCTCCAGTTCACCATGTTTTGTGCATTTACGTATGATAAACAGACCCCTTAATGTATGAAATATACACACATTTTTATGCATTTTTAATGCATCTGCACCACAAAGAAATCTACTGTATATCCTGCAATTTTCACCTTCACATTGCTTAACGAGACGCTGAGGTTTATTTACTAAAGGCAAATCCACTCTGCACTGCAAGTGCACTTGGAAATGCAGCGGCTGTAGATCTGAGGGGGACATGCTAGGGAAAAAAAAAACAGCATTTATGATTGCACATGATTGGATGATAGAAGTCAGCACAGCTTCCCCTCATTTCAGATCTTCCCCTCAGATCTACATGACTGCACTTCAAAGTGCCCTTGTAGTGCAGAGTGGATTTGCCTTTAGTAAATCAACCCTACTTGTTGCACTCCATTCATTTCAACAACAGTCTTGCTATAAGATTGTACAGGTATGTTCATTGATAGTGTATTATGCATGGCCAGTCCACCTGTACCCTCATCTTCTTTAGCAAGGCAGTGGTCGTCTTGGAGGTGTGTTTGAGGTCGTTATGTTGGAATATCATGCTGGAATAGTCTGCTGGGTGCCATCCATCTTGCATGGGAAGTCTTCAGGCTCAGAGCTGTCACTTAAAGCAAAGCTCCACCCAAAAGGGGAAGTTCTGCTTGTTTGTACCCCACTGTCACATTTGGGGGGGCTGTGACGATCTGAGCCAGAAGTTTGCCCTCTCCCCCTGCAGTCTTTTGGGACACATCACAGGTCCCATAAGACTACAGGACCATTCACAAGGCGAGCATGGCTCTCGCATGTGCGCAGTAGGAAACGTCTGTAAAACCACAAGGCTCCACTTCCTGTTTCCCCTACTTGCTATGCCGGGCCTGCAGCCAAAGCCGATTGAAGAATTGGTTCGGATGAGGTCTTCGCTGGATCCCTGGACAGGTAAGTGTCCTTATATTAAAAGTTAGCAGCTACTGTAATTGTAGCTGCTGACTTTTAACTTTTTGGGAGGTGCCTGGAGCTTCTCTTTAACCGCTTGCCGACCAGCCGCCACATTAGCTGTACGGTGGTCCATGCATTGGAGATAGGGGACATGGGTAAACAAGGCGAATCCCTGTTCTGCCAGATGACGTCAGAGATCTTCTGTTCCCAGTGATCGGGAACAGCGATCTCTGTCATGTCCCTGGCAGCGCGTCCCCCCTACAGTTGAACACACCCAGAAAACACACTTAACCCCTAGATCGCCCCCTTCTCTGCCAGTGTCATTTATACCTTGATCAGTGCATTTTTATAGCACATGTAATAATGTCACTGGTCCCCAAAAAGTGTCATTTGGGGTCAGATTTGTCCGCCGCAATGTCATAGTCCCGCAAAAAAATCGCAGATCGCCGACATTACCAGTAAAAACAATAAAAGTCCCTAAATCTATCCCATAGTTTGTAGACGCGATAACTTTTGCACAAACCAAGCAATATACGCCTATTGGGATTTTTATTTTACCAAAAATATGTAGAAGAATATATATTGGCCTAAACTGAAGAAAACATTTTTTTACTTTTTATGAATATGTATTCTAGCAGAAAGTAAGAAAAATTGTTTGTTTTTTCAAAATTGTCACAGTTTTTTTGTTTATAGCGCAAAAAATACAAAACCGCAGAGGTGATCAAATACCACCAAAAGAAAGCTCTATTTGTGGGGGAAAAAATGACATCAATTTTGTTTGGGTACAACGTCGTACGAATGCACAATTGTCAGTTAAATCGACGCAGTGGCATATAAAAAAAAATGGCCTGGTCAGGAAGTGGGTAAATCTTTCCGGGGCTAAAGTGGTTAAGCAACACTCTGTATTATTCCCCTTCACTCCTCCCCCAGCAGTGACCATTTATGTAGGGAGGTTAGAGGAGGGCAAGAAAGCAGGGGAAGCACAGACTGTAATTAGACACTCCCAGAAGAGGATAGGGCTCTGCCATTCAGGCTGGGTGAACTAGGCCGATTCTCGGACTGACATTAGGAGCACAAGTCGCATTACATCACAAAAACAATGATTCCCTATGAGAGCCGTCTTAACTGGTCCGACTTGTGTTTTTCAAAGTCGGACTGACTTTGAAAATGGTTCCTGTACTACTTTTGTCTGACTTTGATCCCACTTCAGAAGTCGGATCATTGTCTTAACTGAACCGACTTTGGCTTGTGACTTGTGCTCTGAGGATCTTGTAGGGGAACTCCACGCCAAATTAAAAAAAACAAGGAATGGGGTCCCCCTACAGGAGCATACCAGGCCCTTCAGTGTGGTATGGGTTTTAAGGGGAACCCCAATGCCAAAAAAAGGCGTATGGTCCCCCTCCAAAATCCATACCAGACCCTTATCCGAGCACGCAGCCTGGCAGGCCAGCAAAGCGGGTGGGGACGAGGGAGCCCCCCCTTCCTGGACGATACCAGGCTGCACGCCCTCAATATGGGGAGTATGGGTGCTTTTGGGTGGGGTGCCTTGCGTCCCCCACCCCAAAGCACCTTGTCCCCATGTTGATGGGGACAAGGGCCTCTTCCCGACAACCCTTGCTGGTGATTGTCGGGGTCTGCGGGCTGGGGGGCTTATTGGAATCTGGAAGCGGGGCCCCCAGATTTCAGCCCCCCACCCTATGTGAATGAGTATGGGAGTACATTGTACCCCTAATCATTCACCTGAAAAGAAAGTGTCAAAAAAACACACTACACAGGGTATTAAAATATTTTATTAAATCAGCTCTGATGTCTTCTCCCCTCTCCAGCGTCTTCTTTCTTCTGTGGGGCCTTCTTTCTTCTGCTCTTTTGCCTCTGTCTTCTCCCTCTTCTCTTCTTCCCATGTTGACACGATGCGATCTCCTGGACAAATTGACTATTCACGCTCTGCAGTGATTTATATTGGCATGGGACTGGGCCAGTCGCTGATGTCATCCAAAAGCCCCGCCTCCTTATAATGTCACAGCCCTGGCCTTGTCCCCACCCCCTTCCGTTGCCTGCCAGGCTGCGTGCTTGGATAAGGGTCTAGTATGGATTTTGGGGGGGGCCCTATGCTGTTTTTTCAGCGTGGGGGTTCCCCTAAGGGGCTGGAATGCTCTTGAAGGGGGACCCCATGCTGTTTGTTTTTTTTGTTTTTTTTTGTTTTTTTAAATTGGCGGGGGTTCCCCTTCAAGGTCCCCAGAGCACAACGTGCCTGGTATTGTGGGGATCAAAGTCGAATCCCTGTTCACAGGAAATCTGACGGACCGTTTAAATGTCAGATAGTGTGAACCCAGCCTCAAGGTGGGAGTGACTGTGCTAGGAAATTGACGCTTCCTACAGTTTGTACATTTTCTATCAAATTCATAGGCATTTTGCAAATTAATGAAAATACATGGAAAGAATAAACTTCAAGTAAGTATTTAGAAATTAGATTTTTTTTCTATCCATTACCTGCAATTTTTACAATTTTTTTTTTTTAACCTGCAATTGGTAGCGGGTCTCTGGTCCCTTTCGTTCTCCATGGTCACACTGTGTGTAGGAACTTTATTCATTGATGGACTAGGGACTATGAGACTTGAAGTGTGCATAGAGAGCAGTGCACATGACTGCAGCTAACATTGCACAAACTGAGGTGAAGAGGGAAAAGGAGAGGTACCAGAGTTCAGAGTGTGTTACAAGGAGGCAGGTAGGAAGCAAATTCATGAAAAGTGTTACTAAACCCAGGACCCTGCATTCACTATATCTGGTCTCCCACAGTACACAGAACATGGAAATGTAATTGTTTTATTAACCACTTCAGCCCCGGAAGGATTTCCAGCTTTAGGACCGGAGCCCTTTTTGCGATTCGGCGCTGCGTCGCTTTAACTGACAATTGCGCGGTCGTGCGACGTTGTACCCAAACAAAATTTGCGTCCTTTTTTTCCCACAAACAGAGCTTTCTTTTGGTGGTATTTGATCACCACTGCGTCATTTCTGATCGCCGCTATAAACAAAAGAAGAGCGACAATTTTGCAAAAAAACCCAAATTTCTTACTTTTTCCTAAAATACAAATCCAAAAAAAAAATATAAAAAAACATTTTTTTTCACCGTTTTTGGCCGATTTATATTCTTCCTCATATTTGCGATAAAAAAAATCGCAATCGGCGTTTATTGATTGGTTTGCGCAAAAGTGGTCGCGTTTACGGATGATGAGAATTCATTTTTGGGGTTTTTAATTTTTTTTTATTTTTTACTAAAAATGGCGGCGATCTGCGATTTTTTGCGGTACTGCGATATTTCAGCGGACATGGCGGAACATTTTGACACTTTTTTGGGACCATTGGCATTTATACAGCGATCAGTGCTATAAAAATGCACTGATTACTGTGTAAATGTCATTGGCAGTGAAGGGGTTAACCTGCAGGGGGCGCGCTAAGGGTTAACTATGTTCCCTGGGCGTGTTCTAACTGTATGGGGGATGCCCTAACAGGGGAAGGGAAGTTATCACAGCCTTCACGTAAAGGAAGGCTGTGATCACAGCCCTTCCCCCTCACACAGAGCGGAGGTCCGTGTTTACATACACGGACCTCCGCTCATTCGCTCCGGGGGGGGCATCGCGGGTGGCCGGCGGCAATCGAAGCCGCCGCACCCGCTCCCTGGCCCCCCCTGGACACAGTGAGCGCGCGGGCGCGCCTCCGGCGGCGCGCGCCCGCTCACTATACACGTTCCCGCAGCCGCCGTCGTATGACGGCGATTTGCGGGAACGTGCCACTTTGTCGCCGTCAATCGCCGATCGGCGGTCGGCAAGTGGTTAAATATAAACTGCTAAATACCATTTCTCATCAGCAGTATATAGCAGTCTTGTGACTTCTATCAGTGTCTGGTAAGGCTTGTAGAAGGAGTGTTCTGACTGTCCTATGAGGCTGCAGGACCCCCGACCCTGGATAGTGCTGATTGGCCCTGTGCTGATCACATGGACTATCCCAAGAAAACAAAACCTCTCTAGCAATACACACCAAACTGAGCATGTGCAGCTTGTCCTTGAGCCTCTGTTGTATCAGCAGATAGATTGGGGACTGTGGAAGAAGGTGAGGATCAGAGAAGACAGGATCAAACAGCCCTTTTACACAATGCAAAAGATTAACCCCTTAGGTTCCACAGTGAGTATAACAATCGTTTATTGTCGCTTTAATTTACCACAACACTGTCATCATAAACAATCCCATTTGTTGCACAAAATACTGTTTTTAACTTTTTTTTTTTTTTTGCATCTTACTGATCTTCTCCAGCCTTCTTCAGCTGCTTCATTTCTACATGCATTCGGTTTCATGTTAGTCGCACATCAATGCTTAGGGCCAGCTTCCTGATGTTGACACATCCACTGATCATAAAGTGCTAAAAGGCATTAAAAAATACATTTATTAAAAGTTGATTTCCATGTTTCCTGTTACTTTATAAAGTTCACTTGGACCAAGCTGGTCCAAACAAACTACTTCACAAATTGCTGCAGGGTCTCTAAGTGTTGTATGTACTGCATGTAGCTTTAGCTCCATACAGTACACAATGCTGGGTTCCTAGCAATGAGGCCGACACTTCCCATCTCACACCCGGAGCAATGCAGAGTCGGTCTGAGCATCACTCAGCCATTCATAGGCAGCTTTGTATTAGAGCTGCACAATTAATCGTAATAAAATAGCGATCTCGATTCCCCCCCCCCCCCCCCCGCGATCTCCATCAGGCATTACCGCGATTTTCAGTGCAGTTAATGGAGTCCGACTTGCGGGGCAACTCAGCGCGCCTTGACTGTAATAAGTCAATACAAGTCGCCTGAAGTCTTTTCTAAGTCGGAGCGACTTGAGTCTCTGGGCAGAGAGCTAAGTTCTGAAGTCACTGCTGATAAAAGAAGCTACAAGAGATACAATGTAATTACTTCAAAGGAATGAACTCCCGTGTATAGAAGATATTTGGTTTAACCAATTAGAGACTAAATATTTTCCGATTTGCTGCTTACAAATAAAAATCCAGTATTTTTTGGTAGAAAATTACTTGGAACCCCCAAACATTATATATTTTATTTTAGCAGAGACCCTAGAGAATAATATGGCGGTTGTTGCAATGTTTTATGTCACACGGTATTTGTGCAGCGGTCTTTCAAATGCAATTTATTTTGGAAAAATAAAAATAAATAAACAGTGCTGTTAGCCCAATTTTTTTGTATATGTAAGATGTTACGCCGCAAGAATCATGATCTTTATTCCAAGCAAAAAAATTGTGATTCTCAGTTTGGCCAGAATCGTGCAGCTCTACTTTGTATTCTGTGAATGAGGCGGAGGGGCAGGCTGAAGATGTCACATTCTCTGACTCGGCCAATCATAGGAAGCTTTGTATTAATTCACGCCGCCGCCCGACTCTGCATTGTTCCAGGTGTGAGACAGGGAAGAGCCTGTTTCATAGCCGCAACCCAGCACTGTACTGTATGTAGCTGAAGTTACATGCAATACATACAGTGCTTAGAGACACTGCAGCAATCATTGAAGAAAATGCTTTGCTTTGTTTGGACCAACTTGGTCCAAACAAACCGTTTATAGTGATGGGAAACATGGAAATCCGCTTTAGACCCATTCACACTGGGCTGATTTGACATGGCGTCCGAATTGGTGCAACGCCGCACCGATTCCCAAAAGTAGTTCCTGCACTACTTTTGATGACCTCTGGGATGATTTCAATGCATCTCTGTGTATGAACCCGCACAGATGTCTCAAATCAAGTCGGACTAAAATGCTGAACTCGCACAATTTCAAACCAGCATTCAGTGTGCACCTTAGGGATACAGCTAGGATGTAGACAGGCACTTCAAATCTTTGGTTGGGTTGATTGATGAAACCTATGGCATCATTCATGATTGGAACGTTTACTCCCTGGTCTTAACAGCAGAGCAAGCATGATATGTAGCCTATACGAAATTATCAGGTTTTTACTAATGCCTCATACACATGGGCATGTTAACAAAATGTCGGGACCGACGTGAGGAAAAAAACGGTGTCAAAAGCGCGATTTCGTAGGTGTTTTGCATCGGCATTGGTGAGCGTCAGAGCTATGTCGAGTTTCGTTTAAAAAAAAACATTCCTCTGCAATTTTTGAACCCGAAAACTCCAGCGCTAAAAATGCCGGTTAATGTCGCTACGGCATGAATGCGCATTAGTGAGTGTTTTGCGTTACAGCCTCAGAATGCACGGGTCCTGCGTTAGATTTACAGCTTAAGAACGCCAACGCCATCTACAGCTCAAAAATGTTAGCATTTGTATGGGGCCATTGGATAACATGGAGAGCTGCAAAAAACACTCAAAAATGTGACTGTAAAAAATGTCCATGTATATGAGGCCTAATAGTAAATTGGACATTTTGCAGTCTATGCCATTGTATGTTGTCTTGACCATCAGTTGCACTTATAGAAACGCCTGTCCGTTGCCAGCATGCTATAGAGTACCTTTGGTCACTGTTTGGAAGCAGAGGTCTCTATGCAGAGGTCTGACACAGAGCTAAAGCTTTCCAATCAGCAATGAACATTAGCTTTGCAGATTGCATAACTGTAGGGTTTCAGATAAAAACTCTTTGCAGACTACAGCTTCAACATAGAGAGCAATGACCCTTTCTGGCAGGGGACAGTCTTTTCTACTTGGGCTTTCTTAAAAAAAAAAAAAAAAAGCTCAGACGTTGCACACCTTTTGTTTTGATGCACATGGAATGTATTGTCAGTGTATCTATAACAAGGAAAGTCTTATCACCTTCATGTTTGTGCTATATGAATCACAAAAGCGGTAGGATAGAATTCTAAATCTGTTGGCAGATCAGTTCACGTGTGTATTTTAGCGGTTTTGCCTGAGGCCATCTTTGTATAGCTAGGACAATGGTTGTGGTGAAGCCTATGTATGTAATTTTTGCATGGAACAGAATATATAACAAAGTGACACTTACAACAAAGAAAACTAATTATGTGTGGACGGGGTAGGGGGATGGTTAAAAATAGTTTCTGGCTATTGACTTTCATGCACATTGCTAGAAACACAGCTGACTGCTTGTTAACATGCCTCCTGCACCCTTTATGTGGTTAGAAGAAATGCCAATGAGAACAAAGCCCTTCTATTTACCAAACAATTGTTTTTGAGTCGAAAATTGAGTTTGTTTGAGATTTCATACAATTGGTCTCATGTATGAATAGTTCTTAATTACAGACTCTCTTTAGCTTACAGATATCAGTGAGTTGTAAGGTCCAAGGTAACTTGCATGTCAATAAAAATTTGAAGGGTACTTTTACACCGCTCTGTAGCAAAATCGCGGTAAAAATGCAACTGCGATTTTGCTGTGTTTAAAGTGGTTGTAAAGGCAGAAGGTTTTTTTTATCTTACTGTATTCTATGCATTAAGATAAAAAAAAAAACCTTCTGTGTGTAACAGCCTCCCCAGCACCCCCCTAATTACTTACCTGAGCCCCATCTCTCTCCAGCGATGTCCACGAATGTCTAAGACGTCCGAGACACTCCTCCTGATTGGCTGCGACACAGCAGCTGCGCCATTGGTTCCCACAGCTGTCAGTCAGCCAATCAGGGGAGAGAGGGGGCAGGGTCAGGTTGGGGTTCAGTGTCTGAATGGATAAACAGAGCTCACACTCGGCTCAGGTGCCACCATGGAAAGCTGCTGGCTGTGGGGGCACTCAATAGGAGGAAGGGGCCAGGAGCAGCAAAGAGGCACCCGAGAAGAGGAGGATCCGGGTTGTTTTGTGCAAAACCAGCTGCACAGAGGAGGGAAGTATAACATGTTTGTTTTTTTAAATGAGACTTTATATTCCCTTTAAGATGCATTTGCTGTGCGTTTCTGCACCAAAAACGCAAAATCAAGGTGTGTTTTTGCCACAATTTCCTTTCACATCAATCGGAAGCTGCGTTTTTGGTGCGGGTTTCAAAAACCAAAGATGCAGCAGGCAGGAATTTTAAAAACACGATGCACCAGTAACGTAGTGGTGTGAAAAGTCCCATAGGATTTAAAGGGAAACATTTGTTTTTGCATTTATCTTGCAAGGAAAAAAACGCAAGAAAAATTTATCAGTGTGAAAAGGCCCTAAAACTTACATTTACTCTTTTTTTAACCCTTTCAATGCCAGAGCGGTTTTGCATATAATTTTTGCTTGCACACCTGTTTAAAAAAATCATTTTAGGCCTGAAGAGATCATAAAACCCCCAAGACATTCCAACACCCCGGCTTGCGCAGTGATATGTAACGTGTATCGCAATCAATGTTTCTATGTGTAGGCAGCCCTGACACACACGTTTATGTTTGTACGTGCATATATGTGGGGGTAAGGGCCTCTTTTATGTGCTTGTGTGTGACTTAAATGTTTTACATTTTTTTTAAAAAACATTTTTTACTTTTCTTTTTTGTATTACATAAGGGACAAAAAGTCGCCAATGTGATGATTTTTTGGCGGATGGTTCTCTTTAATGAGAGATCCTGGGTCTAAAAGATCCAGAATGTCTCCCCTGTGCTCCACTGAATGTAATGCAATGCAATTCTAATTGTATTTCATTATTTACTGGCCATGTAGGCCTGGAGGAAACTTACAGGGAGATGCGGAAGTGACATCAAACACATCGCTTCCGGGTCACAAACAAGAAGGGGAGCTGAGTGTGCTAGTGTCTGCTCAGCTCCCTCCCCTCTACACGGCAGCACCCTCTATGCCAGTCCCGGGTGTGCAGATGGGCAGGGGGAGTCAGGGATACATGGTGGGAGCCGGGGGGGGGGGGGGGG
>BLSH010170685.1:1833759-1850680 GCA_018402905.1 Glandirana rugosa
TAGTGTCTCGTGTGGGATACTCGCCCCAAGACGTTCCTATAGTTATTGGGAGGGTGTTGATCGGCTGGCACGTCAGTTATTGGTCGATGGGTGACGGGTCTGATCGGTCTAATGCCCCCCTTTCTAGCAGTACATACTTTCCTTTCCTTTATTAGCCTCACTGCTCAGTTCAGCTTCTGGGGCTCAAGAATATACTCAGTACTTCAGGGCTCGACAAATCCCAGGTGCCAGGTTGCCATGGCAACTAGAAATTGCATCCTGGCGCCTGATCTTTCGTCAGCTTATACCAAGGTGTGAGCAATTCCAATTGCCTAATGCCCCAGGCATGCAGTTCTGGGCAGTGGGTAGCTGGTTATTGACTGCACGGTCGGCTAGTTGTGGGAGGGTTATTGATATCCTTGCAGAACCCCGCTCATAGGGTGTGCTCTGTGATTGCTGTGTCCTTAGGAAACCGCTAATCACAGATCAAGGTAACGGGCCAATCACAGCAGCCCTTTACCTTTGTTATAAGCTTTGTCTGATCACAATGTAAACAGCCTGTTATTGGCAGTACTTTTCTCACAGGCTGTCACAGCATGAAGAAAAGAGAGCCTGTATCCACCAATTCTGACAGGCATATTTTCATTGATAATCAGTGCCTCCAACCTCATCAGTATTGCCTATTCGTTCCCAATAGTGCCACCTATCGGTTCCACCTCATCAGTGAAGAAGAAAAATTACTTCTTTGCAAAATTTTCTAACAGAAATTAAATCAAATGTTTTACCACCAAAAGAAAGCCCTATCTGTCTAAAAAAAATAACAATTTCTTATGGGTACAGTGTTGCATGACTGCAATTGCCATTCACAGTGCGACAGTGCTGAAAGATGAAAATTTGGGCTGGGCAGGAAGGGGGTAAAAGTGCCCGATAGGCAAGTGGTTAACATCTAAAAAAAAAAACTTTAGCTCTGCTGCTTCTTTCTTCTTCACATACTGGTACCTCTGTGTATTCTCTGTGTTTAAACTTGTGTCGTGCATCTGTAAAGATACACATCAGGGATACATAAAATAAGGGATTTTGTTGTTGAAAACAACGTTTTGTTTAAAAAAAAAAAAATGGCTCCTAACTTTTTAGCTGGCTCCTAGATTCAAAGCAAATTGTCAAGCCCTGCTTGATACGACAAAGCATGTGAATGATCTATTTTACTTCCATGTGACATCACTGATGCTTGATGATGGGCTCAGTGCTGTGACATGGGAAGAAGATACAGCCCTAGCCTTGGAGCTTTAAAAACAGGGCTTTCTTTGCTTCCGCTGGCTGATTGGTGCAAAAAATAAATGTGTGCAGCTGAGCAGGAGAGCAGAAGGCAAATGTATTGCTGTTGCCCTGCAAAAAGGGGTAAATAAACTGTAACCTGTGGATATCTACATTACATCATACCTGTAGTTATTTGACATTATTACACTCTCAGGCGATCTGAAATTTAAAAAAAAAAATGTAAATCTATAAGCAAAATGATATTAATTTGGTGCTAAAACTATATGAACTTGGGGTGTTCTACATTGTTTGTGACTTTTTTTATGTTCTATGTTTCACTTAGATGGATATACTTAAAAAAACAGTTGGAAGAGTTGAATTCATCTCTAAAGATATCCAGGAAAAGCAACAGAGTCATGACAATTCCATCAAAAACAGCGAAAAGGAGCTTGATGTTGTTGGTGTTGTTCTTAAGAAACTTCAGAAAGACCTGTCAAATGTCATTCAAGATGTGAAGGACCAAGGGGAAAGAGATCTGATCCTCTTTGACAAAACCATGAAGGAAAAATTCACAGAATTAAATAAATCAATCAATGATGATATAGTTGACCTTACTGAAGTACAGAAGTCAAGCCAGGAAGAGATAAACAATGTGAAAGCTGCAATAGCTTCTTTGGGAGATGGCAATTCAATCACTGATGAACTCAAGAGGTTAAAAGAACTTTTCTCTGAGTTACAAGCTTCATTTAAGTCCAAGGAAGAGACTGTTGACTGGCTGATGAGCAATGCAATTAACATTGATGCTGTCACCACCAATAGCAATGAAATTTCAGTTCTCAAGAGTCAGCACGACCTTTTAAAAACAAATGTTGAGGAGCACTTAGCCACAGTAGTGGAGCTGAAGGACAAAATCTTAGCAGAAAAGTCCACCATGGAAGCCGAGCTGGACAGAGTTCTTAAAGACTTTGAGCAACTTTCATCTTCTGTTACAGAAATAGAAAATAATTATGTGTCAACAAACAATGATTTGCTTAAGGATATTGAAACTAATAAAGATAGTGTTGAGTTGAGGCTGAAACCTCTTGAAAGTACAATTGAGGCTTTAAATTCTGAAAAATCTTCTTTGGAAGAAT
The DNA here is from genome assembly GCA_018402905.1 of Glandirana rugosa. Classification (NCBI taxonomy): domain Eukaryota; kingdom Metazoa; phylum Chordata; class Amphibia; order Anura; family Ranidae; genus Glandirana; species Glandirana rugosa. The sequence continues at coordinate 1,836,129 of BLSH010170685.1, forward strand.
ACAACAGGAGGTTGAACGCTGTTGAAGAAGCTTTTGCTGGTTTGAAGCACTTAACTTCTGCAACCTCTGAAAGCCCTGAAGCATCTGAGACCCTGTCAATGCTAAAAAAGGCTCAAGAAGCTTTGTCCCAACAGGTCCAAGAGATGAGATCTGCCATTGCCGACCTTCCAAATGCTTCCCCTGATATTCCGAAATTACAAGTAGAGGTCACAAGTGCTCTTGAAAGTCATAGACAACAGATTGAAGACCTTAAATATGACTACGACCAGTGGAAGAGTAACCTAGGCAATGCTGGGCAATCTGACCAAGTATATGAGAATGGATTGAAAACCTCTATTACAAAACTGGAATCTGACTTGAAGAGGTTAAGGGAGGCAGTAGATAGTTTGATAGCATATTCTGTGAAAATAGAAACCCATGACAGAGATTTGGAATCTATTAAAGAGTCTGTAGAAGACCTTAAAGAAAGTACAGATAAACTGCAAGTAAAATTTGAACAGATACAAGAAAACGTATAGCTGTGTTTGCTTTGTAAGGAAGAAAAATGTAGGATTTTCAAAGTCTAGTTCTTAACTTGTTCTCATTAAAATGTTTTTCTGTATTGTTTTTTTATTGGGGTTGTATTCACTTCTTTTATAAATTTTACTGGGAATTCATGCAATGCTAAAACATCTAATGGCTGTTTTAAAACTGCCCATAAACTATTTTGGTTAAGTAATGAAATGTATAACATTTTTACAGAATATCTGCTGTATAGTAAGTACTGCCATTTTATTTATATATATATATATATATATATATATAAATAAAAATCTAGATTGGCCAAGTGCAATGTGCTTTAACCACAGCGATATCCAGCTAAAGGCCATGATTCGAACTTGAAATAAGGTCACCACTGGTTGTTTTTTGGGTTCTCTTGTGCATAAATTCAGCATAGCCAACCTCGATAAAGTTATCATTAATAAGCCCACAGATCAAGAGGGAGAGCGTATTCATTCTTATATATTCAATGAGCGTGTACTTAACCGCTTAAAGATCAGCTTGCGTCCATTTACTGCTGCAGAGTGGCAGCGTAACGCGAATCGCCGTTTATAAACAGTGATTGTCGCAGGCGCGGCTAGGAAGCAAGTGTGCACCGGTGCGCTCTCATTCCTGCCGCGCACTCCCTCAGTGTGGCCGCGGGTCAGGCGGACTCTATGTCCGTCGGCGACCCGCGATCGCCTACTACATAGGAAGAACGGTGTAAACATGGCGGTTCCCCGTTCTGACAGGCGGCATGACAGAGATCTACTGATCCCTGTCATCGGGGTCATTTCGATCTGTCATGCAGCTGCCAGCTCAGCCCCCACACAGATCACGCGTAGGGAACACAGTTAACTCCTTGATTGCCCCCTGTAGGTTAACCCCTTCCCTCCCAATGACATACAGTAATCAGTGGCTATTTTTAGATCTAATCGCTGTATAAATGTCATTGGTCCCAAAAAAGAGTAACAAATGTCCGATCTGTCCGCCGCAATATTGCATTCCCGATAAAAATCGCAGAATGTCGCCATTACTAGTAAAAAAAAAAAAAATTTGTAAAGGCGCCATAAATGAATTCTCATGGTTTTGTAAACGTGGCAACTTTTACGCAAACCAATCAATATACGCTGATTGCGATTATTTATTTATTTTTTACCATAAATATGTAGAGGAATATATATCGGCCAAAACTGATGAATACATTTTTGTGTTTTTATAATTTTTTTTTTGGATATGTATTATAGCAAAAAGATATATCATTTTTTTTTTTTTTTTCAAAATTATCGCTCTTTTTTTGGTTTATAGCGGTGATCCGAAGTGATGTAGAGGGCATAAAATACCACCAAAAGAAAGCTCTATTTTTGGGGAAAAAAGGACGCCAATTTCATTTGGGTATAACTTCGCACGACCGCGCAATTGTTGGTTAAAGCGACTCAGTGCCGAATCGCAAAAAGTGCTCTGGTCAGGAAGGGGGTAAAACCTTTCGGGGCTGAAGTGGTTAAAGCTCAGGAATTACATGTGTCACAGTACCTTTCATATACAGTCTGTGTTTGTCTACATTAGAAAAATCTTGAGTAACATTGCCTGAAACCAACCACCTAACTCAGACTTGTACAGAAGATGCTATGTTTGGATAGGCTATACACCAAATGGGTCTGTTTCACTGCACAAGCAGTTCAACAAAATGCACAATCATTGGTCAGAATGGGTTTATTTATAAAGCAGAGGTGAATACGCTCATATAGAATGCAAGAGCCATTCCAATGCTAACAAGCAGCACACTGATAGGGTTTACTTCCTCTATATTCCCCTGCAAAGTAAATGCATAATGGGCTCTATGCATCGCATAGCAGCCCATTATGTGTCACTTACCTGCAAACGAAGCCTGCAATGTCCCCTGTGCAGGCAGCATCCATCTTCAGCCGCTCTTCCTTACGGGGCCGCGACTCCGGCTGTGACTGGCATGTGCGCCGAAGCCGCCAGTCACGGCACAATCTTAGTGAAGAAACGGCAAGGAGGCTGTTTCTTCACTGCGCATGTGCTGAGTGACGTCGGCACATCTAGTACACTGTATATCTCCTAAACCGTGCAGGTTTAGGAGATATGTTGGGCACCTACAGGTAAGCCTTATTATAGGCTTACCTGTAGGTTAAAGTGGTTGTCACCGGTTGACAACCACTTGGCACTTAAACCCCCTTAACAACCAGACCAATTTTCAGATTTCAGTGCTCTCACATTTTGAATGACAATTACTCAGTCATGCAACACTGTACCCATGTGAAATTTTTGTCCTTTTTTTTCACGCAAATAGAGCTTTCTTTTGGTGGTATTTAATCACCGCTGAATTTTTTTTTTGCGTTATAATTTAAAAAAGACTGAAAATTTTGTAAAAGAAAAATGCATTTTTCTTTGTTTTTGTTATAAAATTTTGAAAATGTAGTAATTTTGTCTTCATAAATTTTGGACAAAATTTATACTGCTACATATCTACAAGAGAGTCTACAAGCTATGGTGCCAATCACTGAATATTGATTACACCTGATGTACTGATGGCCTTGAGACCCTAACAAGCCAGGAAAGTGCAAATACCCCCAAAATGACCCCTTTTTGGAAAGTAGACATTCAAAGGTGTTTAGTAAAAGGCATGGTGAATTTTTTGAAGTTGTAATTTTTTTTCCCACAATTCTTTGCAAAATGAAGATATTTTTTTCACAAAATTGTCATATATTAACAGGTTATTTCTCACACCCAGCATACCACAAATTACACCCCAAAACACATTCTACTACTCCTCCTGAGTATGGCGATACCACATGTGTGAGACTTTGACAGCCTGGCCACATACAGAGGCCCAACATGCAGGGAGCACCATCAGGCGTTCTAGGAGCATAAATTACACATACAATTTCTTGACTACCTCTTGCACTTTTGAAGGTCCTGGTGCACCAGGACAATGGAAATGGCCAAAAACTGACCCCATTTTGGAAGGCAAACACCCCAACGTATATTCTAGGAGGCATGAGTCTTTTGAACATGACATTTTTTTCCACAAATTCTTGGAAAATATGGAAAGAAAATGAAAACACGTTTTTTTTTTTGTTTGTTTGTTTTTTTACACAAAGTTGTCCATTTATCCAATATTTCTAACACACAGCATGTACCTAGCAAAAATTACACCCCAAAATATAGTCTGCTACTCCTTCCGAGTAAGGCGATACCACATGTGTGACACTTTTACACAGCCTGGCCACATACAGAGGCCCAACATGCAGGGAGTACTGTCAGGTGTTCTAGGGGCATACATTTCAAATATAATTTGATTACCTTTTACAATATTGTGAGGCACTGTAGTGGCATGGATGGGCGCACTGTAGTGGCACGGATGGGCACTGTAGTGGCATGGATGTGTCATGGATGAGAACTGATGTGGTATGCATGAGCATGAATGAGGCACAAATGAGCCATGGATGGGGATGGATGGGCATGACTGAGCACAGATGGGGATGACCGAGCATGGATGGGGATGGATGAGCACGGATGGGGATGACTGAGCATGGATGGGTATGGATGACTGAACACGGCTGGGTGGGTGGGCATGGATAGATGGCTGGGTGAGCATGGCTGGATGGGTGAGCATGGATGGGTGGGTGAGGATGGCTGGCTGGGTGAGGCTGGATGGATGGATGGTGGGGGTGTAGCCTGTCACAGAGCAACGCTGTGGCCACTACTTATCCTGCCCACAGCGCTGCAGCATCTCCTCTTCTCCTCTCACACTGCAGAGGGGGAGAGAAAAGCCGGCTTGTTTATGTGTGAGCGCTCTGTCATTTGACGGAGCAATCACGTGGTAAAAGGTCGCTGTGAGCGGCCATTCATCACGATCCGTGTAGAGACCCGGCGGTCATGGATGTTCCCGGGTGTGCGCGGGAACCATGTTCATGGGAGGACGTCATAGTACGCCCTCCCAGAGTTAAGCAACCGCCCTGTAGCCGTCATTTGACTATAGGGCGGTTGTTAACAGGTTAACTACAGGTATCCTGCCTTGGTAGAGAGTGCTTTGCTGTGTAAATATCAGAACTAGATGCACAGAGCTACACATTTTGCATGCTTCATAGTGAACTGAAGTAAGGCATCCCCTTTACTATGCATGGGCTTTCAGCACATCTGGATTATTTTTACTTTATATGTGCATTAGATTGCCATTCTGAATGAATGACAACACGAGATAATGAATACAAACCTGCACATTACTGTGCATTAAGCCACACACAAGTGTATATCTGATAGCTCAAACAACACATAAACTGCAAAATGTGTATATCCCTCTCAGAAAGTAATAACTCAATGAAAATGTTAAACGAGCAAGAAATGGTGGTGAAAAACATACACCTTAAAAGGTGTTTATTCTTATTGTTCTGGACATTTGATTCTTCACATCCCAAATGTTCTGTATTTGCTATGTGTCTTGTTGAATGTACATAGTAGTAAAACTGTAATAAATCACACGGAGCAGGGACAGAGGAAGCACCTTATTATGGCCATAGCAGCTGTGCAGATCTCACCAACAGAGTCCCAGAGGAATAGATGAAAACGTTTGTGGTTTAACTCAGTTTAGGGTGGTCCTAAAGCATATCTGAATCCTAGAACAAAAATGTGATATAATGCAAATTATTAAATGTGCTGGCTGCATTAGGCTTTTTCAGCCACCAGTGTGAATTCCTGTCCTCTAGGGTCACAATGTTTACTTATAGCACTGTACCTATGGAGGAGCAATGTTGTTGCAATAGGCTTCTCTACTGATTTGGACTACAAACACCTCCCTTATAGTGGGGAGATGTTTTGACATTTGTAGGAGTGTTTGAAATATTGGTTCAGTGCACATGAAACTACATGAACACAAGATTTCTGAAAGATCAATTGTAGTTGCAAACCTCAAAAAAAGAAAACAAATGCAACCACCATATCTAAGGACGGGTAAGCTACAACAGGGCTTGACAAATTTGCCTTGAATCTAGGAGCCGGCTAAAAAAGTTAGGAGCCAGTTTTTTATAGCGTAGTGTGGGGTTGTCAGTGCCAGGGGTAAGACAAGTAATTTGCGCCCCTAACCCTAACTTACTCACAGCAGAGCAGCCAGTCAATAACACCGTTACATCAGGGTTATAGGCTGGCCAGAAAGAGTGACACTAAAAAATCTGTTATGGGGGAAACTCATTATGCTGAATGCATTGTGACTGCGGCATTTAAAACGCCCTCATCTCCTGCCTAATGGAGCTTAAGGGTGGCAAAAACATGTCTCTACTGCACATTATTACCACCCAACTTACACATCTAAACAAAGCCTTAGTGACATTGTAAATAAAATACAAAAAAAAAGGTGAAAAGTATTCCAGCGCTGCTGATCTTCTGCTGCCTCTTTGCAGCCACTTCCTGCCTACATGTCTGTCCCCCACAGTGACTTTTCATTGCTCTGGTGGGTTTCCAGTCACCATGAAATACTGCAGCCCAGCTGCACATAGAGTGGTAATTGTTGATGGCACACAGGGCTTTATCACAATTTTGTTGCTTAGAATAAAGGTCACGTTTCTCGCGGTGTAACATTATTTTTCATATTATACAAAAAAATAATGGGCTAACTTTACTGTTTAGTTTTTTTTTTATTCATTAAAAGTGTATTTTTTTCCAAAAAATTGCGCTTGAAAGACCGCTGCGCAAATACCATGTGACATAAAATATTGCAGCAACCGCCATTTTATTCTCTAGGGTCTCTGCTAAAAAATAATATATAATGTTTGGGGGTTCCAAGTCATTTTCTAGCAGAAAACACTGAATATTTAATTGTAAGCCACTAATGTGAGAGAGGATTTAGTCTATAAATGGTTAAACTTTCCTGATAGCCCGGAGATCATTGCTTGGAAAGAAGAAGATACATTGTTGTGTTTATTCTTCTAACTCTCAACAACTATTCCAGGCAGCCTGTTTGTTACTTTTCTTCAGTCTAAGTGGAAACAAATATCCCGGGCAGAGGCCAAGTGTAACAGCTGTTAGATGAAGCCGAGAACGGCTCTCGGCTCTCGCTGAATCTGACACGCTGTTTTACCATAGTGATAGAAGAAACGGCAGTCACTCGCCAGGACGCGATTTCTGGTCGCCATGGCGACCTGGCGCCTGGGGTTTGTCGAGGCCTGCGCTACAACATATGACATTTTTTTCAGCTAGGAGATGGCCATGCTTGGATGGTTTGGTAGGTAAACAATTGTCATTAAAACATACAAGTTTTCATTGTTTGTACTGGCATACAGGGGTTAGACAAAATATGGAAACGCTACACGATTTGCAGGTGTGAAAGCGATGACATGTTTTGTGTTGAAAGCGAAAGTGATGTAACATTCTTTTTCCGCTGCCTGATGAGACACTGCGCAAACAGGTGGGAAACCTCACTTTAACCATTCACTGCCTGTGCTGCTAGTAATACGGAGTCATGTCAGAGCTTATTGAGCTTCAATGAGAGCAAATTGTGGGTGTCCCCTTAGTTTAGTGGTTCTCAACTCCGGTCCTCGGGACCCAGTAACGGGCCAGGTTTGCAGGATAACTGAAATACATCACAGATGATATCATTTGCTGATCAGTGATTGCAGTATTCTAGTCTGCATCTCCCCAAGGTAATACTCAAAATCTGGCCTGTTAGTGGGTCTTGAGGACAGGAGTTGAGAACCACCGCCTTAGTTGGTGCCTTTGTGTTTGAAGTTGCTGAGGTACAGTTTCAAAGGTTATGATGGCATATACAGTTTCTGGGAAAATGTCGACTTATACGTGCAGTCAACATGGTCTGTAGCTGTGGAGTTGTGATGAGGAAAACCTTTTTATTGCAACACACAAACAACAAACAGTAGACGATGCCAATACATTTTAAGTTTGACTGCCACTGGCCAGGTGTCACAATGAATGGCCCACGCAGGGGTCACTAGCTATCATAAGATAATAGAGAGGTGTCAGTAGTGCTCACATAGACCTTATGTTATCAATCACCAGAAACCCGACAAAATTAAATAACAGACTTTCAATCTGCAGAGGCCATAGAGTGCTCAGCCAGCCTTTTAGACCATACTCTGTCGTGCTTTTTTGGGCAACCCCAATGTGCATAGGTGTCTTTGTATAATGGCATCACGTTATTTACCAGTGTTTTCCATAATTTGTTTTTTAAAGGTGTTTATTTTTCAATTTTTAAACACATAACATTACAAAAAAAAAAGGAACAAAGAAGAAAAAAGCCATCAACAGGCGATGGCGAGAGCTGTTGGCTCCACAGAGCCCATTGGGCATTGGTAGCAGAACTATATTTATAAGACAAATTGAGTTTGTCAAGTATATGGACTGAAACATAACCAGAACAAAGGGAATAACAAATAATAAAAATAAAAGTTTTGCTCAACAACAGCTCCAAATAAGGTGTCATCTCACAATCCTACAGCACATTTGAAACCACTCACAACACCCAATCACACAACCACTCACACAGGGCTCTCTTCAACAGGACCAGAAGGGGATGATACTCAGTACCCTAAAGGGACGTCTGGGAGGATACCAGGTCTGCCGAATTGGTAGTGGAGCTATCCAGCCATGGCTGCCAAACTTTGGCAAACTTTTTGGCACAAGCCCTACCCTTTTAAATAAGTTTATACAACGGTAGTGCCCAATTAATCAAGTGACACAGGTAAGCTAAAGTGGGTGAGGCCTGATCCTCCCAGTGCAGCAGAATTGCCTTTTTTGCGTGAAAAAAATATTAAGTGGAACATGATACATTTATAAACCCGGAATACAAATTTATCCAACACTCCAAGGAGGCCCACCTCCGAGTCTGGGGGCCTAGTAAATTGAAATTTGGGGTAAGCATATCGAACAGCGCCGTCCAAAACTGCTCCAATCCTGGGCATGACCAAAACATGTGCATTGTGTTAGCAGAAACCTGCCCACATCTAGGGGTTTTCCATAAATTTAAAGTTGGGGGGGGGCGGCGTTTCCAACATAGTAAAATGGCTTTCCTGGCGTAAAACATCTATTCTGGGCACCTAGTCCTCCACAAGTCCAAACATGCATATTCTAGGTGATGGGGTAATGGAGATGCCTAGTATCTCAGCAACCACAGTGAGAACCCTGTGACCAATAAGCCATAACTGCTGGACAAGTCCAGACAATGTGAAAAAAATCACCAGGGGAGTAGTCACAACGCTAACACTCCGGCGAATGGGGTGAACTTATCTTGTGTACCTGGGTCCTGTAGACAATCTTGAATTGAATAAGGTGATCTCGTAAGGAGACCAGCGTTTTGAAGGGAAAGTCTCAAACATCCTCCCAGTTCTCGGTGTCCAGCTCCGAACCCTCCTGGGGCCATTGTTGATGGATCCTGGACAGCTCCCGGAGAAGATGCTCATACAACACCGAAGTGGGCTTCTCCGCACAGTCATAAAGCGCAGGATCCGCTCCAAATCAAATTGCACCAACTGGCCTCTGAAAGCGTGGGATAACTGCAGATATCGAAATAGATACGAAGGTAGGATATTATTCCGTGACCCTAAGTCTTCAAATGAGAGCATTGTTGAATTCGATTTGATATCTGAAAGCAATCTAATATGATATAATATAAAATTGTGTCGCGCTACAGCTGGATAGTTATCTCTAAACAACACTAGTGATAATTAGTGAAAAACAAAACAAAAGTACATATATAAATTAATACCATGAGTAATAAATTCATAAAGTCCAATAAAGATGGTTAAATAATGTTGGCCCCAGACTCCTGATCTTTATTTAACCATCTTTATTGGACTTTATGAATTTATTACTCTTGGTCTATTAACCCTTGGAGTTCTCATCTTGCACATGAACTTTTCAGTGGACTAGTATTTATTTATGTATGCACTTTTGTTTTGTTTTTCACTAATTATCACTAGTGTTGTTTAGAGATAACTATCCAGCTGTAGCGCGAAACAATTTTATATTATGTTTAATTGATGTGTATATTTCACATGAGTGTTGCTATGGATATCTGACACATTTTTTCACATGCGCAGTATTCACATTTTTCAGTCAATCTAATATGATGTCTGGCCCACACCACAGGGTCAGGAATATTACAAAAGTGAGGTAAATTGGGGTTATTCATTGGGTGATATGGCAGATTGAGGTTACCGTTCGCAGGCTAGACCCCTCTTCTAAGCCCAAAGGGGGGGTGCGCATGGAGGGAGTCAGGTTGTAGGAAGCCCTCAGGCCCCAGAAGGGGAGATTCAGATCCCAACACCGCAGCCTCAGCGGCCATAGCTGAGTTTGATTTATCTGGAACAAGCCACCAGTGAGTCGTGACCAGCTGAGTACCCCTGGAAAGCCTAAAAGTGGGAGACAGGCACCCACCCAATCTGATGGCTGCCGTTGGAGATTGGTATATGGTCTTCAGCCATTGGATGAACAGAAAGGGAAACCCCATCCTTCTCATGATCTCTCACATGAAGGGCCATTCAATCGAGTCGAAAGCCTTCTCGATGTCTAAAGAGGCAATGACTCTGGTACGCTGGTTGCCATGGTTTGCATGAAGATTGGTAAAAAGTCTATGGAGGTTGATGTCTGTGGATTTGCAAGTCATAAAACCAGTCTGGTCCATGTCTATGATTGAGGGAAGTAGGGGGGTAAGTCTAGCTGTCAGAAGTTTGGTAAGAATTTTAAGATCATTATTAAGAAACTCTATGGTCCTATAAGAAGCACATAGTTTGGGATCTTTGCCTTGTTTGGGAACAAGTATGACATGGGCATGAGTCATGGAGAGAACCCTGCTCCAGACAGTGAGAGTATGAGGAGGCCAATTGGGGGGCTAGAATGTCTGCATGCGCTACGTAAAAGTCCACCTGGAGACTGTCCGGGCCAGGAGCTTTGCCCGTGTGTATGGAATTAAGTGTTGCAAGAACTTCCTATGTGGTCCACCAACTGTGAGTCCGAAAGCCAACCAAAGGCTATCGGGTCTAGGAGAGAAGCCAAATCCTCCAGGTCCAGACCCGAGGTAAAAGTGGTGGTATAGAGTGATTGGTAGAAGTCGTGGAATGCCTGAAGAATGGCAGTTGGAGAGGAGATGGCCACCCCTGTGGGAGAGGTGAGATCAGGAATCAGCGTGGTGGGGGCGTCCTGCCATGCCATGGCGGAGACTTGATGGTGCTGCTGTCTTGGTTGCCTCTAAGTGCTGATCCTCATTGTACATTAAGGCTTGATTTTCGAAGAGTTGCCGTGCCGCTATACTTCTCCAGAGCCCAGCTGTAAAACCATCCAGCTAAAACCTACGCTTGTTTGACCTGTTGACTGCAAAGCAGCAGGTCCATGCCTTAGGGTGAGTGGGGACACGAGAGGGGAGTGAGCACCTGGCACCTTTGTTGCACTTTTATGCACCAAGCAGTCTTATGAGCACTATCGTCACTTTCTTCACGAAAGGCACTTTTATTCATTCATCATATGGTTTGAACTTTTTATGGACACAAATTTGTTTTTAAATTGAAGAATTTTGGAGAGGCGCTGAATGTTGTTTTGTCTACACATGTCGTGATGAGACAGCTTGCCATTCCCATCCCCTTGTTCAAAAAATTTCTGTTTTGACTGATACATTTCTAATCTGGTAATCTCCAATAAGTGAAGGAGTAGTGTTCATTTAGACGCTTGTAACGTGTCAAAATTGGAGGTGGTGGGGTCCCATAGAGGTTAGCGGCCCTTGTCACCTGCTCCTCCAAGTCTGAGGTGGTGGCTATTTGTCGTACCTTGACAGCCTTAATGGCCGAAATGTAATGCCCTCTGGTGAAAGCCTTAAAGGCATCCCAGACCATCCCAAGAGAGGAGGACCCCGTATTAGACTCCCAGTATTCCTGTAGAGCCAGAGGAATTTGAGCAGCAATGTCAGGTTGGGAGATCCATTGGGCGCCCAGGCGCCACATGGAGCTGCGACGGACAGAAAAGGCACGTAGCGTAATCACTAGGGGGCTATGGTCAGACAAACTACTGGGTAAATACGCAGCTTCCACCACATCTGCCAGCATTAAGGGGTTGACAAAGGCATAGTCAATTCTGGAGGCAGTTTTGTGGGAGGTAGAATAACAGGAAAAAGTTTTGATGTTTGGGTGTTTCCACCTTCAGACCTCTGTAACTCCAGCGGACATCGCCCAATTGGGCAAGTCAACAGAAAAGGACTTAGTGGTGTGGGCCTATCCAAGTCCAGGGATAAAGGGCATTAGGAAAACCAAAATTTAGCCTGGTTAATCAGTTGTTTCCCTTAGCGGGCTCAGGCAAAAGGAAAAGTGGCAAATCTACCTACATCAGGCATTCCTTAACCACTTAACAACTGTGCCATAGCCGAATGACTGTTACATTGCGGTTTGTTAATTCTGGGAGGGTGTACAATGATGTCCTCCCAGAATCGCGCACCCAGGAGTATCCGTGACTGACCTGGCGCATCAGGGTTCTCGGTAAAGGATCAATTGCAGAGGCCCTTTACCACGTGATCGCTCCACCAAATGACGGAGTGATCAGATCTAAACAACCGGTGCATGCCCGGCTTATCTCTCCCCTCTCCGTACCAAACGGTACAGTGTGAGAGGAGAGGGGAGAGATTGGATGCAGCAGAACTGCTCAGCCATCCATCCTCTGCCATCCATGCTCAGCCATCCCCATCCATGCTCAGCCATCCCCATCCACCATACTCAGCCATCCCATCCATACTCAGCCATCCTCACCCATGCTCATCTATCCACATTCATGACTCAGCTATCCCCACCCATGCTCATCTATCCTCATCCATGGCTCATCCATCCCCATCCATGGCTTATTCATGCTCATCAATCCCCATCCATGGCTAAATTATGCCTCATTCGTGCTCATCCATGCCACATCAGTTCTCATCCGTGCCACATCCATGTCACTACAGTGCCCATCAGTGCCACTACGGTGCCTCACAATAGTGTAATAGGTAGTCAAATTAGATTTGAAATGTATGCCTCTAGAACACCTGACGGTGCTCCCTGCAAGTCAAGCCTCTGTATGTGGCCAGTATGTGTAAAAGCCTCACATCGCCATACTCAGGACGAGTAGCAGAATGTATTTTAGTGTGTAATTTTTGCTATGCACATGTTATGTATTAGAAATATCATATGAACGGACAACTTTGTGTAAATAAAAAATGTGTTTTCATTTTCTTTCCGCATTTTCCAAAAACTTGTGGAAAAAATGACATGTTCAAAAGACTCAATGCCTCCAAGAATATACGTTGGGGTGTTTACTTTCCAAAATGGGGTAATTTTTTGGTCCATTGACCTGGTGCTCCAGGACCTTCAAAAGTGCAAGAGGTAGTCAAGAAATGAAATGTGTATTTTATGTCCCTAGAACACCTGATGGTGCTCCCTGCATGTTGGGCTTCTGTATGTGGCCAGGCTGTGTAAAAATCTCACTCATGTGGTATCGCCATACTCAGGAGAAGTAGCAGAATGTATTTTAGGGTGTGATTTGTGGTATGCATATGTTGTGTGTGAGAAATAACCTGTTAATATAACAATTTTGTGAAAAAAAAAATCTTCATTTTGCAAAGAATTGTAAGAAAAAATTACAACTTCAAAAAATTCACCATGCCTCTCACTGGGGGATATTTGTACTTTCCTGGCTTATTAGAACCCGTTCACACAGGGGCAACTTGCGCTTCGACCTGTGTCGCCCCAAGTTGCTTGACATTTTAAATCCCATTGAAATGAATGGGAGCCGTCTTAATGTTACGCTACTGAAGTCGCTCCGACTTCAAAAAAGGTTCCTGTACGACTTCAAGGCGACTTCAATCCGACTTGTGCCCATAGAATTCAATGGAATTCGCCTCCAAGACGAAACCCCCATCTATACTGAAGCGACTTTACAGTTTAAAAGAAAATAATTATTGAAGGCAACCCCCACCCTCCCTTCTCTGATTGGCCACAGGCAAAGTCGCCTGGCATGGAGTCGCGCTGAAGTCACGTTAAAAATCGCCTAGCAAACTCGCGCCAAAGTCGGATCGCCCCTGTGTGAACGCGGGCTTAAGCCTCGTACACATGGTGCGACGGTCGTATGAAAACGGTCGTATGACCACTCGTTGTACGATCATCTGACCGTTAGTACGCGTGATTAGTGCAGCCGACGTACGACGGTCGTACAACAGAAGCTGGATGAGCAAACTAAAATACTTTGGTTGTACCAACAAGCGGTTGTACAACCGTTGTATCGTCTGTACAGAGAAGTTGGTCCAACAAGTTGTACTGTGCAAAACACGCATGCTCAGGAGTCAGGAACGCTGGGAAGTGTCCGTTCATGTAAACCTACGTTCCTACTTCACAAATTACATGTACCTTATACGTTCGTAACATGTGACTACGTTCGGCTTAGTTGTACGATCGCTTAGTGCATGTCAGTACACGAGACACAACAGCCAACATACGATTTGGTCCGTCATCGCACCGTGTGTACGAGGCTTTAGGGCCGGTTCACATTGTAGCGAGGCGGAGCGGCGCGGAGCGGCGCTCCAGGCGATCTCAAAGCGGCTTGCTAGGAGACTTCTATCATAGAAGTCAATGCAAGCCGCCTTGTAGTGCAGGGACCATTTTTCTAATGCGGAGCGAAGCGATTCGCTCCTATTAGAACGGTCCCATTTGCACAGCATTGAGGCGAATTGGCAGGCGACTCAAGTCGCCTGACAATTCGCCTAGATGTGAACTGGCAGCGAAGTCGCGCCGCTCCGCCCCGCTGCAGTGTGAACCGGCCCTTAAGCCTCGTACACACGGGACGACGATCGTGTTCAACACGTCGTACTCACGACCGTTGCATGCAGAATCGTTCGTCAGTTGAACGTACGACGGTCGTTCGTGGGAGTTGTATGTGCAGACTAGAAAACTTGGTCGTGTCAACAAGCTCGCATACGACCGTTGAGTCGTGTGTAGAGCAGCTGTGTTCAACAAAGTTGTATTGTGCTAAACACGCATGCGCCAAGTCCACTTTCA
>BLSH010170685.1:1864154-1900283 GCA_018402905.1 Glandirana rugosa
CTACCCCCCCCCCACAGCTCCATCCACCCCCCCGCCAAGTGAGTTGGCGGTGCTGTGGAGAGAGAGAGAGGGAGGGATAGCAGTGATGCGAGCGGGCAGAGAGATTATGTAATCTCTGCTCGCCCGCCCCTCTCTCTCTCGGCTTTCAATCAAGCCGCTCACCTGCGGCTTCAGTCAGGTCTCCCGCCCGCCGGGCGCGCTGAGGGTGTGGCATTCTGGGCTCCAGCCCCCATAGCCACCCCTTGGCGACACCCCTGGTGGCTACGATAATTTTATTTTTTTTATTTTTAGGCTTTATTCCCTCTGTTTTCATTCTGTGATATGATCAGTAACACACCTCCTGTATTAGAGTGCCTCCACGCTGCATGAAGGGGCACATTTGGACAGCAGCATTGCCAGTCTGGGGGGAGAGGAGTGTTAGATGTACTAGCAAATTTAAATACACTAACAAACTGAAGCCAAGCTCCAGCTAAGACTTAATAAGCAGCTATAGCAAAATGTTTTTCCTTTAGGAATAAAGGTTTTACATGAATTAATATAATTATTGTAAGCATCCCTACCAGTGTTGAATAGTTTGTCTCAACTCTATAACTGAAACATCTGCAAGAGAAGCTTGTTCTTTTGAAAAACAACAGATCACCGGAAAAATATAGAAGAATAACAATTATAAAGAAAACAAATGCAGCCATGGCATTTAAGTATTGTTAAGTTGCAATATAATAAATGTTTGCTTTTGAGTTTAAGGCCTCATGCACACAGAACGTTTTTACAGCTGCTGTTAGGGGCATTTGACGTTTTTTTAACTGTCTCTAAAAGCCCCTTCATGTAAGCCTATGTGTCCATGCACACATAAACTGTCAGAGGCGTTTGGAGGCATAAGCGTTTAGGGACAGTAGAAAAAATCTACAGCCTGTGCTTCCAGGTGCTGTAAAAACGGAAAATGCCCAAAAACGCGGCTAAAAATGTCAGTCGCGTTTGGCGTTTTTAGGCGTTTTTACATTATATAGAGCGTTTTCAATGGAAAAATGTCACAAAACGCGACCGCAGCTAAACGCTAAATGCCAAAATGCTGCAAAACACGCATTTTTTGCGCTGCTGTAGCGTTGATGTTTTTAAAATGTCCAGTGTGCATGAGGCCTAATACTACAATACATTGAAGATGAAACATGGCTGGGTCTTTCAGCATGAAAATGATCCCAAACACAGTGCCCAAGCAACGAAGGAGTGGCTTCGTAAGAAGCATTTCAAGGTCCTGGAGTGGGCTAGTCAGTCTCCAGATCTCAACCCATAGAAAATCTTTGTAGGGAGTTGAAAATCCGTGTTGCCCAGTGACAGCCCCAAAACATCACTGCTCTAGAGGAGATCTGCATGGAGGAATGGGCCAAACTACCAGCAACAGTGTGTAAAAACCTTGTGGAGACTTACAGAAAACATTTGACCTCTGTCATTGCCAACAAAGGGTATATAACAAAGTATTGAGATGAACTTTTGTTATTGATCAAATACTTATTTTCCACCATAATTTGCAAATAAATTCTTTAAAAATCAGACAATGTGATTTTCTGGATTTTTTTTCTCATTCTGTCTCTCATAGTTGAAGTATACCTATGATGAAAATTACAGGCCTCTCTCATCTATTTAAGTGGGAGAACTTGCACAATTGGTGCCTGACTAAATACTTTTTTGCCCCACTGTATATATATATATATATATATATATATATATATATATATATATATATATACATATATATATATAATGTTTGGGGGTTCTAAGTAATTTTCTAGCAAACAAACTGATTTTAACTTGTAAACAACAAATCTCAATAAGATGCTTGGTCCTTAAGTGGTTAATACAGGCATATTTGCCCAGGGCTCAAATACAGCATGCCTCTTCTCTCTACTATCTGCGTTGGATCCACATATGCTTGCCCTATATGAGGCAAATACAGAAGGGAAAGAAGATGACATTGAGGCAGTACTGGAGAAAGCTGCAAAAGATTTTCCTTCCATAGATTGCCACAATATTGGAGAGGGAGTTACATGCAACATGCTTGTTAATGTGGATAAGCTTACTTACTACTGCTTAATTCTCCTCCATCTCGCCATGCCCCTTTGGGTACAAAGAAACCTGCAAAATACTTAAATACATTCCCTTTTCATAAACAGATAAAATGTGCAATCTACTATATGATTATTGGATCACTCCAGAAAGGATTTCCACTCTTCAAAATCTTTCCTCCCAAAAAATGGTCTGTTTGTGTGGTTGAACCTGCCATCTCACTGTACCTACTGAAGATGTTCCTTCTTTCAAAGATTCTGCAAGATAGAACGTTTGAACGTTAAAGGCTGTCTTTACTCCTGCAGGCCCAACCCTCCAACAGCTTTCACTGCAATTTCAGTATGTCAAACTGCAGCTATCTGGATTAGGGCAACGAACAAACAGCATGACCCTATTTTTCAGGGTTGTGCTTTAACTGAACAATTATAATAATTACCTTCTGCTCTGATTTTTTGTGTGGATGTCCTAGAACATGTCATGAGACCAATTCCCAGAATGGCCCTAATCTCCATTCATATGCACAGAATCTTGTGGCTAAAAGCCTGGACAGTTGAAGCTACCTGTAAAAAGTGCCTCACATGTATGTCATTTTAAGAAAGATTTCTGTTTGGACAGATACTTGACTATTTAAAAAAAAGATGTCACAGGAGGGAAGGTTTTACTTTCACAGCAAAAGATCCTAACCCCCCCCCCCCAGGAGCCTCTACCACTGCAAAAAAAGAGCATCTAATTGCTCTACCCAGCCTTTAAATTCCAAACCTAAGTTCAGCAATTTCTTTTGGCACAACACTTGGCCCACAAACACAGCAATTCTTCTCTAAAGACATCTGCCTAATGAAGGGATGTCATCAGTTACAGTTTGCCTCTCTTTAGGTCACAGACATCCCAGACCTGTGGGTTCAATCAGTGGTTCAGGGGGGTACAAAATAGAGTGTCTACCACTACCAGCTCATCCCTTTCTATTCTCAAATCAACCAAAGATTGTCCAAGGACAGTCGGATTTGCAAAATGCCCTGAACCATCTTTTGTTCCAGGAAGTAGTTGTGCAGGTACCTCCAAAAGACAGGTATAAATTATTTTTTTCAAGCCTGTTCACGGTATAAGCCCAACAGAGGTATTCATCCTATTCTTGGCGTAAAAATCCCTCAACAAATGCAAATTCAGATTCCAAAATTTCACATGGAATCCACAAGGCCGGTAATTGCCACTCTGAGACAATGGGATACTTGGGCATCCAATGACATCCATGATACCTATCTGCATTTTCTCATTTATCTACTTTATCAGTTGCACTTTCTGAAATTAGCAGTGGCAGACGATTACTTAGTTATCCTCTGTTCCCAGGTTATTCACAAAGGTCCTAGCACCTTTTCTTGCTTCTCCCAGAACGCAGGGCATCTAGATCACAGGTTATTTAGACAACCTTCTCCTGAAGGACTCATCTCGCTTCCAGCTCTTGACAAACCCACAGATGCAGACCCTACAGATGCTCCAGGTTTTCAGTTAGCTGGTCAGTTTTAATAAAGTCTGTTCTCCAGCCTTCTTTTCACCGGGAATACTTTGGTCTAGTCCTGGATACATCCCAAGCAAAGGTTTTTCTTTCATAAAAGAGAATTATTTCTCTCAGAACCCATGCTTGAGGTCAAAAAGACATCCCACAATTAGTTTATCCATGAGAGTTGTAGGCCTCACAATAGCTAGTTTCCAGGTTGTACCATTTTTTCCAATTTCATGTAAGTACTCTCCAACACAACATCTTGTCAACCTGAAACAAGCATGCTCCATCTCTACCCACCCAAGCTCCTGTCCAGCTAAGCAAGAAATTCCCTAACTTAGTGGATCTCAAACACAACCCTAACAATTGGGAAGTCTTTCCTTTCCTATCACTGGAAAATGATAACAACAGATGCCAGTCTTTCAGGCTGGAAAATAGTGTTCCAGTCCCTCATGGTCCAGGGAACATGGTCACCTGTGGAAAAAACTCATTAACATGTTGGAGTTCAGAACAGTTTGAATGGCTCTGCAACATCGGGCCCCTCTTCTGTGTGGACACCCAATCAGGGTGCAGTCAGACAATGTCATCCCAAGAGTGTAACATTGGGAAGGAGATTACTTCAACCACTATTGCCTGGATCAAGGGGAATGGGCCCTTTAACCAGACATCTTCAATCTGCTATCAGAAATTGGGGACTGTGGATGCAGACACTAGCCTCTAGAATCAACAGCAAACTACCTCTGTGTGTACCCACTATAAAAGATATTCTAGTTTTAGCCCCAGATGCCTTATGAATTCCCTGGTCTCTGTTGAGGCTAATCTATCCCTTCCCTCCTATGCAAATTCTGCTTGAAAAAATAAAGCAAGAGAGGAAAACAGTGACTCCCATTGCATAAAACTGGCCCAGAAGAACCCGGTACACAGACATACTCACACTTTTAGCAGGTGACACCAGGCCACGTTCCAAAGGCCAGATCAGCTATCTTAGAGCCATTTATTCTATACTGCTTTTGAGCCTCTGGCTTTAAAAGCATGGTTGCTGCAGCTGATGTTTTAAAGGATAGAGAGGTCTCTGAGACTTTTAATCCTACCTTGCTAAAAGCAACAAAAGCCACTTCTAGGAAGATTTACTATCATATCTGTAAATCGTCTTCGTCTGGTGTGAACACAGGCACTTCAGTCTCAGGGATTCATTACTGTGTGCCTCACATTCTGGCTTTTCTACAATCCAGTCTTGACAAACTTGGTCTTGAGCATTCTAAAAGGACTGGTCTCTGCCTTTTTCATTTCCTTTCAAAGACCCCTGGCTTCACTTTCCTTTGGAAACATGTTTCTTCTGTGCTTCCCTGGGATCTCAACATGGTTCTCTCTGCCTGAAACCACTCTTTGAACCCATCAGGGATATTCCCTTAAATTACCTCTCCTGCAAAGTAGATTTTGTGGCTGCTATCATGTTTGTCAGGTGTGTGTCTGTGTTGGTGGCTCTCTCCTGTAAGGAGCAGTTCCTCATACTACCTAAAGATAAGGTTGTCTTATGCCCAGGACCATCCTTTCTTCCAAAGGTGGTATCAGTCTTCTACCTCAATGAGGACATAGTCCTACTACTCTTATGCCCTTCTCCAAAGCATTCAAAGTTAATCTCTCTTCATTGTCTGGACGTATTCAGAGCCAATAGAGTCTACTTCAAAGCTACAGCTTTGATCAGGCAGACTAATTCCCTATTTGTCCTGTCCTCAGGACCCTGCAAGGGACACCCATAAGTTGGATAAGAAATCTAATCGTTAGAGCTTACACTCTCAAAGACAAATCTTCTCTTGCACCTTTTACAAGCCCATCCCACCAAATCAGTGGAAGTTTTCTGAGCATTTCGCACCAGGTTTCTGCAGCTCAGCTGTGTTAGGCCACCACCTAGTCCTCTGTTCATACTGTTTCAAAGTTCTACCAGGTGCATGTCCAAACTTTTGCGCATGCAACGCTTGACTGTAAGGTTCTTTTAGCGCCACTCTGAAATTGGGTCTGTTATCATAATTCTGTTTGCCTGGTTGTTGCCCACCCTTCTCTTTTATTTCTTAGGGCTTCCCAGGGTCTATGAATAATTTGCCTGTGTCCTGTACTGTACGATTAAAGTATAATTAAAAGCAATTTTTTTTCTTAGTTTTGGATATAGTGATGAGGAATTACAACCCCTGTTTTTATTGTTGCCTTTGCCCCTGTTAGGGAGATTCACCCTCTCTGTTTGTCACGTTTACTGTTGCCAGCGAACATTAATGAAAATCCCAAATTTTGTGTTGTCCCCAGAGCAGTAATAAAGGGGAAGTCCTCCAATAGGGACACTAGTTCTGGTGACCCTGGTGACAACCAGGAAGTCCCTCACTTTAGAGGGATTTCCTCTCACTTCCTGTTTTGGCTGTGGGACAGGTTGTGTAGGAAAATATCCCCAATGGAACACAGATGGCAAAAAAACGAACAGGGGTTATAACCCTCCCTTACGCTATCCAAAAGGAAAAAACTATTTGCCTTTAGTTCTACTTTAAGAGTAATTTGGACTTACCCGTAAATTCCATTCTTGGAAATCTTGAAGTACAGTACAGGACACAGGCTACCCTCCCTTTCATTCCTTGGTTATGCTGCATTTCTTGCTACAAAACGGAGGATTCACAAAGTGGTGTAGTGTTATAGGGGAAGCACCTATTGAGTGTGCTCTTAAAGGCTTGCCAGTGTCCAATCACCTGAAGGTACAAGCTTACAGTGGGGAAAATAATTATTTGATCCCCTGCAGATTTTGTAAGTTTGCCCACTTACAAATAAATGGTCTACAATTTTTATCATAGGAGTATTTTAAAGGGTAAGTTGACCTTTACAGAAAAATCTGTAAGGTGAACTTACATGGGATCCCCTCCTCACCCCCCCCAGTCCTGCTGACCTGGAGCGCGGCGATCACCCGGGCTGACACCTCGGGTCGCCGCCTCAATGTCCGGGGCTCAATCTCCTAAACGTACCTCGTAAGGAAGTATGTTTAGGAGCATTCTAATTGGTTGGCGCCGTCACATGGGCGGTGCCGACCAATCAGAACCCACATAGCCCATCCTGTCAACTCGGGCGAAGAGGAGAGAAAGCTGCGGAGATGTACAGACCAGTACAGCGGCAATCCGCCATGTCAGTGCAGATAATCACCGCGCTCCAGGTTAGCGGGACCGAGGGGGATGGGGAGGTGGTCCAGTGTAAATTCACCTGACAGATTTTCTGTAAAGGTGAACTTACACTTTAAATGATAGAGACAGAATATCAACCAAAAATCCAGAATAAACATATGATATAAATGTAAATTAAGTTGTAGTTCAGTGAGTAAAATAAGTATTTGATCCCCAAGCAAAACATGACTTAGTACTTGGTGGGGAAACCCTTGTTGGCAAGCACAGAGGTAAGACGTTTCTTAGTTTGTTACCAGGTTTGCACACATCTCAGGAGAGATTTTGGTCCACTCTTTTTTATTGATCTTCTTTAAATCCTTAAGGTTTCTTGGCTGTCTCTTAGCAACTCAAAGTTTCAGCACCCTCCATAAATGGTCTGTAGAATTAAGGTCTGGAGACTGGCTAGGCCACTCCATGACCTTAATGTGCTTCTTCTTGAGCCACTCCTTTGTTGCCTTGGCGGTATGTTTTGGGTCATTGTCATGCTGAAAGACCCATCTTCAGTGTTCTGGCTGAGGGAAGAAGGTTCTCATCCAAGACTTTACAATACATGGCCCCATCCATTGGCCCCTCAATGCGGCAAAGTCGGTCTGTACCTTTAGCAGAGAAACAGCCCAAAGCCACAGGTTTTAATTATGCACCATTACGACTTTCTAGACACTGCCATCCTAACAACCAATGCCATCATCAGTTAATAGGAAGGTGTGGCCTCCACAGCATCCTTTTTTGACCTTCCCTTGCCAGTCTCACTCAACACTGGGGTCACATTAGCTGACTAATGGAGAGAAATTGAGGGAGAAGCGAAACATTGGATTACTAGTCAGTACCAGTGTGCAAAAGTGAATAAATCACCTCTAACGTTGGGTATTCTACGTGTGGACACTGCATTCGATTGTTAACTCTTAGATAGCAGAGATGGGTGTGCATGGTTCCATGCGTGCTTGGGATATATTGCTGTTATATAAAGATGGGGAATGAAGAATAATATCTCACCTCTTCAGGAGAATATTTAATTGATATGCACACTGTGTCTGACACCAACAAAAGTTTTACAGTGGAATGAAATGGTATTTAACAGTTTAGTCTGTTATAAAAGCATTAGATGAAGAAAATCAGGAGACAAATGATTGACTATACAATGATCTTCGTATGTCAGCTGGAGCCCCATGTTATATTGTATTGCTTTCATTAGCAGTCCTGGATGTGGATTAAACCTCCATGCACAGCACAGATTCTCTCATAACAAAAAGTGACACAAAATAGGCAGAATACAAAACGTCCATGTGATTGTGTTCCCAGATATTACAGTTACACCAGCTGTGCTTCCAACATATTGATTTTCTCCTGAGAATCTGTACATCCTCATTAATTTAATGAGGATCTCATACAGTTCGGTAGAACACAAGAAAAGAGAGCACAGCAGGGAGTTATTCCATTGACTGTACATCATATAAACTTATGCTTTGGGTATATTGAAGACTTGTCATTGTGTGGACTGAAACCAAACGAGCTACATTATTTCAGCAGAGAAAAACTTTATTTTGTGTAGTTCTGGTTCTCAAACTTGTCCTTTCCTAAGAAGATGAAATTGTGAGTCTTCTAGTATAATGATGTATGTTTTTAAAATAAACCCATAGATGCGTTAGAGTCTGAAGTTAGTGAATTTTTAGGGGCGCTGTGTAATGGAATCATTGTGCACAATGTGGTTTCTTCACTTCATGCAAACCTTTCCTAAGGAGATATGGATATCCCATTACTTACCTACTTCTGAAAATTCTTACTCTGTCCAACCAACTTTTACATTTTGAGCCTTTACACAATTCACTAAATGTGTATGCATATCAGTAAATTCAGCAATGGCAATCCTCATGCTAGGAATAAAATAAGTAATATTTCTGCGCTCAGGACCACAAACTATAGTATAGGACTGCTGCCTTTCAGGGACTCCCTCCTTGGAGGGAAGGGTTAAGGTAAAACAATACAGGAATGGCGCTGTCTCTGATATTTAAAACAAACAGAAACCGTTTGGTAATAGATTATGAAATACAGCAAACTCTCCTCACTTAAAACCCCTTGCCCAGGAGTAATAGATTGCAATCAACCAAAGGTGCACCGTGCACAATACATAAATTAAGTCTGTATATAGTCCATGAAGAGAGATAATAAAAAGGATTATCGTTTCACCCAAAAACTGTGTATGAAAATATATCAAAAAGGTTGTTATAAATAATAAACAAAAAATAAAAATGAAAAAAGTATAAAAAATATAATAAATATAAAAGATAGAAAATAGTCTATCACAAATTGTGTTTACTCCGTGTAATTTGCTGTGTGAAGTTTTTTGCTGTGCAATAAATAGTGTTTCCAATATAAAAGCTGCAAATAACTGTTATAGTGCAAAAAAATTGTTAAAGTGACTTTAGTGCTTCTCCTGTGTCAGGCTGTAATGAAAGTGACTTCCACTCGTACTCCCCCTTGAGAGTCCCCACTTACCAGATTTTCCACACCCCTGCAGGGGTACCATGCCTTTGGTAAATGGGGTCTTTGTATCCTGCAATCAGCTCCCTCCTTCCTGCAACCATGTATCGCTCCTCTCAACTCCTTCACTTGGATCCCATGAGAAGTGGTTTTAAGATTCAGTGTGCTCCACTCTTGCCATCCTCCATTCGAATGGTAATTGACTCCACATAGTATGGGGAAAAACAAAGGATCCTGGATAGTGTAGTATTGTTCCACTGGTGTTTATTAAATAAAACGTTTAAAACATGAGTGCTGTCATCTGGAAAAGATACAAAGCCACCAGGCACCTCCTGCTTGAGGAAGGTTGGATACTCTTCCTCTCTCGCTGCTCTGTGTTCCACCTTGTGGAACCTCCTTTCCCGTATCTGACGTGTGTACGAACGGCCCGTCTTACGCGTTTCGTCACTTGACGTCGTCTGAAGTGGTGGCCATATTGGTACACCCCTAGTCTTTTATACACCCAACTTAGAAATGATTCAATTAGTATTGGCGTGGAAGAGAACCTTATTTTTAATGTAAGTTGTAATGTCGGGGATGCTTATATCACAAATCACACCAAATGTACGCAGGACTAATATGTATATTATACAGAAGTGATGAAAATAATTTTTATATATCAGCCAATGCCGGATATCGAAGAAAAAATATATAGAAAAAAATAAAGAAAAAATATAAGGGGAAATTCCCCGGTGGATGGGAGAGGTATTACAGTGTATGCCAAAATGAAAAGGATCCAACCTTCTCCTTACAAACTCCGTTTTTACCCTGTAAAACGTCCACATTGGCATAAGAAACTATTGTATCACTATACAAAAATATTCTAAATAAAAAACTTTCACCTTTTATAAAACCATACTCAGATGAGCCTTATTTACATGTAAAGTCTTCTGTGTTCTCTTTTTTTAAAATAAAAAACTTTTTTTTTCACATATACAAGGGACTAATTGCTAATATTTTTCAACAAACATTTCAAATTCAATAAAATATGGTAAATTAAAATATTCCTCATCTCATTGGGCATTTAGGACCCTGGATGCATAATATCAACCTAAAGTGGAGAGAGACATCACAGGACGAGCTGAGACCTTCCAGACATCCACACACACCCCTTTTGGGGACCCGGGCTGGGTGATTAGCCATTGCGCATTCTGCGCTTACTTCTGGTAAGCTGCTACCTACTATAGGTGGAGGGTCACATTGGCATGCTAATTATCTCCACATGGTGATATTAAATGCTGAAGTCGATTTTTTGGAACCATACGTCACTTATCCATATCACTTGGGAGTTACTGTCTATACTTCTCCTGGACTATATTTGCTATTTATACCATCTGGTGCCTATATGGAGACTCATCACAGTTGCATAGAGACGTATATAGCATATTATTTCCTTTGGTTTTCAATTATTCATTTTATTCTCCGTTGTCTAATGGATGAGTATAGTGTTTCTGAAGTTGCCACAATATATGCTTATTATTCATGATTCAGATCATATATAGTTCCTTCAATTAGCGCAACCTTTTCTTGTTAAATTTTGTTCATTATACTTGGTTGGTATTTTAGGTTGCAGCTGGTATTAATTTATTGTGTTTACATCTGATCTTACTTGGTTCAGCACGGTAATTTTCCTTTCTTACAAAACAAATCATGTAAAGCAACTAACATGCCACTAAAAAAATCTCTAAGGCAGTAAGAGAATTTTGTTAGCTGGTTCCCTCATCTAATGCAGATCAAAAAAATGCAGCACGGCCCTACACTTCATCTATAAAATTGTACAAATGGACTTATAAGTGCAATGGTAAAACCTATAAATGAATATCCAGTGCAAATCAACCAATGTATTGTAATATAGTAGTGCTGGTGTCACCCCCTCTGCAAACATATTTTAAGAAATTGCAGAGCTTCAATGTGCAAATGATGGTGAAACCCCCATAGCCATCAGAGTCTTGTTCTAGGTTGTTCTGTAATCCATAAAGTGAACTGGGCACAATATAATTGATAAGAATACTGTATAGGCAGACAGCACAGGAAGTTAAGGTGGATGTGTACCCAATTCATGAAAATTGAACTGGACACATATATCTGCAGTGTTTTCTTATCTCTTTTCAAAGTCCTAAGTCCCGTGGCTTTCTCCTGCTCCATTCTTCTGTTATCAACATCATAACTTCTGACAAGTTCTGAGACACAGGAGACAAAAGCAGGCTTAATTTTGTGTCAGGGTGGGCGCTATAAATAGATTAGCAGAGAGCTGCTCTACTCACAGGACAGCTCTGAAAGTATTTGCCTATATGGAGGGCAGTGTGTGACTTTCCTCCAATCAGCTGTCTCCCAGTGTAATCCAACACTACACAGCTACTGCTGAGGAAGTGAAAATTCTAACACAATGTGCACTTTCTAAACAGTATATAAAGCTGAAGACAGCAGATATACTGTACATGTAAAACGTATGTAGGAGGATTTGTTTCATCTTTTTGTATCATCTGAGGTGTTTCACTTCACTGGGTATATGTGAGGGTTTACATCCACTTTAACAGCTCACTGGAGCCAAAGCTCTGATGTGTTTGGGACTTCCTGACATGTTTGGGACTCCTGGCAGCTCAGTAGGTTTTTCTTAAAACTAAAATTATGGCCAAGAATATTTTGGTGCTTCCTCTTCTTGTGTTTTTTTTTTCACGCCAGGTTATTTTTTGGTTAAATTTTGTATTTAATGCGTTATCAGAGGAATGAACAACTGTCTTATTAACATACATACATGTCTTACAGGACAAGATGTACAAAAATCTTGCCATGAAGGAAAATTTAAAGTGTAAATGACTATTCACAGCGCTGTGAATAGTGATTTACAGTTCTAACAATTGCATATAGTTCTTAGCTAGGGCATTTGATGAACAGCTGGCAGTCCCAGATTAACATTCATGTTTAGGCTGGGTTCACACCTTTGCGAATTGGATGCTGCTTAAACCGCATCCAATTCACAGGACACTTGAAAACACATTGTTTTCAATGTGTCTGGTTCACATATGTCCGATGCATTCGCACTCCGCATTGCACAAAAAACGTGTGCGTTTTTTGTGCAATGCGGTGCAAATTCCCAGGTTGTTGTGTTCAATGGGAGCGCATCTAACACGGAGATGCACTCCACACTGAACGGGGATATTTTCCCCTGCTCGTGACCCCTCCCCTTCACTCCCCCCGCAGCCGCTGTGCTGTGGGAACGGACAGGAGCCGCTGAACGGTGGCTCCGCCCCTTCCCGGCAGCAGACAGGCTGGAATTCGCACTGGACTGGTGTGAATCCAGCCTCAAAGTGACAGTGCTGTGGTTAAGTTATCACATGAACTAAAATGTAACAATCATGTCAATAGTGTAAAAAGTGGAGTAAGTTAGTGATTAACAATACGTAGCATGACTTCCATCTGCTTTCCTCATTTTTCCATTTTTTTAACTAGTTTAGAATGAGGTTACAAAGCAAAGTATTCAGGGTGGAGGAATGGGGAAAAGGGAGTCCAGAATGGAAAGTTCTTTAGGACCCAATATTAAGGTAGGAAAAGGAATATAAAAAAAAAAAAAAAAAAGAAACATAGGAGGGAGGGATTGGGAATGGTGGAATGAGTAACCACCAGTATCTCCTGCTCCTGGGGTAACCCTGGGAACTTTACTCTTGCCCAAGAAACATTTGGTCCACTGGAATAGAGTAGTTTTAGCATGAGAACCATTTCTAGATTGTTTACTGGGTTTGGGATGCTGCATCTTTGTAGAGAAACCAGGGTGTCCATATGCGCAAGAATTTCTCTTCCTAATTTCTCATGGTCATAGAAAGGCTTTCAGGTACATTGGGTCTCATCAATTCATGCCAGGTTAATTTAACTGTGTATGTGGCTTGTGCTTACAATCAAATATAAAAACCTTAATATATATAATAATTAGATTGGACATTAAAGGAGCCTCCTGGTATTAGCATGACCTGAGTGGCTTCTAGTGCTGCCTGTTTCTTTTCTAGTCTGTATTCTGCTGTAAAAGGGATCGCACATAGCAGATACTAAGCCAATTTAACCAGTCCCCATCCGCATTATAGCCAAAAGATGGCTACATTGCGGTATTACATTGCCAAGAGGGCATCCCCCTCCTGCGGCACGTGGGTGGCACGCTCTGTAAATGCTGTGTCCTTAGGACACAGTTAATCACATATCAGGGTAAAGGGCCCATCACAATGGCCCTTTACCTTGTGATCAGCTGTGTCCAATGACAGCTGATCACAATGTAAATACAAGTCGGTTATCGGCATTCCTTTCTTCATGCTGACCGCGTGAGGAGAGGAGAGCCGATAACCGGCTTGTGTGAAAGGGACAACTACACTGATAATCAGGGCACTGATTAGCAGTGCAGTCCCAACAGTGCCCACCAGCGCTGCCAATCAGTGCTACTTACCAGTGCCCATCATTGCTGCCTACCAGTGACCATCAGTACCACCTATCAGTGCTGCCTATCATTGTCCATCGTTGCATTCTCCTCAGTGCCCACCAGTGCCGCCTTATCAGTGCCCAGTAATTGGTCTGGTCAAATTGGCCTGGGCAGGAAGGGGTTAAAGGTGTCCAGTAGGCAAGTGGTTAAAGAAGAAGTTTGGAGTTTGCAAAAAAGAAACATATACAGTTTCTCACAAAAGTGAGTACACCCCTCACATTTTTGTAAATATTTTATTATATTTTTTCATGTAACAACACTGAAGAAATGACACTTTGCTACAATGTAGTGAGTGTAAACTGCTGGCAACAAAAGGGAGTACACCCCT
Organism: Glandirana rugosa; assembly: GCA_018402905.1. Classification (NCBI taxonomy): domain Eukaryota; kingdom Metazoa; phylum Chordata; class Amphibia; order Anura; family Ranidae; genus Glandirana; species Glandirana rugosa. Next base: position 1,878,209 of record BLSH010170685.1, read on the forward strand.
AAGTGAAAATGTCCAAATTGGGTCCAAAGTGTCAATATTTTGTGTGGCCACCATTATATTCCAACCATAGCCTTAACCCTCTTGGGCATGGAGTTCACCAGAGTTTCACAGTTTGTCACTGGAGTCCTCTTCCACGCCTCCATGACAACATCATGGAGCTAATGGATGTTAGAGATCTTGCGCTCCTCCACCTTCCATTTGAGGATGCCCCACAGATGCTCAATGGGGTTTAGATCTGGAGTCATGCTTGGCCAGTCCATCACCTTTACCCTCAGCTTCTTTAGCAAGGCAGTGGTCATCTTGGAGGTGTGGTTGGGGTCGTTATCATGTTGGAATACTGCCCTGCGGCCCAGTCTCCGAAGGGAGGGGATCATGCTCTACTTCAGTATGTCACAGTACATGTTAGCATTCATGGTTCCCTCAATGAACTGTAGCTCCCCAGTGCCGGCAACACTCATGCAACCCCAGACCACGACACTCCCACCACCATGCTTGACTGTAGGCAAGACACACTTGTCTTTGTACTCCTCACCTGGTTGCCACCACACACGCTTGATACCATCTGAACCAAATACATTTATCTTGGTCTCATCAGACCACAGGACATGGTTCCAGTAATCCATGTCCTTAGTCTGCTTGTCTTCAGAAAACTGTTTGTGGGCTTTCTTGTGCATCATTTTCAGAAGAGGCTTCCTTCTGGGACCTCAGCCATGCAGACCGATTTGATGCAGTGTGCGGCGTATGGTCTGAGCACTGACAGGCTGACCCCCACCTCTTCAACCTCTGCAGCAATGCTGGCAGCACTCATACATCTATTTCCCAAAGACAACCTCTGGATATGACGCTGAGCACGTGCACTCAACTACTTTGGACGATCAAGGCGAGGTATGTTCTGAGTGGAACCAGTCCTGTTAAACCGCTGTATGGTCTTGGCCACCATGCTGCAGTTCAGTTTCAGAGTCTTGGCAATCTTCTTATAGCCTAGGCCATCTTTATGTAGAACAACCATTCTTTTTTTTCAGATCCTCAGAGAGTTCTTTGCCATGAGATGCCATGTTGAACTTCCAGTGACCAGTATGAGAGAGTGAGAGTGATAATATCAAATTTAACACACCTGCTCCCCATTCAGACCTGAGACCTTGTAACACTAACGAGTCACATGACACCGGGGAGGGAAAATGACTAATTTTCATTTTCCCAAATTGAACATTTTCACTTAGGGGTGTATTTACTTTTGTTGCCAGCGGTTTAGACATTAATGGCTGTGTGTTGAGTTATTTTGAGGGGACAGCAAATTTACACTGTTATACAAGCTGTATACTCTACTTTACATTGTAGCAAAGTGCAATTTTTTCAGCGGGGGACCCAAAAAGAGGAGTGTTGGGACTGCTCTGTGCAAAACAATTGCACAGAGCAGGTAAGTATGACATGTTTATTATTTTAAAGAAAATGTACATTTAGAATTACTTTAAAGTGCAAGCTGCACTGTAAGGGTTGAATGCACAATTTTGTCTAGAGTACCATTAAAAAGCAGCTTTACTTACTTTATCCCTTGTTCCTTCAGACGGTGGCGCTCTCCTTTTTCTCTGATGCTGTAGAATCATAGGGTGTAGGTTGGCCGTGGCATTGTCACTTACAGTGCAGAACCGCTAGTTCTATATTGTACATAGTGATGTCAGAGTACAGCCAACAGAACGCAGTAGTGAAACAGCTTTGTGGGACCAATCACACAGGAAGAAGGAAGGAAGCATGTGGGTTCAAGGTATAAAAGTAGTAAAACTGCATTTGAAGTTACCCTAGACAGAAATGACCATTTAATACATGAAATGCAAGGGGAGCCCCACTGCAAGGGTAGTTCTGAGTTCAGCATAATAAAGTTATATCAAACTGCTGTGCTGACTGTGGGTTGGTGCAAAATGTGTAATTTACAAGGAAAATCTGTACAAAATCAATAACACTTAAACTAAAGAAAGCTCATTTTTTATTTTTCTATAAAACATTACTTAAATTGAACACAAGGCTCCAAAGCTATTCTTCACACTACACATTGCTTATTTTATCATTTAGAGCCAGAATTTCAGACTTAATTACAGTTAAGTTGTACATTTTGTCACTTAGCATATTAATATCTTTCTCCCTGTTCAGTAGATCAGCCGCCAATCTGCCAATTCTTAGCGACAGGTCGTTCAGCAAAGTTTCAAAACCAGCAAAGTCCTTCCTCAGAGTGAAAACCTTGGGCTTTAACTCATTGGCAAAGTTAACTGCCTGCAAGACTTTTAGCCGGTCACTCTCTAGACTTGAAAGTTTATTTGAGTTGCTAGTAAAGTTTCCTCTAAGCTCATTTAATCTCAGTTTGATGAGGTCTATCCGGTTGGAATTGGTAGCCACTGAGTCCTTGAGTGAAGTGATTCGGTCAATGCTGTGTGCTAGAGCATCTCCGATAATCTGTGCTGTGTTTTTCTCTACCTTCTCCAACTTTTTCTCCAGGTCACTGACTGAGTTTGTCAATAAGGCAACATCATCCTCCATGCCAGATACTCTCCTGACGTCTGTCTTCACAGTGGCAAGCTTGCCAGATACATCTTTGGCAATAGCTGCTGTGCTCTTTTCTATTTGGGTAACAACCAGTTCAAGGTTGGTTAAGTTTCCCTCTAGATGTCCCCTATTTCCAGAAATAGTGTCTGTCCATTGTTTCATATTGGCTATGTCATATTGAAGCTGCTCTAAGCGTTGTTGGAGCTGGAGGTCCTTCAGCTTTGTCACAGCCTGTGTGCTTTCTTCCAACTATGAAAAACAAAGATGTAATGTCAAATACACATATTAAAAAAGTTACAAAGAACCCAAAGATTTAACATCAAATACAGAACACACACTATATGGCCAAAAGCATGTGAACACTTTTGAAACTAAAAAATGTGTGCTTCTAACTTACAAGCTGCATTCAAACCTGAGCGTTTTGTTTCAGGCAGAAAATCGTGCGATTTTTACCGCGATTTTGTACAGGTCAAAAAGGTTACCAATGTAAAAAGCAGTAAAATGCCTGTAATCTGCCTAAAAAGAAGCTCATGTACTTTTTTGAGCGACGAGCGTTTTGCTTTAGGTGACAGAACGCTCAGATATGAACAGGGGTCATTGAAATGAATGGGATTTTCCTTGTTGGGCGTTTTGGAGCTACAGAGATGAGCGTTTTACGAGTGTTTTAAGAGCTGAAAATGCTCAGGTGTGAATGGGGCCTAGAGTAGGCCCTCTTCTATTCCAAAAGAAATAAGTAATTTGCCACACTAACTGTGATAATGTGCAAAATGAACACTCAATTCAATGTGAAATCCAAAAAAATTCTAAAGTCCGCTTTATATATGTGCAAAAAATATATAACAGTCCCAATCGAATACCAAAGTACCAATATGTTGTTTTTACCTAAATCAAACCTTGTGATCACCACGTGGACCATCACCATAAGAAATGGACACTTACAGTATATATTAAAATGAAGAGCAATCATATATTTAATTGGAGAGCCCACATAGTAAAAATCTGTATAAAACATTTAATGTATTCAAAACACATAAAACTCCACACATATTGACCATACAACAGTGCTTTTGGATAAAAAAAATTCCCTGGCAATATTGCAAATACTTCAAACAGTTACCAATCCAGACAGGCATGGTGACGTCACAGTTAGCTCCGCCTTACACGATTTGCATTAAATGACGTCATGGTTTATGCTTCCAACGTTTCTAAACTGTGTGATGGTCAGGTGTTCACAAACGTTTGTCCATATAAAGTATATTTAAAGTGCATCTCTAACCCAAACCTTTTTTCTAGTTTTGGAGAAAGTAGAAAATGTTTAGAACCCCCTTGTCAGGTTTTTATTCATGTCTTAGCCAATCAAACAACCAATAAAATGTCAGCTTGCATCTTCTGATCTGGACTAGAAAAATTAAAGCTAGAATCTATTAAGTTGTTGTAACAAACATACTTTGTTTGCAATAGTTAATAATGAAATGCTTTATCCTTGTTGAGACAGCAGTCTGGTATACACCACACCTATGATTCAAGTATAATACTGTACTTGGGCTCCACCTTTATTAAACATTTGCTTTACAACCGCTTCCTTGCTTAATAATGGAATACAGCATTACAAGAATCACTCTGTTATGCTCTGTTTAATAACCAAAAGTAATTAACAGAATGTTTAGTGTATTTTTCTGGAGTACAGATTTTTAGCTATTGCACTGTGTTCAAGTTTAGGCTAAATACAATATTACCTTTAGTATCCAGAAAGGAGACACCCTAAGATAGTAACTGTGTTACTGGCAGGATCATCACATCTAAGAACTGGTAAGGTGAAATATATTACATTTTTGTGTTTGGGTTTACAGCTCCTATTTTTTGAGGAACATATTTTTCTAAAATACTGATTTCACCCTTTTCAGTTTTTTTGCGTATCGGTGTTGGTGATCTCATACCCAGGAAACCTTTGCAGCCACTTTCTGTCTATATCACATTCCATCTATGGCTGCACGGCCTCTCTCAGGGTGGGTTTCCAGATGTTAAAGAGGAAGTAAATCCTGATGGGGTTTACTTCCTCTATATTCCCCTGCAAAGTAGAAGCATAATGGGCTACTATGCATCGCATAGTAGGCCATTATGAGTCACTTACCTGCAAACGAAGCCTGTGATGTTCAGCGCTGTCCCCTGTGCTGGCAGCGTCCATCTTCAGCCCCTCTTCCTTCCGAGGCCACGATCTCCGGGCAGTCACAGAGCAGGAGCCACCAGTCACGGCACAATCTCAGTGAAGAAACGGCATGGAGGCCATGTCTTCACTGCGCATGTGGCGAAATGACGTCAACAATGACAGTACACTTTATATCTCCTGAAACGTGCAGGTTTGGGAGATATGCAGGGCACCTACAGGTAAGCCTTATCATAGGCTTATCTGTAGGTAAAAGTGGTTGTCACGAGTTGACAACCACTTTAAGTATGAGCTCAGGCTTGTTCGGAATCGAATGTGCCCAAGCCCACCGGGAAGTGAACCCTGCACTGTGCTAATCACAGGCAGTGAGACATTTCCCCGATGCGCGGCTGCAGCGATCAGGGAATGTCTTCCTGCCTGTGATTAGCACAGTGCAGGGTTCACTTCCTGGGGGGCTCGGGCACGTTCGGTTCCTAACAAGCCCGAGCCCATCCTTAATGGTGATATCAGTAGACTGTGTTTGCATATTGTGCATTAAAACTGTCTGTAATCTTCATCAGAAGTCCATATGACAAGGGAACAATTACAGGAGCACAACTGGGAGATAGGGACAGAGCATTGTCACCCTATATCAGGAAAAGCCTAGACAAGCACCTTCATGACATGATCGCTAGGGAATATGTTGAAGAAAGTGGCTGATTTAAAAATATTAAAAATGACTTTTGACAATATGTTAGCATGCTAAAGCCTATATGAGATTTTATTTACTTCGCTTAACTATACTTTAACAAGTGTTAAAATGTCATATATCACTCAGGACACCTCTTTTAGCATTTTGGAATTGAGCAGTAAAGACCATGGTACATCATTGTAAAAAGGAAGCAGAGCCTGTGTATTTAATTACAAAGATGACACTTCTCATGTATATAGTTGCAAATTAAAAGGAAAAGAAAAAAAGCTTTCCTAAAATCTCTTTTACACGTGAAGTAAAAAAAAAAAGAAAAAAAACTATAATGTAGTAGTTTATCAAAAATGGGGGGGGGGGGGGGAGATTGGGACTTTAAATGAAGCATGGCTTGCCTATGCTTCCATCCCTGATTGATTTTGGTTACAACAAAAGGAACAAAGAGTGGGACTTTGAGTGAGGCGTGCAATGGAGAATGAATAAGTGCTTGGATATGAGGATAGTGTTAATCAATTTTAATATATATATATATATATATATAAAATATATATATTTTAATAATATAGATATGAGACAATGCTCTACAATAAAAGTATATAACACTGTACAATTCATATTGCAGTAAAATACCATATGTATACACATATTCACAAATTTCCCATGGCCCATAGCCAAATAGGTAACCATATTCTCTATTGAAATCTTGAATATACCAACAGAAGTCTCATATCAAATAGTATTGATTAGACCAGCAGGGGTCTCATATGAAAAAATATTTAGTCTTCATACAGCACATGAGAGAATAGGACTGTTCGTAGCTTGACGCACGTTTCGTGACCTAATGGTCACTCTTCAGGAGCAAGCCTATCTATGATAGAAAATATAAATATGTATAATTCAAGATTGTAGGATATGAGATAAGGATCTATAAGCACATAAAAATGTAAAAAAAATTATACCACCATTTAGGGTTGCCACATCATCCCTTTAATCCAGGACACATATGAATTACACAGGTTCTGAGGTTAATTTAATGCAGATAAGGCACCAAGTGAGTTTAATTACCACCTTAATCAGCCACAGAACCTGTGTAATTCATATGTGTCCTGGATTAAAGGGATGATGTGGCAACCCTACCACCAATGTATAAAACGTACAGAGTCAAAGTGCTAGGAGTAGGATGCCCGTGCCTGGAAACGCATGTCAGCCAGGATCACCATTGCCGGGAGCTCTGGGGGCTACCAATGATGACACTAAACCAAACAGGGCAGCACCCACGGTGGACAGGGATGGTGTAGGGTTGACCAGAGAAAGGTGTGTGCTGCAATTATATGAAGTGTCTGTGGAGTAAGCAAACTTGTGAGATAATGAATGTGTGATGGGAGTGAAATGCAAAAGGTGTGGCTGTGAACAATGAAAGACTGAAGGAAAGAATGGAAAAGGAAAGAAAAAGTAAGCTAAGAAGGGATGACAAACCTGAAATTAATGTGATGTGGTGTCCATGAAGTGGGAGAGTGATTCCCATATGTCTGAGCCACCATGTGCCGGTGCCCTAAATGGAGGCGCTGCCACAGGCCAGCCCCCAACGTCACAAAGGCGTGCAGTGGGAGAGGGAGGCACCAGTAACCGGGCGGTTTACACCGCCCGGCGAAAGCCGCCAAAAAACTCCCATAGAGTACGCAGGAGTGGAAAAAACCCGCCTGGTGCAACGGCGCCAAAAAGACACCGCACATACTGAGGGTGACGTTGACGCGTAGTGGAAGAGCAACCGCCCCACCCACATAAGAATGGAGGAGGAGCAGGGGCCCCCAGTGCGCGTCGCAGCTCCCAGACCTGATGAACATCCAGCAACGCATGCAATACCCCAGGCCACACAGCATAGAACAACCAACAAATGGATGAATGAATGTACATAATGCATTGGGGAAAAAATAAAAAATTCCTACAGTCTTTCCTTACTCACAGCCACACCTTTTGCATTTCACTCCCATCACACATGCATTATCTCACAGGTTTGCTTACTCCACAGACACTTCATATAATTGCAGCACACACCTTTCTCTGGTCAACACTACACCATCCCTGTCCACTGTGGGTGCTGCCCTGTTTGGTTTAGTGCCGTCATTGGTAGCCCCCAGAGCTCCCAGCAATGGTGATCCCGGCTGACATACGTTTCCAGGCACGGGCATCCTACTCCTAGCACTTTGATGACTCTGTAAGTTTTATACATTGGTGGTATAAAACATTTTTTTTTCATTTGTATGTGCTTATAGATCCTTGTCTCATATCCTACAATTTTGAATTATACATATTTATATATTTTTATCATAGATAGGCTTGCTCCTGAAGAGTGACCATTAAGTCATGAAACGTGCTACGAACAGTCCTATCCTCTCATATGCTGTATAAAGACTAAATATTTTTTGATATGAGACCCCTGCTGGTCTAATCAATACTTTTTGATAGGAGACTTCTGTTGGTATATTCAAGATTTCAGTAGAGAATATGGTTACCTATTGTAATTGTATTGTAATGTTACAGTAGTGATGACAGATATAGAAAAACAACAGTAGAAAAAGACATGGTGGTCAAATGCATCTATTTTTGATTTATTCTTTTTCAGAGTTTTTTAAAGCAGGATTCTGGGCACGATTGGCACAATTTTTTTTTAAATGATGTGGTGGGGCATCCAGACATTAAAAAAAATAAATCATGGAGTTCTACTTTCTTCTTTCATAAAATCCTGGCAGCACCTTTGTTATATGACAACTTTTTTAAATGTATGTTATTAACACTATGTACATACAGATAGGAGGACCTTACAGACACTTCCACTCTGACAAGGAGAGAACACAAGAAAACAATACAAATATTACATGACTTGATCATAACAAACCATATGCTAATTAACCAATCAGTTTCTAAATTCAGGTTGTTCAATCAAAGGGATTGTAAAGGTACGTTTAAAAAAAATACCAAGCCGGTCTATACTTAGAGCGGCTGGGAACTTCCTCTTTTCGGGTCCCCTGACGGCGCTCCTGGCCCCTCCTCCCTGGCCAGTGCCACCATGGGAAGCCACTTCCCATGGAGGCACTCGTGCGTGCTCGCTCCCGGGTCACTTGCTGTGTCCATTGACACAGACAGCGGGACTCAGCCCCCCTTGTCACTGGCTTTGATTGACAGCACTGAGAGCCAATGGCTCCCGGTGCCCCAGCAAAGCCAGCGAGACCCAGAAGTGAGGGGAGAAAAGATCTGCAGATGTGCACAGCGCTGGATTGAATGAGGTCAGGTAAGTAAAGGGGGGCTGAGGGGGGATGCTGACACCTAAACATCTTTTACCTTAAAGTGGAGTTCCATCCAAAAGTGGAACTTCTTCTCATTTGTCTCCTCCACCCTTCCGATGCCACATTTGGCACCTTTCGGAGGGGAGGGAGACGGATACCTGTTTTTGACAGGTACCCTGTCTCCACTTCCGGGACACCGGCCGCGGAGAATTACGTCAGTGGCTCGGCTCCCTCCTCCTTCCCCCGCCACCGGGCCAGTAGGAGAGCGCAGCGGTGCCTCATGCATGCGCAACAGGTTCCCTTACTGGCAATGGCAGCGGCAGCACCCAACAGCTGCTGGAAACATCAGCTGCGGTGCTGACATTGCTGGACTCCAGGACAGGTAAGTATCCTGTTATTAAAAATCAGCAGCTACAGTATATGTAGCTGCTGGCTTTAAATTTTTGCAGGGGTGAGTGGACCTCCGCTTTAATGCAAGGAATGCATTAAGGTAAACAATGTTTAGACTTTACAACCACTTTAAGCTTTGATAATAAAACCTAAAAACTGATTGGTTACTATGCACAGCTGCACAAGATTCTGTGTGCACCACTTTTAGTAAATCCCCCCATAGAGTCCAGCGCTTGAAGAGATTCCCCAAAGAGATACAAAAAGGCAGTGAGTATTTTAGTTTGCCAACATCCACCTATTATTAAACTATCTGTTTAGGTTGAATGGGAGACAGGCTTGAGGCTGGGTTCACACTGGGACCCGCAGAGGTTCCAAGCAGGGGTCCGGTGTGTGCTGGTTCACAGTTTAATGTCCGATTTCAGCCCAAATTTTGGGCTGAATTCGAACCTGAAATGGTCCAAAAGACGCACAGTGTCCGGACCTGCTGCGGAGATATGTGAGATATGTGAACCGGCTCCATAGAGAGCCAGTAAAAATCGCCTGCTATGTGAACTAGATGAGGTGAAACCCATGCATCCAATTCGCATAGGTGTGAACCCAGCCTCAATAAATCAGTCAACCATTCAAGAAAAGACATTTGAAGGATCACTACTTCTCACATTGAAATAAATTGAAACTGTTGTTGGTATATGGCGCAATAGCGCACTCTACTGTTGCTAACCAAAAGAGGCCATTTTGGGATACTTGCCTGAATGTTTCAAGGGTTAACTTAGAAATAGGTCATGCATAGTTATAGGTGTAACTGGTAAGAAATTCTAATATGTAACATACGGAATGAATTATTTGGACAAAGGCATGACAATGATCCCCCCCTTTTTTATTACACTATATACTGTACATACCTAGATTACAGCTAAACCCCCAACTCAGCTCCAGCTACAGATTTTTAAAAAAATTTTTTTACCAATAGTGTAGTGGAGGTTTTTACTGTACGTTTCTGCCTTGTTAACACCGGACACCTTGTCTCCTGGTGTCACTGGGACAGAAAGTGCAGGGGAATCGCAGAAAGGGATCAATACAAAAAAAAAAAAAACAACCAAATGTAATGTCTATAGTATATATTTTTTTGAAACACAATCCCAGAAAAATACTGCAAATATTAACGTCATAATTCAAAAGATTTCATATTTATCTGTTTGGCAAGATATGTTTTCTTAAAGTCCAGTTGTTAAGCCTTCCAATATTATTACTCTTAACATGCATAAACAGTTATATTTGTGAGCTTCTTTTTAATTTTTTACACTATTTTTTGCAGTAAAGGTTAAAATACCCTGTGCTGACAGAATGTTAAGGCCCGTACACATGATGCAAAATTCGGACGGGAATTGTCATTTGAAATTCTTACCGTTACTATGCTCCTTTCGACAGCCGATTTGCTTTTTTCGTCAGACAAAAGCTGGATGGGCAGACTAGTAAATTTTTGTCTGTAGACAATGCCATGTCCGATTTTCGGATGGTGTGTATAGAAATCGACACACAAAAGTCGAAAGTACAAACACGCATGTTCGGAACCCAGGAACGACCTGGAAGAGTTTGGTCGTGTAAACTGGCGTTTGTAATCCAGAATTAACATTCGTGACGTGGCAATTGAAATTACGAAATGCAGCTCACATCATCATCTTTTTTAATAGGGAAATTAGCAGAAGCGGCCCAAAGGACGAACTTCCTCTTTATACACTCGTACTACGTTCACCTTTATCAAGCGACAATTTTATAGTCCGTACGCTGTACAAAATCACGGACAGACGCTTTTCACAATAATCATAAGCGCAGTCATATGACAATCGAACCATGAGTATGAGGCTTTAGAGAGCTGGACCACTTTGGAATTGGTGAACAAATACGCACCGGACACCAGGCACGAACCCGTGGCTGCACATATGTGAACCCATCCTCCATCAATATTGCTCAAGCTTTCTGAATGGCACAGCTCATTGGAGCATTGAGCAGAGGATGTCTCACAATGCTGAAGATCAAGATCAATGAGCTCTGTGTTTAGCAGCAGTCTGGTTCTCTAGTGTGCTGCTTGTACAAAGAGTTTAAACACTTGCAGCAGCAAACAGTAGCTAAAAAAAAAATCTACATTTATTACCATTTTTTTGCAGCCTGACTGCATTAGAACAATAAGGCTCCTTTCACACCGGGGCCGCCCGATCATTAGCGGTAAAACACTGCTAATTCGGGGCGCTTTACTGCTCGTTATAGCAGTGCTATGGTGCCGCTATTCGGGCGGCAGAGATGCGTTTTTAACCCCCCCCCCACAAGGTGTTAAAAGTGCCGGTTTGTTTTCAATGGGCAGGGGCGGTATCGGAGCAGTGAATACACCGCTCCCACACTGCTGCAAAGATGCGGCATGCAGGACTTTTTTTTACAGTCCCGCAAGCGGACCGCCCCAGTGTGAAAGCATTCGGGCTTTCACACTGGGGTGTATTGCGGGGGGGGGGGGGAGTTTTTCAGGTGCTTTTTAGTCGCTATTTTTAGTGCAAACGCACCTGAAAAACGCCTTGGTGTGAAAGGGGTCTAGTAGAAAAAATGGAGTATATTCCTTTCGCACACCATACTGGAATCAACCATATGGTGAATTGGGTGCTGCAACGCTTTCTGACTGGCCATGGTGTATAACATTGGTAAAATATGTTGTCAGCACACAAAGAAGCTTATTTTAAAGTCCAAAGCTCTTCTTTATTATTTGATTACATAGAAAGACAATATTTCAGGGCTGCCAATGGACCCTTCATTAATCATTTGATATTAAAGTTTCAATTGTGCTTTAGAGCAGAGGTCTCCAAACTTTCTAAACAAAGGGCCAATTTACTGTCCTCCAGACTTTAGGAGGGTCGAAGTGACCAATGGAAGTAGCGAATGCCCAGCGTCAGTGGGAGTAAAAAAAAAAATACATAGCCAGTAGAAGGAGGAATATCGCTCCATCACAGGTGTCAGTAGAAGGAGGAATAGCGCCCCATCGTTGGTGCCAGTGGGAGGAATAGCTCCCCATTGCCAGTGCCAATGGGAGGAATTGCGCCCCGGAGCCAGTGAGAGGCCTTGCACCCCGGTGCCAGTGGGAGGAATAGCGATCGGTTGCCCGTGGAAGGAATAGTGCCCTCTCGCCGATGCCCGTGGGAGGAATAGTGTCCCGTCGCTGGTGTCAGTGGGAGGAATAATGTCCTGTCGCTGGTGTCAGTGGAAGGCATGGTGCCCCAAGGGCCGGATAAAGGCAAGAAAGGGCCGCAATTGGCCTACAGTTTGGAGACCACTGCTTTAGAGGATGGTTACCTATAAAAGCGCACACTGATTTTTATCAAACACACCATAAATGTGAACAGCAAGCCCTGCCTTATCTTTCAGAAGCTGGAAACCGATCAGGTGATTTTAGAAAAGTCAGCACTTCCCGCTATATGTACAGAACAGAAACAGGTAAGAATTTGCAGCTTTGGTATTAGCCTTGCAAAGTACACAGCTGACACGGCGGGGATTACTTTTCTCTGGAATAAAAAAAAGCAAAAAAAAAAACACAGGACAGCCTTGTAAATCAAATATGCATTATCTATTTTGCCCTGAGCATTTTACAGATTTATCCATGAACAAATAAAGCAGTGCAATAAGCAATGGTGATGCAGTAATTGTGACAATCGAGCAGTTTTCTGCTTGCATGTCTTTAGAGCCATCAGAACAAATGAAAGAAGATGGCGGATTGGCGAAGTTGTACTCTGCACAGGACTCTTGGTCTGATAAATATGTTCATATGTGTCAGTTTGAGTTTGAAAACTTTGGCGTGGTTGAGTGTTAGAGTTACCCACTTGTCCTCAGCTGTGTTTCCTATGAGAAGAATGGGATGTTTTGATTAGTAATTCTGCCTGTCTGTCATTTTGCCCTTGAGCTATTTTTATGAAGAGTGTTTGTGCATTTGGAGACGAGCCAGAAAACCAGTGTATGACCAGAGGGATTATCTCAAACAACAATCAGAATAAAACAGCTTCTGGTGCAGATCTGTGTATTTCTGGGGACAATCCCATCCCTGGAATCTGACGCAGATTCTCCTTTGTGTTGTGTAAGACTAGAATCATACTCCTACACTTTTAAATAAATGCAAAGTGCATGGCCTCCCTTATTGTATGGCCATGGTATTTTTTTTTTTCTTTACACCCTGCAAATCATTACACATTCTTCACGCTCCAGCTCTACCCTTCACATCATCCTCAAGTCCTGGCTGATGCTCCTCTTCCAGGGTGAATGACAGCCAATTAAAGTGCAAAAACAAAAAATGCTTAGCGCTGGTCTACATACATCTATTAGACTGTGAACTAAAAAATTATCCAAAGTGCTACTGCTGAACAAATTATTACATCACAGATCATACAAAAAAACATATGTCAAAGAAAAAAAAAATGCTACCGTGTATATAAACAGTCTGTATCCAAAGAAGTGCTAGTATACAATATTGTGCAATTGATATAATGTGCAAAAAGATTTAATATAAATTGATTGTGATGCGAGAAGACGTCGCATGATGAAACGCGTAGGTAAGAGCAAAGTTGCTGTCGTCATCACACACGCTAGTATAATACTCGCAGGCTGGAGTCAATAGAAACACGAACAAGCACATTCACCCTAGTGTCGGGAACGACCCTTTAAAAATGTGAGTTTCCTGGAATGTTTTTTAATAAAGCCTGATTTTCAGACATACTTTCACTATGGAAGCCTCCTTTCTTCTACCCTCCTTCAATGTACAATACATATGAGTTCTCAGTGAGGAATCGAGTCTTGAGCAGCGGATTTCGAGCCATTAGATGAGGATATCAGCACTTTACACATTAGCTGGTTTATAATTTGAATAGCCTTTCCCTCTGGTGAGTCAATTTAGTGTGACCTGTGGTGGCGCACAACTGGGTGTGATACACACAGAAGAAATACACCTTTGAGTTTTCATAGCACAGCATTGAACTGTTTCTGTAACTTTTTTTTTTTATATTTTTTATATATATTTTTTTTCACAATCAATTATATTACATCTTTTTTGCAATATTTCACATTATATCAATTGCACAATATTGCATGCTGGTACTTCTTTGGATATAGCCTGTTTATATGCACAGTAGCACTTTTTTTGTACGGCATGTGATGTAATAATTTGTTTAGCACTAGCACTTATATTAATTTGTTAGTTCACAGTCTAAAAGATGTATGTAGACCAGCACTAACCAATTTTTTTTTTTTGCACTTTGACTTATCAAAGTTGGGTGGGCAGCAGTCTAACATTAGCAGCACCCCTTTTTCTCTGTGACTCTGTTTTCTTATATTACTGAATAACAGCCAATGACATTTAACCCACTTCCTGTGATCCCAAGGCATCATGGACATACCACCCTCTGGGGTTGCGTCATCATAATGGTCAGGGCTTTGCAGGACAATGCAGCAGAAAGCATGCGAGTGCCAGAGTTCAGGGCTGAGCACTTGCCTGTCACAACCCAATACATTCCTATGGTTCACCCACAATCTGCTCAACAGGTCATGCATCAGAATGGATGGAGCCATGCCGCTCATTTAGAAGAGGAGCCAGCAGGGATATTTTAACTTGAAAGGCTGTACAGCACTGGGGCAGGGCCGCACAGAAAAATTGCATTAATAGGGAGGAAGGTAAGTATTTAACATGGCAGGTTACCAAGTGAACTTGGTAACTGTAAAAAAATGCAAAAATACTAAAGTAGCCAATGCCTGAGACAAACTGGAGTGATGTGATGCAGAGAGTAACAATAAATGTTAATAAAAATTTACTTATATAGACTTTATTAATAATTTCCCCTATCGGCCTGAAGAACACAGCAAATACACAAATAAATGTAATTTATTGAAACCATAGCATTGTTTTACTTTATGCATAAAACGTTTAATTACTTATCTAGGCATGTGAATACTATTACAATTGTGCACATGGATTCTTAATACACTATGCAGCGATGTTCTCTACATCAGCCAGGTTTTGGCTTTGAATTTTAGCCCCCGTTCACACTTGCGCAACTTGTCATGCGATTTGACAGTTCCAAATCTCATAACAAGTCCCACCCCATTGGAACCGTTTAAATGTGTGACTCTGAATTTGCAGTGCCAAACCAATTTGAAAAAAAAGGTTCCTGCACTATTTTTTTTACATTTTCAGGTGTGACTTGCATAGACATCTGTGCATGAAGTGGCACAGATGTCAGCCAAGTAGCGCCTAAATCTGCGCTGACCAGCTACTTTGAAATCGTGCTACTTCAAGTGAAGTAGCTTGATTTCGAGGTAGCATCAATGTGAACCAAGGGTTAACCAACACTTTGCTTGAGAAATCAAATGTTGGGTGCACATTCAGGTATTAGCTAGGTCCATAGTAGCCTTCATTTGCTCTCTCTTTGTATGGTGACTGGGACTTTACCATTTAGCTTTCTAAAGTGTGGGCTGTACTCAGAATATCTCATCAGTGCCATCCCTGAAACTTAAATGCATATTATAATTTAACTTCCAGCAATTAAGTAAAAATAAACTGCTTATCAAAAACAAAATCATTGCTTACTCCACCATCTATTAATTTATTAAACTTTTCAGAATCAACAAGACCTTGCTTCATAGAACACTGAACCATTCACATCCTTATCGGATTATGAAGTATTTTGAACATAATATCCTTAATAGTCAAGGAAACTAGGGCCGCAATTAAATCAAAAGCCAAATAACCTTTTATGTGGACCTAAATGAAAAAAGTAAAGATTTGCTATGGTATATACTATAGAGAAAATCTAGAAATTATAATTGTGTCTAGGTAGCACCTTGAAAAATCTACCCCTTTTTAAATTGCTCTTGGAAAATCGCAGAGCACTTGCAGAGCACTTGCTGTTACTAGACACTCCTGTGCTTCTCATAGCTGTACGCCTGCAGTGTGAGCTCCTCTAAGCAACCGCTGCCAATTGCCAATGACTGCTAATCTCACTATATTTGGAGTGCGAGTTATGCTGCTGTTTTTCCTTGCTGGAGAGGAAGCTTCACCTCAGGACCTACAGTGCAAGGACCTTCCTGATTCTGCTTTTCCCATTCTGTAGATCTGTGCTTTTTCCATCTTTCTTGCTGATTTCTGATCATTACCTTACCAATCATCAGATGAGGAGTCATTAATTAGCTGGCAGCTCTGATATGAAAAAGCAAAGCCCTGCCTTTATTAAAATGGCCACCTGCACTGAGACATAATGCAGATCCATGCTGGATAGTCAGTAAAAAGGAAAAGATCAGCTGCAGGAAGACCACAGAAAATACTGAGGACTAGTTCTATGACTCCTGCTTTTCTTTTTTATGCAAACATTCTACACTTCTGGTTCCTTTTTTACCATGTTTTCAGCCTGTAAAAGGGAATAAACATAGGAATAAACATACAAACTCCAAGCAGACAGTTGTTACTGGAAGTACCTAAACTCAAGACCCCAGAACAGGGATATGCAATTAGCAGACCTCCAGATGTTCAGAACTACAATTCCCATGAGGCATAGCAAGACTCTGACAGCCACAAGCATGACACCCAGAGGCAGAGGCATGATGGGACTTGTAGTTTTACAACAGCCAGAGGTCCGCTAATTGCTTATCCCTGCCTCAGAGCAATCCTCTACTTCCCTCTAAAGGCAAAGATGTCTGTCTTTTTCCAGCACCCTGCAATACAATGCTAATTTAAATATTCTAAAGATTTGCTCCCCATCCCCCCCCCCCCCAAACACACACAAACCAGGGTTCCAATGGAACAGTGAACATTACTCTGTACAATGCAGTGACTGCTATAATCTATAAGCAACTATATCACTGTAGTATGTGACTTTCTAAGGCATCTAGATAAATACTTGATATGTCCTCAGTGGACAGGTGTGTCATTAAAATAATATTAACACTGTGCATTGTACTTTGGCAATAGGTACTATGGTACTAGGCCAGAACCATCTATGTCATACATAAAAGCATGTACACTGCCTAATTATGATATTGATACATGTGCAAAATGGAGACTAAGCCCTGGTTCACATTGACACGATTTGGCATGCGATTTGACATGTCAAATCACATGCCAAATCGGTGGCAATAGCTGACAATGGTACCATCCTAATTGGTGTGATGTCGCACAAATAGTTCTTGTACTACTTTTTGTGATTTCAGGTGCGATTTCCATAGGCATCTGTGCAGAAACCCGCACAGATGCCTGTGAAATCGCCGCTGAAATCGGGACTGACATGCGGGAATGAAATGGTGCGAGTTCAGCTGAACTCGCACCGTTTCATTCCCGCACTCAGTGTGAACCTGGGCTAAGGGCCAGTTTACACTTGCGTTGCCATCTGAAAATCTGAGGATATTTGACAGGCAGCTGGGATGCGTTATTTTGCTACCTCGCTGTCTGTCTTAACCTTGTGAAGACCACACCACTGCATCACAGCCACGAGCATTGCATGCAGTTGCAACGCAGTTGCAGCATGGCCCTGTTTTCTTGAATGGGTTGAGTTTGGCGATGGCACTAATTGCCGAACATGACAGGGTTTTCATTTTTGCCACAGAAGCCATGCCATGTATACAACTTCATCTGGCTTCCTTTGCAGCTTAAGGGGGAATGTAAAACTGTGGTTCAACCATCTATTTTCACCGCCGCACTGACCGCAAGTGTAAACAAGACTTTAAAAGAGGAAGTAAACTCTCATGGGGTTTTTTTTCTTTCCTGCAAAGTAAAGGCATAATGTACTCGTATGCATTGCATACTAGCACATTATGTGACAGTTACCTGCAAACAAAGGCTGCGAGTCTGTATCCATCTTTGCCAGTCTTCCTTCCGGGGCTGCGGACTCCGGCCAGTCACACAGCATAGTTTTCCTTGTACTTAATTTGAAACACAGATCCAAAATATTTTATTTTTTGCCCTGAAATAACGTCTCCAGGGCAGATATATAATGAAGAATGGCCAGCAGAGGCCATTGCCCAGGGAACAAAGGGTAAAGTAGTTCAGTATCAAATGTCTGATGTGGAATATGGCTGACAGTTAAACTTAAACGTAACTTAACTATCATACCTGCAGATGCCCTTGGGTAATTAAACAAAAAAATTAAATGGTCTCAACATTATTAAAATTGGGTGTACCTGAAAAGTATGGGTTGTAGGGGGTATTATTAAAATCTATCCTCAGGGAGACAACTCCCTGCTTACCCCCTGACCAGGACTAAGCAAATGTAAACCACTATTTGACGTACTTTACCCATAAAACAGGTATGCATCAAAAAGTGGTCATGTAAAAGCTGTCTTATTAGAAAAAGTTCAGTCACTTGATTGCTTTTCTGACACCGACTCTTTATTCGCTGAAGATAAAGTTTCTGTTTTCTCTTTCAAAACTGAGATTTCATTTTGCAGTTTTAGGATACTGTTGTCATACTGCATACTCTCCAGAGCATGTTGGATCTCTAAAGTCTCTGAGATTATTTTCAACAACGTGTCCTCTGTATTAAACACCTGTACAGTCAAATCGTTAATCCTTTTGTCAAAGTCAAGCATCTCATTGGAGACCTTTAGTAGAGTGCGCACAGCGTTGTCAATAACTGGCAAATTGTCAATGCACTCTGTTAGTTTTGGCTCAAACTGGACTATGTTCTTCTGAACTTCTTGGTTCATGTTGGCCAACTCGTTCTGCTGCTTTATCAGATCCTCAATAGCCTTGGCATCGTAGTCCAAAACGTCAGAGATACGTTGAAGATCTTCATTTTCTTGTTTTCTCACAGTTCTAAAATTCCTGGGTGTACTATCTTCAAACTCTTTAAGCTTCTCGGAAAGAACTTTTAGGGCCTGGTCAGCTGAGTTAATCTTTGAAGTCATCTGCTGATGAAATGACTTGGTATCAGATTTTACAGAGTTTGTTTCCAGGTTCATTTCATCCAGGTTTCTCTTCCATGTATCTGTGACATTTTGAAACTTAATATTGACGTTCTGCATCATTTTGGAAAGTGCCTGCTCATTGGTTTGAATGTGATCAATGTCATTATGGAGGCTAGATATTTGTTGCTGTAAGTGGTTTACTAGGAAAGATGATGCTGTAGCTTCTGCTAGGGAGTTGTCTGTGGACGCGAGCTGCAAGAAAATGCCCATGTGCTTTAGTGGACACAAATGACTGTTTAAAAGGAATTCAAAAGCTAAAGAGGGTTGTTGAAAGAAAGTCAAATGTAAATACAACTGGTCTATAGTACATTTTGTAATACAATGGTGGCCAAGGTATTTCTAAGTTATGAAATGGAAGGTTCCAGCTTAATGTGGGTTTAAAAATAACAAACATGTCATACTTGCCTGCTGTGTGCAGTGGTTTTGCACAGAGCAGCCCAGATCCTCTTCTCAGATCCCTCGCTGCCACTCCTGGCCTCTCCCTCCTGCCGAGTGCCCCCACGGCAAGCCGCTTGCTATGGAGGCAACCAAGCTGAGCCGCTGCTCTGTGTGTCCATTCAGACATGGAGCCGCGGCTCAGCCCTGCACACTCTCTCTCCTTGTTGGCTCAATGACTTTGATTGGCAGCAGCAGGACTCAATAGCGCCTGCTGTGTGTCCCAACCAATCAGGAGGGAGAGCCCTGGACAGCCGATTCTCTTATGCAACGTCGCTGGACAGATATGGGGCTCAGGTAAGTATTAGGGGGCTACTGCATACAGACTTTTTTATCTTAATGCACAGAATGCATTAAAGTGTTTGTTACCCTAAAAAAAAAAATTGAATCCGGTTCATTTAACCACTTCCGGCCCGGCCTATAGCAAAATGAGGGCCGGGCGGTGGTTCCGTCATCCTGACTGGATGTCATATGACGTCTTTCAGGATAATCCACAAACGAGCACCCGTGGGGGCGCGCATTGCGGAGATCGGCGGTGCGGTGTGTCAGTCTGACACACCACATTACCGATCTCAGTAAAGAGCTTCCATTGGAAGCGCTTTACCACGTGATCAGCCGTGACCAATCACGGCTGGTCACAGTGTAAACAGGAAGAGCCGTTTATCTGCTTTTCCTCTACTTGGGTCTCCAGATGTGAGTAGAGGAGAGCCGATCGGCGACAGTCCTGACAGGGGGGTCTGCACTGATTGTTTATCAGTGCAGCCCCCCCTAGGATTGCCACCCAGGACCACCAAGGAGCCCGCCAGGAACACCAGGGAGAGCCCACCCAGGGACCACCAGGGAAGCCCGCCCTGACCACCAGGGAGCCCACCATGGATGGCACTCAGTGCTCATCTTGGATGCCACCCAGGACCACCAGAGAATGCCTCCAAAAAAGTGCCACCTGACATTACCTCCTATCAGTGCCACTTACCAGTGCCACCTATGAGTGCTCATCAGTGCCGCCTATGAGTGTCCATCAGTGCTGCCTAGGAGTGCCCATCAGTGCCACTTATCAGTGCCACCTATCAGTGCCCGTCAGTGCCGCATATATGTGCCTCATCATCAGTGCCGCCTCATCAGTGCCACCTCATCAGTGCCGCCTCATCAGTGCGCGTCAATGATGGAGAAAATGTAGTTATTTATAACGTTTTGTGACAGAAACAAAGAAAACCTTTTTTTTTTCAAAATTTTCTGTATTTTTTTATTTGTAGCACAAAAAATAAAAACCTCAAAGGTGATCAAATACCACCAAAAGAAAGCTCTATTTATGGGGATAAAAGTGATAAAAATTTTGTTTGGGTGCAGTGTAGCATGGCTGCGCAACTATCATTCAAAATGCGAGAACGCTGAAAGCTGAAAATTTGTCTGGGCGGGAAGGGGGGTAAGTGTCTTGTATTGAAGTAATCAAAGCAGGTTATACAGCACAGTACTTGTGCTGTGTAATTTGGCCCCCTGTTTAACCTGAAATACCTGACTGATCCTACCTGGTTCCACCCTCCCCTATGTAAACTGACCACGGGTTATCATGGCTGCTGAGCCCTGACACTGCGGTCAGTTTATGCGCCTAAATCAGTGCAGCTCTGTCCTCCCCTCCCTGCCTATCAGCTTTGTGTGTGTGTGTGCTGCCTCTCCCCTACTGCCGCTATTAGTATTCATTTAAACATTTAAAAATTGTACTGCCAGCCCCTCTCTTGTACTCAGCTATAACACACTGTGTAAATGTATGTGGAAAACGAAGCTTCTAAATACCATTTTCGCAGATATCTTCAGAGCAGTCACGTGACTCCCGACAGCTCTCCGCCCCCATCTAAGGGCTACAGCAAGAGGAGCCGAGAGGCCAGCACAGTGGTCACGTGACCTTCTGGCTGACGTCAGTGTGAGATCTCGGCTCCTCCTGTTGTAGTCCTGGATTGAAGTAAAAGAGCAGTGGGGAGTCACGTGACCGGCCTTAAGATAGGTTACAAATGCTTTAAGATAAAAAAACCTTCTGCCTTTAGAACCACTTTAAGTGTACGCCCATGCAAGGACCATGTTTACCCACACGGTAATGCACAGATGTTCCATGCCTCATGTCGCATCAATTGGGATGCAGCCACTGCAAAGACATAGCCGCAGCTCCAAATTAGACACCACGAGGGTGTGGGTGTAGGTCCCCAGACACAGACAGTGTGCACTCAGGAACACATGGCTGTCAGATTAAGAGCAGTAGCTGTGTCCATGTAGCTGTTGCATCCCAAAAGAACATCAGTGGGACTACCTGCATGGAACACCTGTGCATCACCATGCAAGCAAAAACGGCTCACGTTTAAGGGGGGTGCATGGTCATGGGGGTGCTAGGGCCAATTCACACAGCATGCAGTGACAGAGGTTTTACTGCAATGTAAAATGTCTGTCACCCAGTGTTAAATTTTGTAGACTAAAATATTTTATTCAACTAAATTAATACTATTTTAGTTGACTAAATTACAACTAAAACTAAAATAGCATTTTAGGTAAAAGACTAGGACTAAAACTAAATTGAATTTATATCACAACGGCTAAATCTGTGTCTGTAGTGCATGTTCA
>BLSH010170685.1:1903183-1934645 GCA_018402905.1 Glandirana rugosa
CTGTCGATAAAAGAAACGACATTAACCAATCATGTGAAAAGCACATTCCTGTTTACTTATTTCATCTGCACAACACTGGATAATAAAAGTGACAATTCGCACACTTTATTGTTTAAAAATATCAACTTCATAAGCAAATAGGTCAATTGTTTGCCATTTTTTAAATAAAAAAAAAAAAATATCATTACTAGTTACATTTTAGCACTGCTGATCTCCTGCAGTTTCTTTGCAGCCACTTGCAGAGAGAGAGAGAGAGGCGTGGGCATCAGACTGGTAGGAAAATGGCCAACAGGTAACCTATGGTCTCCCTGTAGCTGATGTTTTCCCTGTTTACCATGCCATGTTCTGCACTGTGTCTCTGTAGACATCTATTTTGTAGGCAGGGCTTTCCTTCCTTATGTCGGAACCTCCAGCAAAGAAAATAGTGATCAAGTACAGTAGCAACATCACCAAACCTAACTCCCAATTGCCTGGGACTAGCGGTTAGAGGCAGCAGTGCCTTAGACCTCACACAGAAGATATACAGGAGTGCCTAGGCACCATCACATACAAGGAAGTGCACTGCTATTTTTCGGAGGAAATCAAAAAAGTGGATTTTTCAGGGTTTCCCTTTAGGCAGATGTTCCCTATAACAGCAAATCTTCACTCTGAGTTCAGGTCCACTTTAAGCAATCAAAAAAAAAACACAACATTGTGATATCTGCAGAATTTAATTATAAGACAGATGGTTCCAGCATTACTACAAGATAAGCTGCAAAGAGTAAGCAAAGGGCAGGAAAGGACGAAGCAGGTAATCTCCTTATAAAAGTCAGTCAGTCTCTTTAATTTATATGTTACCGTGGGCTTTGTATGGCATAGGGGAAATAGAATGCTATGAAAAACATTTATGAAGTAAGACAAAGTTGGGTTCGGAGAGGAGCTGAATCTCAATACTATCTAGATTAAGGTGACCAGATTTTTCAAATTAAATCCGGGAACATATATTTTTTTTTATTGGCAAATAGTAAACTATTTTTTAAGCATATTTTACTCAAATTATATATACTGTGTATGTGGTATGTGTTTATGGAATGATATACGTTATTTTGTCCATAAAGAAAGATAAAAAAAAAAGAAAAAAAAAAAAAGGAACTTCTTAGAATTTTTTGAGATATGACTACCAAATGTTATGAAGATAAGATAGAGAAAAAGCAGAGTGCAGAGTTCAGGAGTGCGTTACATAAAGAATGCAGGGCTAAGGAGCACGCGACATAAAGAATGCAGGGCTAAGTAGTGCACAGGAGCATGCCATATAAAGAATGCAGGGCTCAGGAGTGTGCCACATAAAGAATGCAGGTCCCAGGAGTGCTCTACATAAAGAATTCAGGGCTCAGGAGCATGCCATATAAAGAATGCAGGGCTCAGGAGTGTGCCACATAAAGAATGCAGGTCCCAGGAGTGCTCTACATAAAGAATTCAGGGCTCAGGAGTGCGCTACATAAAGAATGCAGGGTTTAGAAGTGCGCTACATAAAGAATGCAGGGCTCAGGAGTGCGCTACATAAAGAATGCAGGGCTCAGGAGTGCGCTACATAAAGAATGCAGGGCTCAGGAGTGCGCTACATAAAGAATGCAGGGCTCAGGAGTGCTCTACATAAAGAATGCAGGCCTCAGGAGTGCGCTACATAAAGAATGCAGGCTCAGGATTGCGCTACATAAAGAATGCAGGGCTCAGGATTGCGCTACATAAAGAATGCAGGGCTCAGGAGGGCGCTACATAAAGAATCCAGGGCTCAGGAGTGCGCTACATAAAGAATGCAGGTCTCAGGAGTGAGCTACATAAAGAATGCAGGTCTCAGGAGAGTGCAACATAACGAATGCAGGGCTCAAGAGTGCGCTACATAAAGAATGCAGGGCGCAGCAGTGCGCTACATAAAGAATCCAGGGCTCAGCAATGTGCTACATAAAGAATGCAGGGCTCAGCTGTGCCCATCTATGCAGCCTCACCAGTGCCCAGCAATGTAGCCTCACCAGTGCCCATCGATGCTGCCTCACCAGTGACCAGCAATGCAGCCTCACCAGTGACCAGCAATGCAGCCTCACCAGTGACCAGCAATGCAGCCTCACCAGTGACCAGCAATGCAGCCTCACCAGTGACCAGCAATGCAGCCTCGCCAGTGCAGGGGATCAGAGAGGAAAGGAAGAGTGCTGGCCAGATCATCGCACCTGCTGTGTCAGCTTTAATTTCAATTGCTGGGTGCCGCCGTAACACAAGTCCTGCCTCCTGGATCGGCTCCCATCTATGATAGACAGCACATGTCCCGGCATTAAAAAAGTGTGCTATCCGTCAAAGGAGCCATACCAGAAGGGGGGGCTTTATGTGACGGAGGCACCCGGCAATTCAAATTAAAGATGACACAGCGGGCGATGCCGGCCTGACACCCTCCAGTGTGTGGAACCCAGGGCAGACCGCCCCTCGCCCAAGCACCCGCCCAGCAATCCAGGGACAAATCCGGGCACAGACTGGCTCTGGGGACTGTCCCTGCAAACCGGGGACGTCTGGTCACCCTAATCTAGATTCTTGATGAACTAGTGAAGATATGATGAATTGCAAACATTTTTTTCTTCGTTCATGTGTTTGTCCTGATAAATGCAAATTATATTTTTGTTGCTTCTGTTAGCCTTTAAAAAAAGGAGATTTAAACCAAGTTAACTACAGTATCAACCTTTAAGGCCCATTTTGATTAACGCATGTGCATAAAGGAGCATTTTTTGTAGTGTTGAGCAGGTTCATGGTCATGTGGCAATATGCATTTCTTTTGTGTGTGGACATGCCTTTTGATGCACTTTTCTTTGCGTTTTTGAATTTAGTATTTGGAATGGATAGGGTTAAACACCATTGGCCAAGGCTTAATAATTCATTGTTCCCAACAGATCAAAACATTTTATATGCACTTTGATGCACTCTTTTAGGGGCCTCCCAGTGCATTAAAATGCAGAAAAAAAATGCATTTGCGTTTATTTTCCAAAACACACTGCAGTGAGAAATCTCTATTATGGAGAACCACAACATGTGTTTTAGTGCATTGAAACGTGTGCAACAAAATAAATATATCATTATTAACTTTTAAGAAACAAGAACAAGAATGAAAGCTGCAATGCACCCTCTATTTAGTTAGTATTTATGTCTGGGTCTTTTTCTTACTGAGATGACATCACATGTGGGTGTGTTTATATCGGTGCAATTTCTGCATCTCTACTGTCCATAAAATCAGCTACTTTCAGTCCAAGAGCTCATTTACATGGGCAAACGCATATTTTCTGCCTGAAAGTAAGGTTCTTGCTGGCAGAGCTAGAAGATCATGCATAAAGTATGTGCCTAAAGTACTTGGGTATGTGCATTTATTTGTGCGTACGTGCATAAAATCTGCAGCTGTGTTCCACTTTTTTCTTTACGTATGTAGACACAGTTGTGTATATGTTCTCAGTGGTTATTATAGAGCTGCATTTAGATGCTTACAAAAACATTGGCTGCACACATCTAAAACACAGAGGGTAACAGTCGTAAAGGGTTTACAAGATACTTGTTAAACCTACATTTAAGCCTCGTACTCACAGTTCGATTGTCGTACGACCGCGCTTCTGATTTTTGTCAAAAGTGGCTGTCAGTGATTTTGTAAAGCATACTGACTATGCGAAAATTTTAGTGCGACTGAACTCAATGTCAGAAGTGACATCATGTTTTGCATATTTTTTTTCCTTTCTGAACATACGTAGTCTCGGTTGTGTGATTTTTTTTCATACGAAAACGGAACCAAAATCGTACGTGGCGTTGTGGTACGACAACAATTTACTAGTCTGCACATCCAGCTTTTGTCTGACGAAAAATGTCAATCAGCTGTCAAAAGGAGCATAGTAACGATAAGAATTTCAGACGACAGGCTGTCAAACAACAGTTCCCGTCCGAATTTAGCATCGTGTGTACAGGTCTTAAACTAAGTGGAAAACCTTTATAACAGACCCTGAATCAACACCCTAAAGTACCTAACAGTATATATAAAATGTAATTTAATTTTATTTAAAATTTTAATTAAATTTAAAAATATAAATTTTAGTCCATGTGCCTTGTATTTATATGTGCTTTGTTTAAGGTTTGTGAAAACACATTTACATACATTTCCATGTTCATTCACACAATGTAATGTGCGTTTTTGTGCACTTCACACATAGGGCAGCCCATTTATTTCAATGGGCTGCTTGCTTGTAAAGAAACGTATGCACCTTTTTGAGCTTTGTGTTGTTCTTAACCTCATTTGGCAGCGTGTTTTTTCATAAAATTCACATCTTGCTTGCCTTGTTTGCATGATTTTGCATGCATTCACGTGCTTACAGCAGTGTGAAGGCAACCTTAAAAGCTCAAATTCAAACCAGTAAAATACTGTGCAGTGTGCAAAGTCTTGGGCCTCATTCACACAAGGTGATTACATGCATGCCTCATGCAGGACGGTGTTTTGCTAGCACAGGTACTGTGCACATCCTGGAGCCAGCGTCCCATTATTGTCTATTGGGACATGTGGCTGTGTCCCAATACAACACGCGGGTGTGAGTCCTTAAACTTATCCTGGTTGCATTCAGGGAACTGCTCCTACATGAATGTCATTTTGGGACACAGCGGCTGTGCCCGTTCAGCTGCGTATCACAAAAGACAACAATGGGACACAGGCACAGGGATGCACACTGCAGGGATAAAACATGTCATCAGCCAAATGAATGAGGCCTTAGAGTTTGTTTACTTGAAAAAATAGCCACAGTCCTAGTAGAAAAGCTGTCCTCTGTCAGCATGCTGTAAAAAAGGACCCTTACTGTCTTTTTGGAAGCAGTGGGCTCTCTGCAGAGGTCCAGCACAACCCCTGCCAAGTTAGAGCTAGAGCTATGCAATCAGCCGCTTGTTAATAAGAGAGCTATAGGTCTGACACAGCAGGGTGCGTGTTGGACCTCTGCAAAGAGACTACAGCTTCCACACAAAGAGCAAGGATCCATTGTTTTTAACCACTTCAGCCCCGGAAGGGATTTCCCACTTTAGGACCAGAGCACTTTTTGAGATCCAGCACTGCGTCGCTTTAACTGACAATTGTGCGGTCATGCGACGTTGTACCCAAACAACATATGCATCTTTTTTTCCCCACAAATAGAGCTTTCTTTTGGTAGTACCGTATTTGATCACCTCTGCGTCATTTCTGATCACCGCTATAAACAAAAGAAGAGCGACAAATTTTGCAGAAAAAAAAAAGTTTTGGCCGAATTATATTCTTCCTCATATTTTTGGTTGCCGCGTTTACGAATGATGAGAATTCATTAATGGGTTTTTTTTTTTTTAATATTTTACTAGTAATGGTGGCGATCTGTGATTTTTAGTGGTACTGCGATATTGCGGCGCAGTACCTATGAAAATGCATTGATTACTGTTTAAATGTCATTGGCAGTGAAGGGGTTAACCTGGAGGGCGCACTCTAAGGGTTAACTGTGTTCCCTCAGTGTGTTCTAACTGTATGTGGGCTGGCTGGGGGAGGGGAGTGATCACGGCTCCCATATACAGGAAGCCTGTGATCACATCCCTTCCCCCTCTGTCAGAACTGAGATCCGTGTTTACATACACGGACCTCCATTCTCTCACTGTGGGGGAGCCATCGCAGGTATCGGAGATCGGGTCCGCTCTACCCACTCCCTGGCTCCCCCGGAACACAGTGAGCACGTGAGTTAGCCCACAGTGCGCAATCTAGCGGTTTGCGATAACAAACCAAGTTGCTGCCGCCAAGCCACGGCAGGCGATCGGCAACTGGTTAAAATAAAAAAAATCATGCTGGCAGCAGACAGGCTTTTCTACTCCATGGCTGCTTTCTAAAGAAAATTAAGTGCAATACTTTTTAGAGCCGGTTCACACTTGAAGCGGCGCGACTTGCAGGGCGAATCGAGTCACCCCACTCAAGGCGACCTCATCGCGGCTTGCAGGAGACATCTATCATAGAAGTCAATGCAAGTCGCGCTGAGGTCGCCCCAAAAATAGTGCAGGACCTTTTTTTCTAAGTGGAGCGAAGCGACTCGCTCCTATTAGAACAATTCCCTTGCACTGCATTGAGGCGACTTGTCAGGCGACTCAAGTCGCCAAGGTGTGAACCGGCCCTTACACCTTTTGTTTAGATGCTCCTAAAATGTATTTTGCTGATTTAAACTGAAGGTTTAGTTGGGATTTAATGTCCAGCTGAAATGAGGCTACGTTTTAGAGGGCAGTTGATATTGCATGGTATAATGTAACCAACCAATTTATGGGAGAACAGATACAATTCACTGAATGTGAACATTAAGAGCCAATCAAAGTTTGTAAAATTTAAAGTACAGTATATCTTAAAGTGGAAATTGAGCCAGAAAATTAACTCCTGTTTGATCACTTCAGACTGGCCCCTTTTGCAGGTATAGCAATATAGAACATTAAAAATAAGTGCCTATACTATAAGATACTGGTCTCACCCTGCTCTGCACATGTTCAATTGCTCTCTATTTTTAGGCACTGCTGAGTTTAAAGAGGCCAATCCGCTGACAGCGGAATTAAACCCTCCTATCCTTTACAGCCAAGGAAGCTGCTTCTGTGTGATCTGCAACTGCCACGGTGTTGCACGTTATCACTTATTACACCAGCGATTTGATGGTTTGACAGTTGGTTGAGGACACAATCAACTGTGAATCTCCAACATTCCATGAAACTGGTAAATTGATGGGTTCTGCTTTATGAATTACTGCTGTGGCTTTGGGCTTCAGCAAAATGGCAGCCTCCGGCAAAAAGAAACAGGAGCAATGCTGGAAGAAATTTACAGAACACATTCATTTTGGTAGCATTATTATTATTAATGTGGAATGTATGTTCCTTGCTAAAGAACATTATTTTTGTCAAGCTGTTATGGGTAAAGTTCAGCTTTAATCCATTTTGTGTACAGAATCCCTGTCAGTTGTGTACTGCTCCCTCCATGGAGATTCATCCTCCCTATCTGTCCTGGTGATCAGTGACAGTTGGACAGAAAGAGAGAGAAATCCTATATTTTATAGTTGCTACTGGGACAAGAGGTGAGAGAAAACTCTCACCTGTCAGTTCCAGTGATTACTCTTACTTTGCAGAATTTTCTTCCCATTTGCCGTTGGGTCTCTATTGGGACAGAAAACAAGGGGGAAATCTGCTCAACAGGGCACTGGCAGCACAAAAAAAAAAATTTGATAAGTGGTTTCTCGCTCAAACAAAAACGTGGCTTCAGCCTAGGTTCACATTGGTATGATTTGGCATGCGATTTGACATGTCAAATCGCATGCCAAAATCGGCGGCAATTGCACGGATTCCCAAAAATAGTTTCTGTATTACTTTTGGTGACTTCGGGGTGCGATTTCAATAGACATCTGTGCTGTAACCCGCACAGATATCTCTGAAATCGCCCCCGAAGTCGGAATGACAGGCGGGTATGAAAGAGTTCAGCTGAGCTTGAACGATTTCAATCCCGCAGCAGTGTGAACCCAGGCTTAGATACACTTAAATAAAGATAGTGAGCATGAAAATCATGAAACCCCAATAACCACAAAATTGTACTTAATAAATTAAAAACAAAAAACAAAAAAAAAAAAAAAAAAAAAACCTCCTAATTACCTTTGTGAAAAAAGTCATACGACATATAATTGCTACATGCCATTTAGTAAATTAAATGTTATTAAAAAATATTTCTTTATTACATCCTACTTACAGGCCGGTATGATTTTCTAACAAAAAAAAAAAAAAAAATAGTCCCAGAATTTCCACCCCCTGCTTACATATTTGGCAGACTGCTTTCCCCTGACATCTGCAGAGAGCACAGGCATCCACTGCAATAGACAGTATCTTTGCAGATACTTTTTGATTCCTTTGCACACATAAAAAATGGATGCTGAGGCTGCAGCATTTTTATTGCAACACAGTGAATATTCAAGTGGCAAAACCTCTTCCCCCATGCCCACACACATTCCAAAAGTGGAACTTCCGCCTTAAGACCTCCTCCCCAGCTAATGATGGTGAAACTGAACTTTTGGGGAGGAGGAGGGGAGGGTCTCCGATTTTTACGAGTACTCCCGTTCCCGTCTCCTTCCCCCTCCCCCCCCAAACTCTTCTGGGCCACAGGACAGGTCCTAGAAGACACTCGGGACCAAATCACAAAGCGCAGCACCACTCGCCGCTTCCTGTCATGGTCGGGTGCCCTCAATACCAATGACAGC
The DNA here is from genome assembly GCA_018402905.1 of Glandirana rugosa. Taxonomy (NCBI): domain Eukaryota; kingdom Metazoa; phylum Chordata; class Amphibia; order Anura; family Ranidae; genus Glandirana; species Glandirana rugosa. Next base: position 1,911,445 of record BLSH010170685.1, read on the forward strand.
GCCGTGGAGGGGAGGGGGAGAGATCCGAGACTCGTGCCGGCCGCATCGCTGGACCGGGAGACAGGTTAGCGTCTGTTTATTAAAAGTCAGCAGCTACACTTTTTTATAGCTGCTGACTTTAAATAAACTTAAAATACAGTGATACTCCACTTTAAGGCTACTTTCACACCGGGGTGGTGTGGGCGTCATCCGTAAAGCGCTGCTCGTTTTACCGCTGTTATAGCGGCGCTTTGGTGCCGCTTTTCGGGCGGTAGCAGGTCACTTTTAACCCCCCAAGGTGGGGGTTAGGCGCTTGTCAGGCGCCTCGGAAGCGGTGCCCATTCATTCCAATAAGCAGGTCGGTTTGGGCATACACCGCAACAAAGATGCTGCTTGCGGGACTTTTCTTCCCGTCCTGCAAGCACAGTGAAAGCACTCTGACTTTCTCACTGGGGAGGATTGAGAGTCAGTTTTCAGGCACTTTACAGGCGAAGCGCCTGAAAACTGCCTCAGTGTGAAAGCGGTCTTAAGACCCCATTAATATTTCCAGGATAAGACCAGGTAAGGAGCTGCAATAAAATTTTGTAAAATCTTTGCAATGTATGTTAAGAGATTTTATTTAAAATATGCAAATTACCTTCCCAAAAAGGTCTCCAACTTTAGCTTCTAGGTCTTCCAGCATAGACGATTGGGGCTGAAGGGTCTGGTACTTCTGTTCAAGAAGGGTAAAGTTTTGTGATTGCTGAAATACAGTCCTAAATCATTGAAGAAAATATGTTATTGTCATGTGAGAAAGAATAATTATTAACCACATTGTAAATGAAGGAAAATAAAAGCTTTTTGTTTATGGGTGTATATGGCTCAAACAGACAAGAACTCAAAATAATAGGTGCTGTGTGCGGCTTCTACTCCTCCTCAGCATGTCATAGTTCATTAGAGTTTCTGGCATTGGGCTTTCATTCCTGAGAAGGAGTAATAAATCAAAAAGAACTCCAAAGGAGACTTACTGCAGTGTGACTCACTCAAGGACCTGCATTTTATAGGCCATTCATAAAATGCAAGCAGTGGTGTGAGGGCTGCAGGAGGTAACTATTCTCTGCTTAGTGAAGTGGACAGAAACTCAGTGATTGGAGGAGAGGATGGTCACTGCAGGTCAAGTGATCAGGTCCTCCCTCCAGCAATTTTTTTTTACAATCATTCAGTAAATAGTGCTCCCCTGGTTTTGAAAGCACTGCGTTTTATAAACGTGCCATTTTTTTTTAAAGCAGGGGTTTATAAAGGAACCTCAAAGCCCCCTATAATAATACTGGAAGGATGACTGTAGGATTCAAACCTTCTCTACCCAAAACCTTAGGGGCTGGTTCACGCCACAAAAACACACACCAGATCTTTTTCAGATGCGTTTCTGAATGCACTATTTAATGCGATTTTGGTGCTTTTTCCGGATGCATTCCAGATGCTTTTTTTCCTTCTTTTTTCCTGTTTTTTTTCACTGACTGGAGTCCAGTGCATTTTTGAAGCATTTCAGTGCATTCTGGTATGTTTCTGATGTGTTTGACCGCATTCCAGTACAGTCCAGTGCAGGAAAATGCAGCATGTTCTACTTTTTTTCTGACACCCAAATGCCCTGGAACTGACCACACTGGTGTAAACTGTGTCATTGGAAACCATATAACCTACTTTCCATTCATCTTTGATGCAGAAAAATGGGCTGGACTGCATGTGGTATGAACGGGCCCTGACACTTAAAGGCGTTGCGTTTTTTCACTTTAATACATACTATTCATTAGGCTGGGTTCACACTGCAGCGATCTCAGAGATCGCATATGATTCGCACCGCACTGCAGTGTGAACCACATGTGATCTCTGTGTGATGCAAATTCAGCCATAGAGATAGTATGGCTGAATTCACATCGCAATCGGAGCAAACTTGCACAGGACCCTTTTTTTCCGCAGGGTCAGAATCGGATCGCATGGTGGTTCACACCATGCGATCCGATTCCTGTGCAAGTTTGCAGTTCGCAGTGCGATATGCGAACTGATTTGGGGGTGTCTTTAACATTGTATTGACACTCCCCACAGTTCGCATATAGCAGTGTGAACTGCCGTGCAGAGACATGCGATGCGGGAACCCGCAGTGGATTCGCAGGGTTCCTGCACCGCAGCAGTGTGAACCGAGCCCAAAGGTGAAAAATCTTTTCTTTTTAAACTGCCCCCCAGACCCCCCGTTTACTTACCTGAGCCACCTCGTTCCCGCGCTGGGGACGGGCCTAGCAGCTCCAGCGCGGGCTCCGGTCCTCATTGGATAGATTGATAGCAGGGGAGCAATTGACTCCCGTTGCTGTCAATCAAGTACAGTGACATGGGAGCCAGGGGGCGGGGCATAGTTCTGCTGTCTGTGTCAAGGGACGCAGAAGCAGGACAGGACGGGTGACCCCAGAGAAAGCGCTACGAGAAAAGGAGGAGCCCATGACGGACCCCAGAAGAGGAGGTTCACTGCACAGAGGAAGGTAAGTATGACATGTTTGTTATTTAAAAATCAAGCCTTTAGTATCACTTTAAAGTGATACTAAAGGTTCATCTTTAAAAAAAAACAAAAAACAAACATGTCATAATTACCTCCTCTGTGCAGGGGCCCCTCGCCTGCGTTCCTGGCTGCTCCTCCTCCTCTTCTTGAGTGCCCCCTCAGAGAAGCGCATTCCATGGGGGCACCCGTGCGGGCGCGCTCCTGAGTCCTGCTGCTGCATTCATTGACACAGACAGCAGGACTCGGCCCCAGCTCCCGAGTCATTAGATTTGATTAACAGCAGTGGGAGCCAATGGCTCCTGCTGCTATCAATCTATCCAATGAGGACCTGAGACAGCGGCTAAAGCTGTTGGACTCATTCTCGACGCTGGAACAATTGGTTAAGGGAATTAAAAAGGGAGCAGCTGTACTACAGAAGGTTTCTCACCTTAATGCATAGAATGCATTAAGGTGAAAAACTTTGAGACTTTACAATGCCTTTAAGGTTTTACTTATAAAAAAAAAAAACAATAGAATACCAGTCCTTAGATGAGGTTGTTTCATTATTTTCTTTTTTTTATGTCACTTTTACTGCCCCCTGGCCACCCTTGTGAATGAAACCTTTCAGTTTTAATTGGAGCAGAAAATAAAAAAAGGATTATGAAACACTCACCATGTCAAAGTCGCACAAAGCGCCAAACACAAGCAGCACAGCAGGGTCCTGACATCAGGGCACATTGACCGGCTTCCAGTCCCTGAAGAGGCGGCCGCCAGCTTTCCAGGATTGTCGCCATTTGCGCGCTGTCCTGCAGCAGTGCCGCTCCGCTGAGCATCCTTGGAGGACGGCGAGCCCCCTTTCTTCCTCTGCTTCACTTCGCCAGACATTGTAAAACACCCCAACTGCTAACTATGCATAGAAAGTTATTAGATATAAAAATAGATCCTATGCATTAAGACCTGTCCAGTGTTACGGCAGCATTTTTACTAAATGCATTGTTTACAATATGCTCAGACGGTATGCTCTTAAAGGGGAAAGGATAGAAATTCACAATAAAGCTACAAAAAGTTATTTCAAAGTGAATCTTTGCTGATAAAATGTAGCAGATTTGGGCTGGAAGCCTGCAATTTCCCTGCCAGGATTTTTAACCCGTGATCCGCTCCCAGCCCCAGAGGCAGCAACCCCCTCCTTGTCTATGTGGCAGCCAGAATGATCCTCCTCACACTACACTGAGCAGCTGGATTTTGGGATAAGCCTGCTACGGTGGCAGGCAGGGGACAATCTTTCTGCATTGCAAATCGTACTCTAGATAGCAAAGTATGGATCTACGCTAGTACAAATAGCGCTAATGGAAGCAGTCATGCTTTTTGTGTGAAATTGCTCCATAAACTAACCTAATAATAATAATAGCAATACAAATTATAACCCTCCTAAACTAATCTAAAACATATATATCAAATAGAACGTGCAAAAATATATCACAATCAATCATCTTATTGCAGTTCTCATCTGTGCATAAAATATGGGCAACAGACATGCAGAGAAATAGATCATGTATCATGTGGAGGGGGCAGTAAAAAGATGGTTGATCTGCATTTTTACCACCTCCCCACTGGCCAACTACAAGCAGACATGGTGCCACTCAGGTGAATGCATATTGCTATAGTATGCTCTGCAGCGTGACAATTTTATTCACTTAAGGACCGGAAGGATTTCCCACTTTAGGACCAGAGCACTTTGTCGCTTTAACTGACAATTGCGCGGTAGTGCAGCGTTGTACCCAAACAAAATTTATGTCCTTTTTTCCCCAACAAATAGAGCTTGCTTTTGGTGGTCTTTGATCACCTCTGCGTCATTTCTGATCACCGCTATAAACTAAAAAAGAGTGACAATTTTGGCAAAAAACTATATTTACTTTTTGCTAAAATAGAAATCCAAAAAAAAAATGATAAAAAACAAATGTTTTCCTCGGTTTTGGATTTATATTCTTCCTCATATTTTTGGAAAAAAAAAATCGCAATTGGCGTTTATTGATTGGTTTGCGCAAAAGTTGCCGCGTTTACAAACCATGAGAACTAGTTTTTGGCATTTTTACCATTTTTTTTTTTACTGGTAAATGCGGCGATCTGCGTTTTTTATCGGGACTGTGATATTGGGGTGGACATGTATGACATTTTTGACACTTTTTTTGGGACCAATGACATTAATACAGCGATCAGAAATGCGCTCGCCCCATAGCCGTGATGCACGCGAGTGACTACTATAAGCGGTGATTCGCGGGACAGAGCCACGCTGACGCCGCTTATAGTCCCTACTCGGCCGGCAAGTGGTTAATGAAAAACACAGAGTACTGAGGCATCACCTGTCAAACTCTCCCATGTAAGTGAATGGGACTGCGCTGCAACTATGAGCCTTGCAGTCCCACAATGTAAAATCGCTATTCGGCAGTAAAAAAAGCCCCCCCCCCCCCAAAAAAAAACAAAAAAAAAACAAAAAACAGGCATCAGGAGGCAGCAGTGATTTCAAACTTCCTTTTAAGGCCCCTTTTCACACATGGGGACCGATCAGGTCCTCCTGTCCATTTTTCAGGCAGACCTGATCAGACGCTCCATTCACTTCTATGGAGCGACGGATGCCAGTGGTGACATGTCCACTGACACCCACCAGTATCCAATCCGATCCGCTCCGCTAAATCCAGATGGATGGAAACCCTATTTTCCATCTCTCTGGCGGATCGCATGAAAACGGACAGGTGGATCCGTTTTCATCCGATCCCCCACAGAGAACAGCGGGGATCTGACAGGTCCGTCTCTGCACAGTGCGTGGCGACGGATTTGTCATCCGTCGGCTCAGCGGAGATCAAGGGATCGATCCCTGCTGAGCATGCAGAGTCCCTAAAATGGACAGCTCCGTGTGAAAGGGGCCTTAGGGTTGGTTCACACCAGGAATCACATAGGAATGTGCTGGCTTTCCTGTGTGATTCCTGTGCAATTTGAGTGTGATGCGTTACCAGACCATTCATGTGAATGGCCTGAAATTGCATGGCATTACACCAAAAGTAGTGTATGCACCATTTTAAAAAACGTACTGCGTTTTTGAAATGTGTTTGAGGTGTCATTAGCATTGCATTAACACCTGCAACAGATCACAAGGGCAGTGCATTTTGAACACGCACACATACTATAGCTGCTGACTAAGGATGAGCTTGGGCATGTTCGCAACTGCACGTGCCCAAGCCCGCAAGGAAGCTTACACTGTGCCGTGCTATACACAGGCAGTGAGACATCGGCAGCCATGGATTGGGAAATGCCTCGCTGGCTGTGATTAGCGTGGCGCAGTGTAAGCTTCTTGGCGGGCTCGGGCACCTGCAGTTGCAAACACGCCCAAGCCCATCCTTACTGCTGACTTTTTAGGAAACTTACCTGTCCAGGGATCTAGGGCTGTACTCACCAAGGCCACTTCATTGTCAGTCTTCAGATCCCCAGCACCACTATGCTGACTATGGGAAACTGACTGTGAATCATTGCGGCTTAAAAGTTGGCTGCCCACTATGCACGAGCTGCGCTGCACCCTGTGAATGGTCCCTCAGCCTTCTGTATACCACCCAACTTTTTGAGATGGGAATGAGGGACACCAATTTTTGAAAGATAAAACGTGCATTTTATATAAAACTATATAGATCAGACCAAACTGAGGGACAAATGAGGAGGAAATAGGGGCAGAGGGACTTTGCTCCAAACCAGGGACAGTCCCCCAAAATCAGGGACAGTTGGGAGCTATGCTTCCAAGAGGCTGTGGGTGGGGGGCAATCTGGGTGGAAATGGGGGGGGGGGCTGCCTATAAAAACCAGTTACCCCCCACAAAAAAAAGTTGAAGTGGTGGAGGAGGCAGAAAAGTGGAAGTTCCATTTAAGCTGCAAATGTCGAGGACAGGAGTGAATACATGCTGCGGCCGCAATGCTTTGCATCGTGGTATGACAAACATAATCCCCCTGTAGTGTTCAGCGGGCAGTATTGGGGCTGCGCCACAACCACGTGCTGTGGACATGATTGCAGTGCAGTGATGTGGGTTTTAAGGGTTAAAATGGATGGCGTTATGTCAAATGCCCTCTGAAAGACAATCCACCATTGATCACTTTTCACCACACTTAAACTACACTTACATCAATGTAACAAGCCGTTTAATATATCATCAAAATTTCTGCATGTGTTATTAGCTTGTTGCATGTTTATGCATAACTGACAACTTTAATATTCATGAATTCTTTTATTGCCAGTTCACAACACATGCAGTCCAGTGCGTTGTTTTTTCTGCATCAAAAACACAAGTAGGTTATACGGTTTCCAATAGCATAGTTCACACCAGTGCGGTCAGTTCCAGTGCCTTTTAGTTCTAGAAAAAAAGTAGAACATGCTGCATTTTCCCTGCACAGGACTGTACTGGAATGCAGTAAGGCCCCTTTCACATAGGCTTTCCGATCAGGTCCGACTGTCAGTTTTTCAGGCGAACCTAATTGGAGCCTCCATTCAGCCCTAAGGAGTGGCGGATGTCAGTGGTGACATGTCCGCTGACACCCGTTGCTATTTGATCCTGTTCCTGAAATCCAGACAGAGGGTGACCCTATCTTCCATCCATCTGGAGGATCAGATAGGATCGGATGAAAACGGACAGGCGGTCCGTTTTCAACCGATCTCCCATAGAGAACAGCAGGGCTAGACAGGTCCGGCCCAGCACAGTGAGCAGAGGCGGACCTGTCATCCGCCTACTCAGTGGAGATCAGCGAAGCGATCCCCCACTGAGCAAAATGGAGTCTGCCGGGCATATAGACCGTGTGAAAGGACCCTTTAACACATCAAAAACGCACCAGAATGCACTAAAACGCACATGTCCCCATTTAAGATGAAGAAAAAAAGAGGGGAAAATGCACCGGAACGTATCAAAAATGCGCATGCAGAATTTCATATTTGTTATATGAAGATCTGTGTACACACTCTTCCGATGCTTTCTACTCTCATTTGTATTGGTATATTATTTGTACTAACATTTTTTGATCCAATAAGCTGAGATTGAACTAAAAACGCGCAGACAGAAATGCATCTGTACTGCGTTTCTGTGGTGTGAACTGGCCCATAATACATATATGTTTGCACATTTTATGCATGTGTTTGATATATTTGTAAATTAGTTTAGGGTGGTTGTTAGGTTGCATTCACACAGGGGCGATTTCAGCGACTTCAGGCGACTTACAACACGACTTCATGCCAGTCGACTTTGCCTGTGGCCAATCAGAGCAGGGAGGGAGGGGGTTGCCCTGGATAAATTATTTTCTTTTCACTGTAAAGTCACTTCCATTTAGATGGGGATCCGACTTGGAGGCGACTTCTATTCAATTCTATGGTCACAAGTCAGATAGAAGTCGCCTAGAAGTCGTGCAGGAACCTTTTCTGAAGTTGCTCCGACTTCAGTAGTGTACATTAAGACGGCTCCCATTCATTTCAATTGGATTTCAAATGTCAAGCGACTTGGGGCGACTTGAGGCAACTCAAGTCAGAGCGCAAGTCGCCCCTGTGTGAATGGGCACTTATATTTCTTTGAATTTGTTGCACATGTATGCAAATGTGAGAATTTGCAATGTTCATGACTGACTTTGCTACACAATATTTTTGCATGATTTGTGTCATTTGATATCTACGCTAAGACCCCATACACACTGTTTGATTTTCTGCAGATTTTTGTCTTCAGATTTACCAAAACCTATATGAGGTCAAACCTTAGGAGTTTTAATTTGTATGCAATCAGGCAGGCCCTTACACTACATGGTTTTGGTAAATCTGAAGGAAAACAAATCTGCAGAAACTCTAATAGTGTGTATGGGGTCTTAGATTAGTTTAGGAGGGCTGTTGTTATTATTATAAAGTTAGTTTATATACAGCCCAGAGTGCTTTCACTTATATACAAAGTTAGCTGAAACCTCTAACTGAAATAACGCTAGGAACAAGGAAAATTAGTGACGGATAGGAATGCTGAAGCAGCAGCAGACATATTTAATCGGGGCAAGACAAGTAGACAGGCGTAAAAATGCAAGGTTCTGGTCCAACTAAAGCTCGTGTCTATAGCTAGGAGCTGTATAGTATAGACTGCCACTGAATAGCTTTTTTTATTTCCTTCTAGCGTGAACGTGTAGGGAATCTACCCACATCAAACATGGCCGCCTAGTGCGTTCTATGGGACTAGAGAGAGGCGGAACGTTAGCTGCTCGGCTCCTGAGCTGGTGGGAAGGTTTTAGGCGGCGCACTGCTCAGGTCTTCCATGTGTTGGGGTTGCAGGAGAAGCTGACATGGAGGTATTAGAAGAAGAATTTGGAGATCTCAGCCAGCAGCAGCTCCTAGCTCCTGTGGACACAGTGGAGGTGAGACCTCTGGCTTCTTCCCTTCTACATGCATCTGCTATATTACTGTATGGACATGTTCTTATTTATGCATTATTTTACTGTGTTGGTATCTGTCAGTCAATAAGTAAATTGTTCTGTAGTGATAATATTATTATAATTTAGGACCCACAAGTTTTTTATGCTCTGTGTTATTAATACTCACCACACATGTTACAATGTGATTGCACAATCTAGAACAAGTAGGTAGTGCATGGGCCTGCCTGATTGGCTAGTTTAGGCATGTTGTCATATTATATTGTTATGACAGATCTAAAGTTAGTTGTACCATAAGATTATTGAATGTGTATGTGAGCCTTACAATATATCTAAAGCCCAAATTGTAACTCTCGTTTTTGTTAGAGTGTGATGGGCTAACCCCTATAGGAGCGTTTTATTGCTGTCTGTCTTCCATTGGGGAGATTTTCCTTCACTTCCTGTCCCAGAGACACAACAAGAAGTGAGAGTAAATCTTTCCAAAGTGAGCTCATTTAGCGGTTACTAGAACTGACGCCCCATAGGAAGATTTCACTCACGTTCTTTTGATGACAACTGTAAAATGTTGGACTTTCCATGATCATTTAGGTGCCATTCACACCTGAGTGTGTTGTGGGGTGAAACACTCAAGAAGAATCCTGTGGTTTCTGTTATCATCTGAGTGCTGTGTCTCTTATAGGTTGATGACTGTCACTTTTTTTTTTCCAGGCAGAATTGCTTGCTTTTGGCCCCATAGACTGCAATAGGATCACCTGAAAAATGTCAAAATGTGTTGCTGCATTTTTCAAACGCTTCCATAGTAGAAGTCTATGGAGCCAGAAAATGCATGTGCCTGCCCCAGAGAAGCTCCCGTGTACATAACTCCTAAAAACGCACAAAAAAAGCCTCAGAATCACCTAAATACGCTAAATGTGCATGGCACTTTACTGTCCTAATAGCCAGGGTAGCCAGGACAGATAGAGAAGGTGAATCCTAGACAATAAAAACCCTGCCAGGGGTTCTAACCAATCCTTACTAAAGCAAAGTTTTGGCTTTATGTGCATATTAGCAAATATTGGTGAAATATTGCTCTTTCGTCACACTTCACTCCCCCCCCCGCCACCTTTTTTTTTCTTTTAAATTATAGGTCCCTTGCATAGGGGCAGTGCATCTCTGTGCTCAAGAAAGGTACAGCGTCCTGCTACCGGCAGTCTATCCATGTCTAGACTGTGGCTGGATGGGGCTGAGCGCTGTACGGAATAGCTTGAAGGGCTCTATGCATTCTGGGACAAAGCCTGTTGTGCAGAAGACCAATGCAGAGTCCCTTGCATTTATCCCTAAACACAGTATGTATGCACCGGAGACCATTAGTGACTGGACACAGGAGACCACCTGATAGTATGGGGGGGGGGTCACACATGCATTATATGGGCTGGATACAGGAGACCACCTGATAGTATTAGAGGGGGAACACATGTATATTATGGACAGGAGACCACCTGATAGTATTAGAAGGGGGGGCACACATGCATATTATGGGCTGGACACAGGAGACCACCTGATAGTATTACAGGGGGCACACATGTATATTATGGGCTGGACACAGGGGACAACCTGATAGTATTAGATGGGGAACACATGTATATTATGGACAGGAGACCACCTGATAGTATGGGGGGGGCACACATGCATTATATGGGCTGGACACGGGAGACCACCTGATAGTATTACAGGGGGCATACATGCATATTATGGGCTGGACACAGGAGGCCACCTGATAGTATTAGAGGGGGCACACATATATATTATGGGCTAGATACAGGAGACCACCTGATAGTATTATATGGGCTGGACACATGAGACCACCTGATAGTATTAGAGGGGGCACACATGTATTATATGGGCTGGACACATGAGACCACCTGATAGTATTAGAGGGGGCACACATGTATTATATGGGCTGGACACAGGAGACCACCTGATAGTATTAGAGGGGGAACACATGCATTATATGGGCTGGACACAGGAGACCACCTGTTAGTAGTACAGGCGACACACATGTATATTATGGATAGACCACCTGATACTATTAGGTGGGGCACACATGCATATTATGGGCTGCACACAGGAGGCCGCCTGATACTATTAGAGGGGGCAAACATGCATATTATGGGCTGGACACAGGAGACCACCTGATAGTATTACAGGGGTCACACATGTATATTATGGGCTGGACACAGGAGACAACCTGATAGTATTAGAGGGGGAACACATGTATATTATGGACAGGAGACCACCTGATAGTATTAGAAGGGGGGGCACACATGCATATTATGGGCTGGACACAGGAGACCACCTGATAGTATTACAGGGGGCACACATGTATATTATGGGCTGGACACAGGGGACAACCTGATAGTATTAGATGGGGAACACATGTATATTATGGACAGGAGACCACCTGATAGTATGGGGGGGGCACACATGCATTATATGGGCTGGACACGGGAGACCACCTGATAGTATTACAGGGGGCATACATGCATATTATGGGCTGGACACAGGAGGCCACCTGATAGTATTAGAGGGGGCACACATATATATTATGGGCTAGATACAGGAGACCACCTGATAGTATTATATGGGCTGGACACATGAGACCACCTGATAGTATTAGAGGGGGCACACATGTATTATATGGGCTGGACACATGAGACCACCTGATAGTATTAGAGGGGGCACACATGTATTATATGGGCTGGACACAGGAGACCACCTGATAGTATTAGAGGGGGAACACATGCATTATATGGGCTGGACACAGGAGACCACCTGTTAGTAGTACAGGCGACACACATGTATATTATGGATAGACCACCTGATACTATTAGGTGGGGCACACATGCATATTATGGGCTGCACACAGGAGGCCGCCTGATACTATTAGAGGGGGCAAACATGCATATTATGGGCTGGACACAGGAGACCACCTGATAGTATTACAGGGGTCACACATGTATATTATGGGCTGGACACAGGAGACAACCTGATAGTATTAGAGGGGGAACACATGTATATTATGGACAGGAGACCACCTGATAGTATTAGAAGGGGGGGCACACATGCATATTATGGGCTGGACACAGGAGACCACCTGATAGTATTAGAGGGGGCACACATGGATATTATGGGCTGGACATAGGAGACCACCTGATAGTATTACAGGGGGCACACATGCACATTATTGACTGGACACAAGAGACCATCTGATAGTATTAGAGGGGGAAACCATGTATATTATGGACAGGAGACCCCCTGATAGTATTGGGGGGGGGGGGGGGAGGCACACATGTATTATATGGGCTGGATACGGTAGACCACCTGATAGTATTACAGGGGGCACACATGCATATTATGGGTTGAGCACAGGAGACCACTGACAGTATTAGAGGGGGAACACATGTATCTTGTGGGCTAGATACAGGAGACCACCTGATAGTATTACGGGGGGCACACATGTATTATATGGGCTGGACACGGGAGACCACCTGATAGTATTAGAGGGGGAACATATGCATTATATGGGTTGGACACCGGAGACCACCTGATAGTAGTACAGGGGGCACACATGTATATTATGGACAGGAGACCACCTGATAGTAGTACAGGGGGCACACATGTATATTATGGACAGGAGACCACCTGATAGTATTGGGGGGGGGCACACATGCATATTATGGGCTGGACACAGGAGACCATCTGATAGTATTCGAGGGGGAACAACAATATAAAACAATCCTCCTGCATTCAGGTGAATTGGAACCAGAAGGGAGCTGTAAAAGTCAAAGCGAGAATCTTCCTTATCCACACTTCAGGGCTTGCTGCCCCTCTCAGGACCATGGGTATCCAATGTAGTAAGAGATAATGAGAAAACAAGAGAAGGGCGTACCGACTTAGTGCAATTCTATTAAAATATTTATCTGAGAGTAAAAATGACAAAAAACATACTCACAAACCATAGATGATAAAAAGGCATGTCAAAGACCACAAAATGAACGAAACGCCTCCAGGACTACTGGGATGCTCCGCATATGCAAGGAAACCAGACCGTGTCCATAGTGGCCAGACTAACGCGTTTCCAGGGCACTTGAGACCTCTGCAGAATTTCCTATTGAAGACCTGGGATCACCAACAACAGTCTTTGGACTTGCTGGTGAAGGTTCCCACCCCGGCAAAAAGGAGTCTGTGGTGGTGGAGAAACCAGTCAAGGATCTCAGTAGGTCTGTTGTGGGCCTTCCCGGTCCTGGTAAGGCCTGGGGATGGGGAGCTCACATGAACAATCAATGGACCCAGGGAGCATGGTCCTCAAGAGAAGCTTCAAGATCCTCAAACTGGAGGGAGCTAAAAGCGATTGAGCTGGCCCTGTTAGCCTTTGCCGAGGAAGTCCAGGGATTGCACATAAACGGACAACGCCACCACAGTAGCCTACATAAACAGGCAAGGGGGTACCAGGAGCAGAGCATTGCAGAACCTAGCAATAGGCATCCTAAATTGGGCAGAGCACCATATTCAATACTTATCGGTAGTCCACATAAAAGGATCCCTAAACAGGATGGCAGATTTCCTCAGCAGGAAAAAGGTATATGAGGCAGAGTGGCAATTGAACCCAGAAATAGTCCATCTGATCACCAGGAGGTGGGGTCAACCAGAGGTGGACCTCTTTGCCACTCCAGAAAATGCTCAGGTACCTCTCTTCTTCTCTTTGAACAGAGCCAAGAAGTCTCTAGGATTAGATGCACTGGCACACAGTTGGGATTTTCCCCTCTGTTATATTTTTCCGCCTTTTCAGATAATTCCTCAAGTCATAAGGAAGATTCAAAGGGAAAAGACGACAGTAATCCTTGTTACTCCTTTCTGGCCCAAAAGACCTTGGTTTTCGGCTTTTCTCCAGATGCAACTCAAACCATTCTGGCACCTTCCACTGAGGCAGGACCTGCTAACGCAGGGGCTCTTAGTCCACAGGGAGATCGAAAAACTAAGACCCACAGCTTGGCTTCTGAGGAGCAGCTGTTAAAGGGGAAGGGATTTTCAGACGGGTTAGTGGCCACTCCCCCAGCCAGCAGAAAGGCGGTTACCAGATCAATTTACTCAAAGACCTGGAAAGTGTTTAAATCCTGGTGCGCAAAAACCAACAGGCCGATGGAGAATGTTGCGTCTATTTTGGAGTTCCTACAGGAAGGGGCGGACGAGGGCCTGGCGGTCAGCACTCTTAAAGTCCAGGTGACCGCATTAGGTGTGTTCTTGGAAAAAAGCCATCTCTGCAAAACATCTAGTGGTTAGGTTCTTTAAAGCCCTTACACCAGTGGTTCTCAACTCCGGTCCTCTGGACCCAACAACAGGCCAGATTTTAAGTATTACCTTGGGGAGATGCAGACTAGAACACTGCAATCACAGAGCAGCAAATGATATCACCTGTGATGCATTTCAGTTATCCTTAAAACCTGGCCTGTTGGGGGGTCCTGAGGACCGGAGTTGAGAACCACTGCCTTACGCGGTTCAGACCAGTGAAGGATCCAAAGCTGTCCAAAGTGGTACTTGTCACTGGTTCTGCAGGCCCTGACCAAAGAACCTTTCAAACCTATGGAATTGGCTTCTCTGAAGCAAATTACCTTGAAAGCAGTATTTTTAGTTGCGATAACTACAGCTCAAAGAATTAGTGAGCTTCAAGCCCTGTCTACCAGGGAACCGTTTTTTTTTTTTAGTTTTTTCAGACAGGATTGTTCTGAAGACAGACCCTAGTTTTTTGCCGAAGGTGGCCTCGGTCAGAAATCGAGCTCAGGAGATTATACTTCCTACTTTTTGCTCTAATCCGTCGGGGGAAAAATGAAGAAGAAATCCACACCCTGGATTTTAAAAGAGCAGTTTTAAGTTATCTTGAAGCCACAAAAGACTTTAGGCGTTCAGCCGCATTATTTGTTACTTATGCAGGAACCAACAAAGGAAGATAAGCTTCCAAAGGAACCATTGCCAGATGGCTGAGGATGGCCATCACAGAGGCCTATTCCTTTGCAGGTCAGGAGAGCCCGGTAGGTATTCAGGCTCACTCTACAAGAGCCTTGGCGGTAAGTTTGGCCGAGAAAGCTGGTGCCACCCCAAGCAGATCTGCAAAGCGGCCACATGGGCAAGTCTGACGACTTTCGCCCGCCATTATAGGTTAGACCTCCTGACGGCGGAAGATCAGGCTTTTGGTAGAAAAATCCTGTAGGCTGTTGTCCCACCCTAAATGGGGTAAGTCTCGTTTATCCTCTCGGGTGCTGTCCTGAAAGAAGTTTTGGGAAAAGTTCAAGTTAGACTTACCGGTAACTTGTTTTCCAATAGTCTTTCAGGACAGCAGCAACCTGCCCTGTTTATTGATGCTGTATATGATGACATAACTGTTGCTTATGTTTTTCAGCCGGGGCTGGAGGTTCTCTACAAACAACTGAAGGATTGAAGTGGAGGCCTCCTCTTTGAAGTTTTGGTGATGAGGTGTTTCCTGTTGGGGAGGAGCCATGATCTCTCGTGTGCTGTCCTGAAAGACTATTGGAAAACAAGTTACCAGTAAGTCTAAGTTGAACTTTTTTTCCCCAAAAAATTGCATTTGAAAGACTGCTGCGCAAACACCATGTGACATAAAATATTGCAACAACCGCCATTTCTCTTACGTTCATTGACAGACGCAGCCTCTTATTCATGACACATGGGTTTATGCACCTTTTACCAGGAGTAGACTAGGCAGAATGAAGTTCAGAAAAGCAAAGCTGGCCCCTCCCAGGGGGCCGTCCTCACTCAGCATATAACCCCTCAGCCCTGCATAGCATATCAGTTTTTTTTTTCTGCCTAGTGCAAGGAGTTAGACCTGGTTCCCTGCTGGGATCTGCGGTTTGCCTATTTTTTTTTTTTTTCTGTTTTCTTTTTGTGCAAGTCTTCTGATGAAGACTGCAATCAAGAATCAATCACGTGCGGATATCCCTTGTCCTGTGTCCCAGCACGGCTGACGGATGCAAGCCACCCCTAGCTATAGCGGGGTTCGCCGCATCGTATCCGTTCCGTGCGGATGGCGGGTTAAATGCCCCACCTGCGTACCTAGTGACCGGGCTGCTGCTCGCTCCAGGGGTCGCATGGCCAGCAGCATCCCTCCCCGCCTGGGGGGAGGAAGGTCTGCTCCGGGTGGCTACCCGCTACGCCCGTCTGGAAGGGTAAGTGACACCCCACTCCCCCCCCGGGGCGGAGAGGGGGGCGGCTAGCTGTGCCCGTTCCGGTGGGGGTACAGGTGACATAGGCTTTTTACCGCCCCCCCCCCCCAATCGCCTGCCCGACCGCCTGTTTGCTCGGCTGCCCGTTCGTTCATCCGCCCGCTCGTTCGCTGCACGTTCGTTCTGCTCGTGCCACGAGGCGATCGCTGCCATTTTCTTGGGGGTCGTAGCTGACCGCCATCATGTCGCAGCCGTGGCCATTTTGAGAGCGGTTTTGGCCTCTTGTGGCAGTTTGGCGCCCATTTTTGGTTGGTCTCCCTGAATAGAAAATAACACGTGTGTGTGTGTGTGTGTGTGTGTGTGTGTGTGTGTGTGTGTGTGTGTGTGTTGGCGCCACTTCTCCCTCTTCTTGGTCGGCGCTTGGGACGGCAGCAGCAACGGCATCAGCAGGTGGGGCAGCCTCTTCTCAAGCATCTGCAGGAGGGCAGTATTCAGCAAGTATCGCTGGTTCTCTCCCTGGGGTGCGGAGGTGCTGGTCCTACTGGGCAGTCCCGATCGTTCTGCACGGCATTGTGCGGGGGGTGCATTGTGGGGGCGTATAGCCGGTAGGCCTCATAAGTGTCCCGGTGGTGGCGCAATGGCGGCTGAACCAGCAGTGGCTTCTCCAGAGGGGTCCGCGGAAGCACAAGTCACGTTGGGACTTCTGGTTCCCCTGGACCAATTGACTTACATTTTGGAAGAGTTTTTTGCCCGGGGGGAACCGAGCCGTGGTAGGGGGGCCCCAAGAATCGTCCACCTCCTCCTCAATCTTCGCAGGAGGACTCAGAGCCGGAAGGGGGCTCTGGGGTCACGGGGGCATCTGGGGTCACAGGGACCCCGTGGAGCTCTCAGACGGGGAGCTGGAGCCTTCGGATGGTGAAGAGGACCAAGGGGGCCTTGGTGGCGCGCTAAAAGGCGCTGGTAGGCGCCCTGGTCACGGCCGTCCGTAATTCTCTACGGCTGGACCAGGCTGTGGAGTCACAGGCGTCTGCCTACACTTTTGGGTCCAAGAAGCCCTCCCGTGCTCCCAAGGTGTTTCCCTATCTCCAGTATTTTGACCAGTTTGTCTATAATGAATGGCAGCATCCGCTAAATTCCTTTACTCTGCCAAAATGTTTTTCTGTGCACTATCCTTTTGAGGATAGTCTGTTACAGAAATGGGCCTCCCCCACGGTGGATCCGCCGGTGGCCCGCCTAAATAAGGCGGCGACTATTCCCTTGAAGGGGTCTCCCTCTTTTAGGGACCCGGCCGATAGTCCGACGGAAGCAGTGTCCAAGGCACTTTTTCTGGTGGCGGGGGCAGTCATGAGGCCGGCCTTGGCGTCGTTCATGGTGGCACAGTCGCTCACGGAGTGTGCAATGGAGTGGAGTGATGCTCGGTGCTGCGGGAATTCGCCTGAATAGGTGCAGCGAGCAGACCACCTGGTGCAGGGGCTTCGTTACCTCTGTGACGCAGCACTGGACTTGGTGCCGATGCTGTCAAAAATGTCTGTTTTTGCGATCATTATTAGACGCCTGCTGTGGCTGCGGCGCTGGTCGGGTGACCACACGTCTAAGAAGGGCCTTACGGACCTGCCCTTTCAGGGTGGTCGGCTTTTTGGGGCCCAGTTGGATGAAATCATTAAGGATTTCACCGGGGGAAAGAGTATGTTTCTTCCGGAACCCAAACGGCAAGAACAGTGCCGCAAGCAGGGGCCTCAGTCCTCTGGCCAGAAGCTTTTTTTTCGTGCGCCCGGTTCTGTGGGCAAGGGCCCCCGGCCCGGCAAGACTGCCTCTGGGACCGGTAAGTGGCCCTGGCAGCGCAAGCCCAAAAAGACGGAGGAGAAGTCCTCCTCCGCATGATGGGTTGCCCCCGCCCATCTCTCGGGTGGGGGACCGGCTTCTGGGGTTCGTGGGTGCGGGAGGTGGTGTCCTCCGGGTACAAGATAGAGTTCAGTACTCGGCCCCCGGACAGGTTCTTCTCGTCAAATTTAAGACTCCCTCCGGGGAGTCGGCTAGCTCTGTTAGAGGCTGTCCAGACACTGTCTGAACAGGGGTAATTGTGCCAGTTCCTCCGTCTGAAAGATTCCACGGCTTCTACTTGAACCTCTTTGTGGTGCCAAAGAAGGGGGGGTCAGGCCGGTTCTGGACTTGAAAGCGATCAATCCCTTCGTGAAGGCGCGCAAATTCAGGATGGAGTCAGTCCGTTCGGTCGTGGCCGCCCTGCACCAGGGGGATTTTCTGTCTGTAACCCATGCGTATGCTGTTCGGGGCCAAGAACCCCCCTTTTCCGGTCACGGCTCATTCCACCAGGGCGATTAGCACTTCCTAGGCTTTCAGACACCAAGCGTCGGTGTCTCAGGTGTACAAGGGGGCTATTTGGGCCTCGGTGCACAATTTTTTGTTAAGTTTTACAAAGTTGATGTGTCAGCATCCGCGGATGCTGCTTTTGGCCGCAAAGTTTTGCAGGCGGCGGTGCAGGCGCGGCTGGCGCCTCCCGAGATCATTCTGTTGGGTACAGTTGTTATTGTTTACCCACCCCTCTTTGTTTGACACTGCTTTGGGACATCCCCACGTGTCATGAATAAGAGGCTGCGTCTCTCAATGAATGTAAGAGAAAATAGGATTTTTTGACTTGCTGTAAAATCCTTTTCTGAGTTCATTGACAGACGCAGCGCCCACCCCTTTGTGTTGTGTTTTTACGGCTTGTTACGAACTGATATGCTATGCAGGGCTGAGGGGTTATATGATGAGTGAGGACGGCCCCCTGGGAGGGGCCAGCTTTGCTTTTCTGAACTTCGTTCTGCCTAGGCTACTCCTGGTAAAAGGTGCATAAACCCACGTGTCATGAATAAGAGGCTGCGTCTGTCAATGAACTCAGAGATAAGGACTTTACGGTAAGTCAAAAAATCCTTTTTTTATTCTCTGGTCTGCTAAAAAAAAATAAATGTTTTTGGGGGTTCTAAGTAATTTTCTAGCAGACAATACTGGATTTTTACTTGTAAGCAAAAATGCCAGAAAAGATTTAGTCTTTAAATGGTTAAACTGAGGTATTCTACACACTGGAGTTCATTCCTTTTGATAAGTAGAAACATTGTATCTCTTTGCTTTTTATCAGCAATGTTCTCAGACTTGGCAGGCTGCCCAGATAGGAGAGACTCAAGTCGCTCCGACTTAGAAAAAGGTTCCTGGGGAGACCTCAGGCGACCTATATTACAGAAGTCGCTTGCAAATCACGCTGAGTCACACGGATCGCCAAGTGAAGCCAAGTGTCCCAGTGTGAAGCTTCTTATCTCCTCCTGAGCTGACAGTTTTTTTCTAGTGTCAGTCTCCATTATGACTGCACTGAGAATCGTGGCAGTGTGGGATGGAGATCGCAGGGTGGGGGGGTGTGAATCGAGATCACGATTATTTTACAATTAATCGTTCATCTCTAATATACACATGCATGTAATACACCCTAATTGCCATTGCCCTCCCCTCAAATATCGAGACTCTTCAAGGGGGGGTGGGGTTTTGAGGTAACAACCCCCCCCCCTTGAAGGGTGGTTCTCGATATTTGATTGGTTATGTGTGCATGTGTGTGTAATATAAATATATATATATATATATATATGTTGATCTGTAGGCTCAGAGGAAGAGGGTTTGTCCTGGAAACGTGTTAGCCTGACCGCTACGGACACAATCTGGTCTCCTTGCATATGCGGAGCATCCCAATAGTCCTGAGGCTTTTCGTTCATTTTGTGGTCTTCGACATGCCTTTTTATGTTTTTGAATGTTTGTTTTTTTTTTTTTTTTTTTTTTTTTTTTTGTAATTTTTACACTAGATTAAATAGTATTAGAGGGGGGCACACCTTTAGGAAGGTAAAGGTGTCTCATTACCAACGTGTCACACAAGAAGCATCTCATGATGGGTAAAAGCAAAGCTCTCTCTCAAGACCTTCGCAACCTTATTATTGCAAAACATACTGATGACATTGGTTACAGAAGGATTTCTAAACTTCTGAATGTTCCAGTGAGCACTGTTGGGGCCATAATCCAGAAGTGGAAAGAACATCATTTCACCATAAAGCGGCCACGACCAGGTGCTCCTAGCAAGATTTCTGACAGAGGAGTGAAAAGAATTCTCAGAAGAGTTGTCCAAGAGCCAAGGACCACTTGTGGAGAGCTTCAGAAAGACCTGGAATTAGCAGGTACAAAGTGTTTCAAAGAAAAAGCAATGCACTCAACCGACATAGCCTGTATGCACGCTCACCATGCAAGACTCCATTGCTGAAGAAAAAGAATGTTGACGCTTGTTTAACGTTTGCTACACAACATTTAGACAAGCCTGTGAAATACTGGGATATAGTCTGGTCAGGTGAGACCAAAATTTAACTCTTTGGATGCCGTAATACACGCCGTGTTTGGAGGTCAAATGGCACTGCATATCACCCCAAAAACACCATGCCAACAGTGAAGTTTGGAGGGGGGAACGTCATGGTGTGGGGCTGTTTTTCAGCATATGGTACTGGCATACTTCATATCTTTGAAGGAAGGATGAATGGAAAAATGTACCAAGACATTCTTGATAAAAATCCTGGTGCCATCTACCAGGATGATGAAGATGAAACAAGGGTAGACATTTCTGCAAAACAATGATCCCAAACACAAAGCCCGAGGAAACTTGGTTTCAGAGAGAAAATAAAGCTGCTAGAATGGCCCAGCCAATCACCTGACTTGAATCCAATAGAAAGTCTATGGAAAGAACTAAAGATCAGAGTTAATAGAAGAGGCCCAAGGAACCTTCGAGATTTGACTTTTTGTGTAGAAGAATGGGCCAAAATCACACCTGAGCAATGCATGTGACTAATTTATCCATACAGGAGGAGTCTTGAAGCTGTCATTACCAACAAAGGATTTTGTACCAAGTATTAAATACATTTCAGTTAGAGCGTTCAATACTTCTTTCCCTGTGTCATTCCATTTTATTACACATAACTTCATTTCTGAACAAATTTGTTTTGGTTTCTTTGTATGCATGGCTTGCTTGAATTGTTACCGACATGTAATGAAATTTTCATGTCAATACCACCTTTAGAAATATGTTTACCTAGAAAAATTGTCCCGTGTAAATACTTATTTTACTTACTGTATACTCCTTTTTTCAGCAGCCTGTGTCTGGATTTACAGGGATTACCTTGCTCTGTAAAGTAGATGGCAGATTCTCGCCTCTCCTTCCTGTGCCAACGAATGCTAATGTAATGCAGAAAGTGGCAGTTCACAATTCCACTGGATCAAACGAACTGGATTGTATAGTACTGCGATCCGATGCAGGCAGATCTGCGTTTGGGGTGTCGCTAGGTTTACAACCACAGCAGATCACACAACCACTGTGTTTGGAACACGGTGCCAGAAATGCACACAGAACGCAGTTTTTCTGCGCCTTGTTTTGGTGTGAATTGGCCCAAAAGCCACTACTTATACAGCAAGCATAACTTGCCACAAATTTGTGTCAGTGTTGAATTGAATTGTAAGTCTGTTAACTTGCTGCACATTTTCACTGGAAAGTGTACACTTGCAGAGCACTTCAAGCACAAGTTCTAGTTCAGCCTTTCTCAACCTTTTCAACACCAAGGAACCCTTGAGATAATTCTCTGGTCTTGTGGAACCCCTGCTAAAAAAATTAAAAATCTACAACTCATGACACATTAGTGTGATGGTCAATGTGAAGCATGCTCCTTACACTTGTGGTCATTGGGAAGATCAATGATGTCATTGGGAATTTATCTGAGAGGTAGAAATTGACCATTGCTCAAGGAACCCCTAGCAACCGCTGGAGGAACCCTACGGTCCACAGAACCCTGGTTGAGCAACTATGTTCTAGCTGATACTTTTCCAAATTCAGTCACAGTGACCCCTGTGGTGGGATGACTATTGCACAACATAACTGAACCAGAACTTGCAGCAGACTTGCAGAATGTTTGCAAAGAAAGTTGATCTGGAGTCATACAGTGCGGACTTGTTGCAATTGTGCAACAAACTTGTGAAGCCTGGCAAGTCTAGCAATAGCGCAGCAAATCATTTTCAAACTTTCAGCTCAATTGCTTGCTATCTAGGTACCTGAAGACATTTCAGAAATCATTAAATCAGGAGTATTAGATGCCTGGTCCTCTACTGAGCTCAGCGTTTCCTCCTGAAAGCAGTAAAATGACAGCGTTCAAAGATTCTTCAGATGGAAATGTCTCTGCTCTATAGGAGCATTTGGCAACATAAGCAACAGTAGAGATTAATATTGACTATCTTCTTTAAAGGAAATTTTTTTTTCCCCCCACATTTTATTTTAGCGATGGTCTCTGGAAATGCTCTGCATATTTCTTTTAACTCTGTAGGTAAACTACAATCAGGATGTTGGCACTAGTAGCTACACCCTTAAAAGGGAGTCAACAGTTGCAGCCCCAGCTTTTCTATCCATTCAGCTTCTTACCTGTGATGTCTTTTTGTTAATTTTTTTTTTTTTGTCTTGCAGGAAAAATGGAAACTGCTTCCAGCATTTCTAAAGGTAAAAAAGATTTCCATTGTACACAAGCACAAATTTGTTACTTTCAACTTAAAAGTATTACTCAATGCCTTGTAATTTAATCATGGATTCCTGCAGGGTCCTAAGGCTAGCCATACACACATCAGCATGTGGAAAATCAGTAGATTCCTCCATCTACGCTGAACAGTGTGGAAGAAGGCATTTCCTCTGACAGCTGTTTAGGCAACTGCAGCACCTGCTGCAGCCTGCATACCTGAATGATGACTGCATCTGATAGGAAACAGTTGCTTTTCAGCCAATAAGTTTCCACCCTGCTCAGTAAATTTTTAAATTGACATTTGTTGACCCGATGGGCCTAACCATTGCTCAAGTTTTAGCCGATTCAGCTGAAATGCAAACTCTTTTTTTTTTAAAATTTTTTTTTTGTTTTTTAATCCTCTGTGGTGCTAAAAAACGAAAAACGAAGACCGGTAAGTGTACAAAAAATGTGCATGTACACCTATAAAAAATGCACTAAAGGGTATGCTTTGTGTGGGGGGGGG
>BLSH010170685.1:1946845-1970200 GCA_018402905.1 Glandirana rugosa
AAAAAAAAAAAAAAAAAAAAAAAAAAAACTGACACGGGTTCTAACTTCCATACTCTGTCCAAACCTAAAAAAAGATTTTGGCTTTAGATGCAATTTAAGACCTTTTTTTTTTTTTTTTTGCTTTATCAGGTGTACCGCTGATTTATATTTTGCTTGTATTCTTAGATTAAGAAAATAATGAAAGCGAATGAGAAGGTGACAAGTGACGCAGACCCCATGTGGTACCTTAAGTGAGTAACAGTGATTGTGACGCAAGTAACTTTAAGTGGCCGGGCTTCCATAGAAACACAATGTGCCCACAGGGAGCCTGCTGTTTCTTGGGGAAGGTTTTAAGAACAAAGATAAGAGGGGCCTATATTGCGTTTATGCTGCTTACTTTTTTTTTTTTAAGTTATTATTCCTGCAAGAAGATCCCTACACATCAGATGTAAATTAAAAAACATTATGACACAGAACACCTCTCTAAACGGACACTGATTGGCACTGAAAATACATTCTAAATGTCCTAGAACAGTGGTTCCCAAGTTTGGGTATGCGTACCACCAGGGGAATGCGCCAGGATGTTTAAGGGTACACAAAAAATGTAAATGTTGCTTGGTCGCCATAGGTGGGATATTACTAGCAGCCCCCAGTAATGCCTGCTTTTTCAGTTGTTTGCTGGGTCTCCAGTTTGTGCCTGTTATCTCCGTCCTGGCCGCCAGAATGTTTGAAAATTTTTGTGACGTCCTGTTGTACATGTGCAACCTGCCAGGTACTTCCTGGTCTAGAGAGAGGAGAAGTTAGAGTAAAGAGGGCAGGGGTGAAGTAACAAACATGGGATGGCAGTGGACAGAGTCAGACATGCACGACTGTGCTGTTGTGACTCTGTGTAATGTACAGAAGTGACAGGTGTACTTAAATCCTGAGCCACAGGAGCACCAGGACCTCACCCAATGCTGATAGGCTTCATCATTGGTTCCTGCTGAAGTCAGACGGTGGGGAGGTGGCGGGGGGCAAGGCCAAGCCATGCTCTGTGTCAGTGGGCACAGAGCCGGCTTGAGGTTGAGCACATATGAGTGCCCCCATACCAAGCGACTTGCTATGGGGGTCACTGCCGGGGGGAGGAGCCAGGAGTGGGGCAGGGAACCTGAGAAGAGGAGGATGCGAAACCATTACACAGAATAGGTAAGCATATCGTGTTCTATTTAAAAAATAAAAATTGGTCCTTTTACAATCACTTTAAGTACCCCCTGACATTAGAAGGCTGCCATTTCTCACCCTCTTGTAAAAACTGTGGTTGCCTGATTGCAGTTAGTATGTCTGGCTCTCTGACCTGAAATAACTTTGCAGCAAATTTGAAAGAAGTCCTAATCCTTTTATTATACTACGACATCAGGACCTTGAAATACTGAGACCATATATCAAAGTAACAGTGCCACAGCTATGTGTGGACAGCTGCATGTAGCATGTATAGCAAATCTCAATAAACAAACAATGTAATGTGGTAAGAGTAGCTCGGGTCCGCACACCAATCTCCAATTTCCTCAGTGTTAATGTGCAAAATATATATACGCATATAAAATAAATCCTAAATGCATGCACCACTTTACTCATTACCTATGTGCAAAATATGGATAAAGTGCTAATACATAAAATAGTGCAAATCAAACAACTCTGCAAAAAAAAAAATATGAAATTGTATCACTGAAGTGCTAATATGACAATCCATAAAACTTCCAAGAAAATGTGAACATAAGAAAAATATAAAGAATTGTTCAAAAAGTTGTTTTAAAAATTGTGATGTGAAGTCCAAACTGCTCTGCACCTAAGTTCCCAAGTGCTCCACCACAGTGTAAATCCTTCACTCTCACTAAAATGGACTCACCAGATTGATATGCTGGTAAAATTATAAGCCAGCAAACAAGGCAAAATATTAGCGATCACTGACTGCAACTCGCTCTCCTCACAGGCTTTGGTCTGGATCCCATCTCAAAAAATGCAGCGTTGAATGTGGAAAACACAGAGAAGGAATGAGACTCCTCCAATAGTGTAAAACCACACAACAGGCTTTATTTTATTTTTTTTTAAAAAGTGTATGTATATATATATATATAACACTCAAATGTAAAAAAGTGCCTACTGGACACTAGGGAATACACGCTGCTTGAAGATGTCGCATGACGAAATGTACGTAGGGCGGGCTAGGACGCTGATGCCATTGCATATGCCGGTTCACACTCGTGGTCTGAGGCATCTCCAGATGTGAACGACCAGTAAAGCTGAGCATGAACTTCACATCACAATTTTTAAACAACTTTTTGAACAATTCTTTATATTTGTTTATATTTTCATGTTTTTCTTGGAAATTTAATGGATTGTCATATTAGCGCTTCAGTGATGCAATTTAAAATTTTTTGCACAATTGTTTGATTTGCACTTCATCGCATTGTATCATTCATGCACAGAGTTCTGTCAATAAACTACAACTATCGTAGGCCTCTGCGGCCGATGGCTTGTAGTTCTTTAATGAATTGTGGGGGCACTGGTGAGTGCTCTCGTAGTCAGTTGATTCTTCCTGTCATTCAGTAACTGCCTGCCCGTATTGGTGGTGCAGGCAGAAAGTGTACTGAAGGTCAGCAGGATTCTGGCATTGCCTCTGTGATCTGATTGCAGTTGCAATGCTTTTACATTCTCCAGTTCTAAAAAATATTAAATGCGCATTCTTTTTACCTGCAAAAAGATTTTTCTCTTTCGTTCTTCGACCGGCACAGCGATTCTTAGGACTAAGTGGGTTATACTACCCTCTTCAGGAGTTTACTAGGCAGAACAGGCAGTTCTAACAGCAAAAAAGAACCGTAACAGGCCCAGCCCCTCCCAGGGGGCAGTCCCCACTGGCAGATAACCCCACACCCAGCTCTGCTAACTTAGTTTTTCTCTGCCTAGTACAAGGAGTTAGACCTAGGCTCCCTGTTGGGATCTGTGGTACCTCTCTGGTCCACTTCGGCTGTCCTGGGACAGCCTCACAGATGAAGACTACAATCAAGCACCCGTGCTGGGCGACAGGCTGGTTCTTGGATCCAGGTAGTCTCCCCAGCCGGCCACCACACCTTAGACCGGATGCTTCACGCTCGGTCGACCGCGGCAAACCCCTGATCCGGACGGGGTGGCCCTGCGGGTTAAACGCCCCGCCATCGCACGCAGTGCGCCCAGGGCCAACAGCTTCCTCCGGCCTAGCCTGGAGAGTGTAAGCTGTATCGGGTGGGATCCCCCGCCCGACTAGATGCCATGTCCACGATTCTCCCGAGTAGAGTCGATATTGAACCGCAGGGACGCCAAAAAGCGTCCCTTGCCCCCCCCTTCTTCTGGGGAGGACTCGGACCCCGAGAGGGGCTCCTCCATTGTGGGGACCCCCCTTGAGCTGTCGGATGGCGAGATCCCAGACGCCCCTGATAGCAGGGATGAGTCTGAGGCGTCCACTGCTGCGCACGAGAAGGCTCTTGTAGATGCTCTGATCACCTCAGTGCGTGAGACCCTGCAACTGGAAGAAGCAGCGGGACCCTCTCTGAGGGTGCCCGTCCCCTTCGGGTCACATACACCAGGCTCGGTGGCTAAGGTCTTTCCGTATGTGGATTTTCTGGATAAGTTTGTTTATAGGGACTGGGTTCGGCCCCAGAGTTCCCTCCCCGTTCCGAAGCGTTTCGATGTGCGTTATCCCTTTGAGGATAGATTATTGAAGAAGTGGGCATCACCTCCCATGGTTGATTCCCCTGTGGCCCGCCTGAGTAAGCCGACCACCATCCCGGTGGAAGACACGCCGTCCTTGAAGGACCCAGCTGACAGGAAGGCTGAAGCTTGCGTCAGATCCCTTTTTGTTCTAACGGGGTCTGCTATGCGCCCATTGTGGCTTCTGCGCTGGTGTCGCAAACGCTCACTGAATGGGGGAAGCTGCTACACAGCGAGTTGTGCAAGACACAGGTGTCTCCTGAGTGTGTGGATCTTGCAGATCGCATGATCCAAGGGGCTCAGTATCTGTGTGATGCAGCCCTGGACGCGGCCCCCCTGATATCCAAGGCGTCCGCGGTCTCGGTGTGGCCAGGCGGTGGCTTTGGCTGAAGTGCTGGTCCGCGGACCAGGTTTCTAAGAAGGCCCTGGCGGACTTGCCTTTCCAGGGGGGGCGGCTCTTCGGTGACTTCTTGGAAAAAATCTCACGGGAGGGAAGAGCACCTTTTTCTCCCGCAGTCTAGGAGGAGTTTGGACTCCCGTCGCCGACAGGGCCCCTCCTTTCCGGCCCATAGGCAGCTTTTTTCATCCCTTCCGCTCCTCGGGCAAGGGTTCACAGCCCACCAAGGCCCCCCGCTGGTGGACCGAAGCGTCCCTGGCCGCGTAAGCGCACCAATCAAGGTCTCCTCTGCATGAAGGGTTGCCCCCACCCGGCGTTCGGGTGGGGGGGTGTCTCCTGGGGTTCGCAGACAGGTGGTCCTCCCGCATTTTGGACCACTGGGTCCTCGAGGTGGTCTCCTCGGGCTACAGCATTGCATTTCGTTCCCGCTCCCCAGACATGTTCTTCGCCTCCAACCTGCAGCTGTCTGCGGACCCTGTTCGGGGCTGTGCAGGACCTGCTGGGTCAAGGGGCGATTGTTCCCGTGCCATGGACGGAACGTTCCCAAGGGTTTTATTCCAACCTTTTCGTGGTTCCGAAGGACAGGGTTCGTCCCATCCTGGATCTTAAGGACCTCAACAGGTTTGTGCGGGTTCGCAGGTTTCGCATGGAGCCATGGCGATTTCCTGGCCTCTCTCGACCTCAAAGATGCTTACCTGCATGTCCCTATCTGCGCCCAGCACCAGCACTTTCTGCGCTTTGTGGTCGGGGAAGAGCACTACCAGTTTGTGGCTTTCCCGTTTGGCCTGGCCTCAGCTCCTCGGGTCTTCACCAAACTACTGGCCCCGGTTCTGGCTCTGCTGAGTCAGAGGGGCATCGCGGTGGTCGCGTACCTGGATGACCACCTTCTGCGTGTGGAGTCAGCTCCAGCGCTCAGGGACAATGTCACGATCACCCTGCACACTCTGCAGGAGTTAGGGTGGGTGATCAACCTCCCGAAGTCGGTTCTGAATCCGTCTCTCCGCCTGGAGTATCTGGGTCTGGTCCTGGACGCAGCCTAGGCGAGGGTCTTCCTTCCGCCAACCAATTGGCAGACGCTTCAGTCGGCGGTTCGGTCCCTATTGTCCCAGAAATGGGCCTCAATCCATTTTTGCATGAGGGTCTTGGGCCTCATGGTGGCCTCCTTCGAGGCAGTCCCTTTATGCTCAGGGTCACACCCGAGTTTTGCAATGGGAAATTATCCTGAGGTGGGACAGGTCCCCATCTTCACTGGATCAGGTGATCAGATTGGATCACCAGGTGAGGGCATCACTGCTCTGGTGGCTGCGGGCCCTGGCTTTTCGGTCGGGGAGGTCCTTTCTCCCCCTTCACTGGACAGTGATCATGAAGGACGCCAGCCTAACAGGCTGGGGCGGAGTCCTTGGGCTGCTCTCGGCCCAGGGACGGTGGTCTCCAGAGGAGTCTCGTTTCCCGATCAATGTCCTGGAATTGCAGGTGATTTGGTGCTGCCTCTCCCATTGGATGTCGAGGCTACACGGGTGCCCTGTCTGGGTTCAGTCTGTGAATGCCATGGCCGTGGCATACGTGAACCACCAGGGCGGGACGAGCAGCTCGGCGGCAGCCTCGGAGGTGGCTCCCATCCTGCGGTGGGCAGAAAGCCATGTTCCGGCAATTTCTGCCATCTACATACCGGGCGTAGAAAATTGGCAGGCGGACTATCTCAGTCGTCAGCGCCTGGGCCAGGGAGAGTGGTCCCTGCACCCGGATGTGTTTCATCAGATTTGTCTGAGATGGGGTGTTCCGGATGTAGACTTGTTGGCGCCCCGCCTCGATCGGAAGGTGCAGACCTTCGTGAGCAGGACAAGGGACCCCTGAGCGGATGCTCTTGTAGCTCCGTGGGATCGGTATCGACTCATCTATGCCTTTCCTCTTCTCAAACTGCTTCTGCGCCTTCAGCGCAGAATAGAAGCGGAGGGTATACCGTCCGTTCTGGTAGCTCCAGATTGGCCAAGGCGTCTTTGGTACGCAGACATAGTACGGATGGTGGTGGACGTTCCCTGGCGGCTCCCGCTTCGCAAGGACCTTCTGTCGCAGGGGCCCATCTTGCACCTGCTTTACCCTATCTGGTTTTAAGGGCCTGGTTATTGAATCCCAGGTGTTGAGGGATCGAGGGGTCTCGGACTCGGTGATTCCTACCATGTTGAAGGCACGTAAGGCCACCTCACGTAACATTTACCACTGCACCTGGAAGGCTTACATTGCCTGGTGCGAAGCCGGGGGGTGGAACCCTCGTTCTTTCTCGGTGTCTCGAGTTCTGGCCTTCCTACAGAAGGGCCTCGACCAGAAACTGGCGTTGAGCGCTATTAAGGGTCAGGTTTCTGCTCTGGCGATCTTTTTCAGTGTCCTTTTGGCGACGCATTCATTGATCTGTACTTTCATGCAGGGGGTTCGACATGTCGCCCCCCCCAGGTACGGTCGCATTTGGCGCCATGGGACCTCAATTTGGTCCTCTCTGTACTTCAGAGGCCGCCCTTTGAAAATATCAGGGAAATTTCTCTGCATTTGCTTTCGCAGAAAGTGGCTTTTCTGGTGGCTATCACATCCGCTCTGTGGGTGTCTTGAGTTGGCGGCTCTGTCTTGTAGGTCTCCTTATCTGGTCCTACATAAGGATAAGGCGGTCTTGCGCCCGTCTCCTTCTTTTTTGCCGAAGGTGGTGTCATCTTTCCACATCAATGAGGACGCTATGCCCACGCCTGTCTCACCCTAAGGAGATTGCTTTGCACTTCCTGGATGTTGTTCGGGCCCTGCAGGTGTATCTGGCGACTGCGGCTTCCTTTCGGAGGTCGGATGCGCTCTGTCGTGGTGGATGGTCCACGCAAAGGTTTGGCGTCCTCATCGGCCACTATCTCACGTTGGATTAAACAGGCGGTGACCCGAGCCTATGCTTTTCGTGGTCTGGAGCCTCCTTTTCCGGTCACGGCTCACTCTTCCAGGGCGATTGGCACTCCCTGGGCTTTCCAACATCGGGCGTCTGTGTCTCAAGTGTGCATGGCGGCTACTTGGACCTCTGTGCACACCTTCTCAAAGTTTTACCAAGTTGATGTTTTAGCATCCTCGGATGCTGCGTTTGGCCGCAAAGTTTTGCAGACGGCCGTGTGAGACACATGTTGGTTCCTCACTGAGGGTTTGGTTGGGTGTAGTTCTGTCGTTGTTCTGTTACCTGTGATGGTATCATGCGGGAGACCCACGCAAGGTAATGATACCAGGCCTAAACGACACTGACTCCATCTTGGAAGGGAAGCTAGGTAGATAATTACGTTTTTTTTTTCCTCTCTCTCCTTCTAACATGGCTGCTAGAGCATCTGGTCTCCTTCCCCCAACCCCCTGTGGAATGTAGAGAGCCAACTTAAAGAAGGTGCTCTGATTATGGTTTATGGCCAGGAAGAAGGCTCTGTCCCCTTATCTTGAACAAACATACAGGACCATGCTGTTGGCCCATAAATTACCCTGGCAGGTCTGCCCTGTGCGTGACTCTTTCTCGCTGCTTAAACTTACATGAAAATATACCTACAGTCATAACTTCGGCTATGGGTACGCCATAGTGATGAACATGACATATTTGAATGTAGAATTTCGGTCTGGATAGTTCAAGTGTAAACGTCTACCCTTTGTCATCCACGGAAGGATAGAATTAGTCCATTCCCTTCCCAGGGTCCTATAAGGTTTTAGACTTCTCGTGTTTGGAGTCAAATGAAAGCTTATTGCAAGCTGAAATTAAATTCCATTCTACAAAATATGTAACATAATTCGGTAACAAGTTATGATCCATGCATGATCATGCAGCATGTATCTCCACGGTCCGCCCTGGACATTGTCTAAGGAAACTCCCTCTCTTCTATGAATGGCCAGAAGAGGTAGGGCCCCACCCCTGGTGGTCCAGAGAAAAAGAGACTGTGACCATCAGACAGGAGTTCCACCTTAACATCAACCATCAGGGGACCAGGAGATCTTCTTCAAACACTGATTAGGCAAAGACATTTAAAAGGCAAGGTATTTTTCAATCTGTTCTCTTTCGCTGTACCTTTGTCTCACTTTTTACTTTTATTTTTCTGTAAATATTTTACTGCACCTAATGCTTGATCTTTTCATTTATTAAACCTTATTTTGAAAAGTGTTAATGCTGTCTCTAAAGCTCTTAACGCAGCTATTACGAATCTGTTCCTTCGAAGAGCGCTACTGTCTTTTAGAATAACGCATCTGAATATCCCTGTCTGCAGGTGACCGTGTGTGTACAGGCGTTGCTCTAAAACACTGGTATTGGTAATATCCGGATCTTCTGGCCGGTAAAATTCCAGAAGTGGTGGCAGTGAAAGGGTTAATTGTTTGAATTAGCCCGGTAACAATCGCTCTCAGGCGGCTGACACTTAGACGGTGATTCCCGCAAACTGGGAAATCTTTGTGCTGAAAACAGCTGAGAGTGGCATTGTTACGTTGGTGACAAGTGCGGTATTGGGTCAGGGGGGTCCTCAGTCTCCGATCGGTGAGGAGGGCAGCGATCTGATACTCGCGTCTGTCACATTACCCACCCCTCATTTTTTTGGCACTGCTTTTGGACGTCCCACTTAGTCCTAAGAATCGCTGTGCCTGTCAACGAACGAAAGAGAAAACGGGATTTTTTTGACTTACCGTAAAATCCCTTTCTCTGAGTTCGTCGTCAGGCACAGAACCCACCCCTCTGGATGTTGCACTGCTTGTTACGAACTGAGCTAGCAGAGCTGGGTGTGGGGTTATCTGCCAGTGGGGACTGCCCCCTGGGAGGAGCTGGGCCTGTTACTGTTCTTTTTTGCTGTTAGAACTGCCTGTTCTGCCTAGTAAACTCCTGAAGAGGGCAGTATAACCCACTTAGTCCTAAGAATCGCTGTGCCTACCGACTAACTCGGAGAAAGGGATTATACGGTAAGTCAAAAAATCCAGTTTATTTTTTTTTTAAAATAAAAAAATAAAAGGTGAACTTTTCCTTTTGTAAGTTGAAAATATTTTTTAACAACAAGTATTTCAGAAATGAAAAAAGTAATATAGATAGAAATCCATATTGGAAAAACACATTAATCAATATCAATAACTGATATGGGAATGGGGATGCTTTTGGATAGCCACCCAGGTCCAGGATCAAAAAAAGTATCCCTTTTATAGTGAAACTCGATCCAAAACATTTTATGATGCGGATAAAGTTTATAACCTCTGTCAGTTTTTATTGCACTCTGCATCCCTGTTATGCTGGCCATATCATTTTCCATGTCCATACAGTCCCCCTTAGAGTTACCTAAATATGTAATATTGGAAAAGCCTAAACAATACATTAAATTTGTATCAAATCTCGAACACCCTTTAAACTACATGGTAGATCTGAAAGAGATTGTACAGTACTCAGGTTGTATAGCTTAAAGCAGAGTTCCACCCAAACGTGGATCTTCCACTCATTTGCCCCCCCCCCTCCGGTGCCACATTTGGCACCTTTCAGGGGGGAGTGAATACATTGTCCCCACTTCCAGGACACCGGGCTGCTGCGAATTACATCAGCAGCTCAGGTCCCTGCTCCTTCCTCCTCCTTCCCTCGCTGCCAGGCCAGTAGGAGAGCGCAGCGGTGCCTCGTGCATTCGCAGTACGGGGCCCAGCGTGAAGCTTCATTGCTGGGTTCCCTTACTGGCAATGGAAGCAACAGCACGCAAAAGCTGATGGAGACAGCTGCTGTGTTAACATCGCTGGACTCCAGGACAGGTAAGTGTCCTGTTATTAAAAGTTAGCAGCTACAGTATGCGTAACTGCTGGCTTTTAATTTTTACAGGGTTGAGCGGGCCTCCGCTTTAAGGTCAGCTTTAGATATGAGACTTTTCCAGCCAACAGGGACCCAGACAACAGTAAAACCTGACAGAGGACCTAACTATGCACTGCTCAGTGAAAAAAAAAAAAAATGGCTGCAGTTCTTTAACCACTTGACCTTTGGAAGATTTACCCCTCTTCCTAACCAGGCCATTTTTTGTGTTACGGCACTGCGTTACTTTGACAATTGCGCCGTAGT
This sequence comes from Glandirana rugosa, assembly GCA_018402905.1. Lineage (NCBI taxonomy): Eukaryota > Metazoa > Chordata > Amphibia > Anura > Ranidae > Glandirana > Glandirana rugosa. The sequence goes on from BLSH010170685.1 coordinate 1,957,003, forward strand.
GCTGTACCCAAATAAAATTGATGCCCCCCCCCAACAAATGGAGCTTTCTTTTGGTGGTATTTGATCGCCTCTGCAGTTTTTATTTTTTGTGCTATAAACAAAAAAAAAAAGAACGACTATCTTCTGCTCTAAAACATATCCAATAAAAAATGTAAAAAATCTAATTTCTTCATCAATTTAGGCCAATATGTATTCTGCTACATATTTTTGGTAAAAAAAATCACAATGTGCGTATATTTTTTTTTTTTTTGTAATTCCTTTATTTATCACAAAAGGTAACATGGTACAGGCAACTGCACAAGCAAGAGCAATTTTTAATGCGGAAACATAGATCTTGCATTAGCTGGGTTGTTGATAGCCAAGACTGGAATGGTGTTCCAGAGACAGAATCTGAGCATCCTGTTTTTCAGAGCTTTTGCCAAAACCCATAGCAAGAAGGATAATTACATTTCTCAGTATTATATAAAAAAAAAAAATAAGAAAAAAGTAGAAAGAACACTTATAAAGTTAAGAGTAAGGAGTCGTATGTCTGGCTGGTCATTCTAAGGAGAAAGCATCCACGTCTATCCACGTCGAGCTGACATTCTTATAATAAAAAACTAGGTGTACACAAAGCTTGATAACAGGGCAAAGTCGTGGAATGCCTATCAGACTGAAAATGGACGCAGACTAACTACCTTGTAGACCAGAAATGTGGAACTATTTGCAGGAAACTTCCAGGGTAGGATGTAAAAGTCGATGCCATGAGTACTGATAAGATAGAGAGGAAAAGGGAGAGAAGAGAGGGAAAAAAAAAAAAAAAGGAGCGGAAGGGGAAAAAAGAAAAGGGGGGGGGGAATGTGAAAGGGAAGGGGCCCCATAAGGTGAGGAAGCAGGTGGTTTGAAGAGGACATAAGGAAGCATCAAAAATATAAAAGAGAAACTGATATACGCGCGCCCCATGCCCGGGCCCCCCACGACATCACCCAGCAAAGCCTCTAGTGCGGAATCTCTGGGAGGTAGGCATCTGTAAAGATAAAGTGCTGCCATGGTCTCCAGGTCTCTCGAAAGATCTCCTCTTTGTTGTGGAGAGTAGCGGTGAGGTCTTCCATGTCTCTTAGCTCATTAACTTTGGAGAACCACAGCGCCAGGGAGGGAGGGTGCTCAAATTTCCAGCAGAGGGGGACGCAGGCCTTGGCCGCATTCAGGAGTTGTATGGTGAGGTTTTGTATTTTTTAATCGGGCGTTCGGAAAGATGGAGAAGACAGGCCGCCGGCTTGCCCTCAAGGTCGACACTCGTCAGGTGTTTGATAACGCGAATCGCCCCCTGCCAAAAATGTTGCAGCTTAGGGCAGCTCCAGAAGATATGAAGCATCGTGCCCTCCTCACTGCCACAGCGCCAACACAGATTGGTGGTCTGGGGGAATAGGCGATGGAGAACCGAAGGCACTCTGTACCACCTTGTCAGGATTTTGAAGCCCGTCTCCTGGATTCTAGTGGCAATGGAAGACTTATGGGCAAAATGCAAATTTTTTTCCCTCTCCGGGACCGTGAGGTGAAGGCCTAGATCCTCCTCCCATTTAAGGAGAAATGGAAGCGTAAAGCCCTCCGGGGCCTGAGTCAGAGCGGTGTACAACATGGAAAGGCCATGGCGAAGCGGCTCCCCTTTGCGGCAGACCTCCTCAAGAAGCGTAGGTGGCCTAGGAATGCCTGGTGTCCGAAGACACTTCCGTAAAAAAGCTGGTAGCTGGAGGCCGCTGAGAAAGTCTAAAGGGGGGGTGGTAGCATCAGTCCCCGCAGCATTAGAGAGAGTCCCATCCTCACGGACAAAATCGTAGATATACAGCCGCCCTCTATCCCTTAAGCGCTGAAAGATTGGGTTATTGAGGCCCAGTTCAAATTCGGGGTTACCCAGTATTGGAATCATGGGAGATGGTGACGGTGAGATCGAGGTGTGTCGGAAGGTATCCCTTGCCACCATCAGAGTGCCCCCCAGAGTCGGATGGTCAGAAATGGCCTCGGAAGAGGGGAGGATATCCAAGGCCAACTTTTGGCCATGTTCGCTGAATCCTCCATTTCCATAGCTACCCAGTGCTTCGCATCAGTGTGGCAGAACCAGTCTATCAGTCTAGTCAGATGTGTTGCCCTGTAATAAGCCTTCATGTCCGGGAGGCCAATGCCCCCACAGGACTTGGACATGTGGAGAATAGAGAATCGGATGCGAGAGTGTCGGTGGGACCAGATAAAATCACGGAATAGGACATTGATCTGCTTGAAGAAAGCGGGCGGGAGGCGGATGGGGAGGGCTTGCATAACATAGAGCACCTTGGGGAGAGAGGTCATTTTCAAGGCACTGCCTCTGCCAAACCACGTGAGCGTAAGGGAGTGCCAGCGCAGGAGCTCTGTTTTAAGTCGAGCTAATAGTGGTATAAAATTAGCAGAGTAGAGGGCTCCGATATCCGCTGTGATGTCCACCCCCAGGTAACGTATGTGATTAGTCACCCAGCGCAGAGGAAGGGCCGACTTCAGCGGGCCAACCACCGTCTGACCGACAGTAATATTGAGCACCGAGGATTTGGACAGGTTTATCTGGAAATAGGATAAAGATCCATATTCCCTGAGCAATCGGAGGATCCTCGGTAGGGACGTGCGTGAAGCGGATAAAAAGAAAATGAGGTCATCTGCGAAGGCTGCCACCTTATGCGCCCCTGAGTTTTTGAGGAAGCCAACTATCTCCAGATCCGACCGTACCATACAGTGGAAAGGTTCGAGCGTCAAGATAAAAATCAGAGCAGACAGCGGGCACCCCTGCCTGGTTCCGTTCCGAATATTGAAGAAGGCCGACCGGGTTTCGTTAACCTTGACCCCTGCTGATGGGGTGGAATAGAGGGAAAGGATCCAGCTGAGCGTTGACGGTCGGAGACCGATGTGCTCCAAGGTGGCGTGCAAAAAGGACCAATTGACTCGGTCAAAGGCCTTCTCTGCAACGGTGGAGAGCAGGAGAAGGGGACGTTGACCTGTTCTTGCCGCCTGAATCAGGTTTAATACCCGGATGGTATTATCCCTCACCTCGCGCATAGGGACAAAACCTGCCTGGTCCCGGTGGATCAGGCCTGGTATGTGCGGGAGCAACCGGTTCGCCAGGATTTTGGCGAGCAGCTTCAGGTCTGTGTTTAAGAGGGCTATGGGCCTGTAGCTCCCACAGTGCTGCAGATCCTTCCCCTCCTTGGGGATGAGGGAAATATAGGCTTTAGAGAGTCCACAGGAAAAGCATGTCCGGCCGTGATGGCGTTGAACGCCCCCACCAGGGGGCCGGAAAGAGTCAATGTGCGTATATTGATTGGTTTGCACAAAAGTTATAGTGTCTACAAACTATGGGATATATTTATGTAATTTTATTTTCTTTTTCTAGTAATGTCAGCGACTTATAACTGAATTGTGATATTGTGGCCGACAAATTGGACACCTAACTTCTTACACTTTTGACACTTTTTTTTTTTTTTTTTTTTTGGAACCAATGACACTAATACAGTGATAAGTGCTAAAAATATGCACGGTCACTGTACTAATGACACTGGCTGGGAAGAGGTTAACATCAGGGGTGATTAAAGGGTTAAATGTGCCTAGCTGGTGTTTGTGTAGGGTGGGAGGTGCTTTTACTAGTGGAAGACATGGATCGGTGTTTCTGCTTTGCTGGAACACAGAATCCTTGCCTTCTGTACTGACATAATGGCAATCTGCCTTCTTTTCATGTTCAGCTTGTTCTACCTGTGTACAGAAGATCAGCGGGTGCCGGCGGAACCCACCGATCAGCTCGCACTGTGTGGATTCACAGGAGGAATGAGCCGCCGGAAGTGCAGGATCACGTGTATATATGCGTGACCTTGTGCAGCGCGGCCGTCCTGTATCAGTAAATGTGCTATACGGTAGGTCTGCAAGCGGTTAAGCAACGTTGACCAAATCACATTTAGCTGTTCACCAATTCACTTTATTTGTTGCCACTAATGTATCTTTATCTTTTCTTTAAAGGTACCTCAATATATATGTTGGAGTTCCAGATGTTGAAGAAAGCTTCAATGTCACCCGGCCAGTGTCTCCTCACGAGGTACAGAAGTCTTATATGAATTAAAACTTGGTTGTCTTTTTTTTTTTATTCTTTTTTTTCGCTTTAGGTTTTATTCTGAGAAATCTTCTAAACCATTCTGCCTTTTGTTTTATCCTCCCAGTGTCGTCTGCGGGACATGACATATTCTGCTCCTATCACAGTTGATATTGAATATACCAGAGGAAGTCAGAGGATTATCCGCAATGCTCTACCAATTGGCAGGTGAAAAAAGGCAATGTGATTTCAAAATGTTGAACAACAAAGTTTTTGGATAGGGTGGTGAAATATTTGAACCCTTCCCTTTTTTTATAGCTTCCTTCTAGGGCAGATTTCTTCTCACATCTTGTTCTGGTGCCTGTGTTAGAAAAAGAATGGGAACTCTTTGAAGTGTCAGTAAATCAAAAACAATTCTTTACATTCCCATTGTTTGCCTTTTCTTTATATGTACTGTGCATTGAATTCTGTTGAAAATACATGATAAATTAATAAGCATTTGCAGATTGCTTCCTGAATGTTTACCAGATCAGCATGTGAACAGAATCTCTCTAGTGAGAACACAACAGCAATAAGCTGAAGCCCAGTGATTTCTGCAAGCAGTGTTGGGCATATACCCACAATTTGTTTGCCGACCTGATAAAAAAAAAAAAAAAAGACCCACTTGCCTGGGACAAGTCATGTCAAGTATGCAGATCAGTAGTTAGAGAAAAGTCAACTTATCTGAATGCTTGTCCAGGGTCTCTGGCTCAAAATATTACAGCCAGAATAACCAGGCAACTTGGATTTTCAGAAGGTGGTCAGCAGTAACACTCCATGTATCTCTCGACAGGTGTCTTAAGGTACATCTCCAGGCAAATGGCTTTTAGTACTTACTGTTATGTAAAAAAGTTACTTCTAATGAGGTGGCAAATTTATAAGACCTTAGCAATCCTAGCCATGGGATACATCTTTTTTTAAATAGAACCGTAAAGAATAATGAATGTTTGCCTGAAGTTCTGCTTTAGAACCTTGACTTTGAGGTAGTACCACAATAAACATGTGCCACCTCCTATGATCCAAAGACACAACTGTATAATCTGATATGTCATCAGTCCTGATAAGCTTCCAGAACTCCTTTACACATCTACATTTGTGAATTTCTATATATGTTAAGCTTTATTTTATCTTCATTCTGGTTGAATTACTTTAAATGCATCTCTTTTCTTCGCTGTAGGATGCCGATTATGCTTCGCAGTTCCAACTGTGTTCTTACAGGGAAGACTCCAGCTGAGTTTGCCAAATTAAATGAATGCCCTCTGGATCCAGGTTAGAGAAGGCAGTTAGTTACTGTTCTGTAGGGAAATGTGTATCTAGATGCATTAGAGGATGCTGCTGTTAGAAAAAGCAGATTTTACCAGCTTGTTGCATACCCTTGTGTTGTAGTGTTTTGCCACTAGCTGAATATTAGACTTAATTGAACTCCAACCTTGTCTTCAGTCTTGCAGTTGTACCGGCTTCTCTCCGATAATGACATTTCTTACTCATTTTCTGCAGACTTTGAGCTTCTCAGTTTGGATTAGATTCTACCTGACTTTTACAGCATCTTCTGTCTCCTTTCCTGGAGAAAGTCTAGCTCTTTCCTCCTCACCGTGACTGCACATGGACCTCCCCTTTAATTAATTGGATTTTAGGTCTTTCACTCATGGAAACTTGGCATCACATCTGTGTGTTACCCAGGGTGGTCTGCATGGAAATGCAGCCCGCCTAGAAATGCTGACTCATTTTAGACTGACATCCACCCATCAAAGTATTTTACTATTCTAACTCCTCTCAAGACACAGCCCACTGCTTTCAGGGTGCTGTGTTATTTTCAGGAAGCTATGTACAGCACCCTGGGATGGGGTAGAGACAGCAAAATATAATGAGATTTAACTTCAAGCGATACTAAAGGCTCGTGGTTTTTTTTTTTTTTATAACAAACATGTCATATTTACCTCTGTGCAGCAGTTTTGCACAAAGTGGCCCTATCCTCCTGTTCTGGGGTCCCCTAGCTGCACTCCTGGCTCCTCCTCTTCTCGAGCACCCCGTCAAGGAAGCGCTTTCCCTGGTGGCACTCGTGTGAGCGTACTCTCGTGTCCTGCTTTTGCGTAAATTGACACACACATCAGGACTCAGCCCTGCCCCCCGGCTCCTGCATCACTGTACTAGATTGACAGCAGCGGGAGCCAATGGCTCCCCTGCTATCAATCTAACCAATGCAGACCCAAGACTCCGGCTGGAGCTGGTAGGAACGATCGGGCTCGGGTAAGTAAAAGGGGGGCTCTGGGGGGCAGCTGCAACAGAAAGACTGCATTAAGGTGAAAAACCGTGAGGGTTTACAACCCCGCTTGAAAAGTCATGTCCCAAAATGGCCTCCTAGTGGTTTCTTAATTGTGCCTGGAACAGCATAGTTCAATACACCCATTTCTCATTAGTAAAATTAAAGGCGCGCGTGAAAATAATTTAATTCAGCCTATTTTTTTTTTTTTTCTTGTGGGGAGGGTGTTAGAATTACAACTATGCGTGGGTTTTTTTTTTTTTCTCTAAATTAAAACTGCTGTACACTTTTGCTGTTTGCATTCACATCTGAAGGATTTGGAATCGTAGGTAGATTTGGTGCATTGCTGTCTGCATTTCCAGATCATGCTGAAACTGCAACAAAGTAGGCAACACACGTTTGGGTGTCATTCATTCTTCATTCATTCTTTTTATTTATTTATTTCTTTGTTTTTCCTGCGCAACAAAACGCGCCAGGCTCAGCCAAAATTTTGTCCTTGAGCTTCTTTGGTTTGACAAATGTGCATAGATAGCCCATTCAAGTGAATGAATGTGATAAAAGGTGTTCTTACTTGCATGGCTGTTAACCAGAAATGCTCTTTCCTATGTAGGGTATGTCGGTGTAAAAATGTTGTCACTTTTTTTTTTTGCAGGTGGTTACTTCATAGTTAAAGGTGTGGAAAAGGTAATTCTAATTCAAGAGCAGCTGTCTAAAAACAGAATTATTGTGGAAGCAGACAGGAAAGGAACTGTTGGAGCCTCTGTTACCAGGTATATGCAGATCTTTAATTTCTGATAGCTTTTCAGAATACCCATCAGAAGAGTTCTTTGTTTGTATAGGTGGTTGCAAGTTGCCAGTGTTACCTAGTCCTGTGTACCACTCATCAGTTTGTTGTCCATGTCCTTTAAAACATTGGTAAGTTAGGCTGACTAGGAACCAGAATAGCATATTATATGTTTTGTGTTTCTCTGTGACCCAAGTACTATGCTCTAATAATTTCCATAATAACTCACGGCGGAGGGGATTTTCTGCCTTTTTATACCAGTCTTGGTTCTGGTTGAAGAACTTCGTTTTTTTTTTTTTTTTTTGATCTGCAGTATTAGGACTGTTCATACTATGGTGTTGTGGTAACGTGTTTTATCCCCACCTTGCCTAAATATGTGGCTACACATGTTAAATGCTTTGGTATGATTTCCCTTCTTTCCTAGGTTGAATCTAAGATAACTGGTCCGAAAGAAAACTCAAACTGATGCATGGGCAAAATGTGAATATATATGAATCTCTTTATTTCCAAGTGCTCTGAGCATCTTGTACAGTATTATTAGCAGTAAACTTAAGAGTGATCCTAACCCTTTCACCTGTATTCAAAGTTAGAACCATTCATTCTGAATGTCTCCCCAACGAACCTTCTGATGGATGTGTGTTGCAGCTCAGCAATTATTATGTGCTGCAAACAAAATGGTACTCTCACTATTTTTGGGCAGAACATAGCAATGAGAGTTGGTGCATTGCTGTAGATTATGATGCTCTTCAAGGCACGTCCATCAAAAGGTGTGTTAGGGTGCCATTCAGAATGAATTGCACTGCATTGTACCAATGTATTTAATGTGCATTGTAGTAGTAACATGTGGTCGATCTCCCTCCTTGTGCTGGAAAAGGTCAGGAGGACAATGTATACTATTAACTTGTATAATTGTATGTTAAAAACTATTAAAGTGAATCTCCAGCTAAAACCCTTTTTTTTCTAGTTTTGACTAGAGGGTTATATTGCTATTAATATTTTACCCAGGGTGTCTTCTGTATTTATATAGTGACAAGGAAATAACGAGATTGATATATTTAAGTTTTTTGCTCATCAGTTTGCATCAGTGCCCTCATATGCCATCTTAGAGTCCCAGATTCAACTTTAAAAAGGTCACTAAATCCACAAAGCAAAAGGAATGATATTTTGTACCTTCAATGGCATTCATCTGCATCCCTGGCATTGTCAGGACAACCGATCCATAAAAATACTTTGCGATTCTTCTCAGCTCCACCTTCCATTATGAAGTGTTTGATTCACATGGTCCTACTGTATGTGGTAAGGTGGCCATCCTTGAAGGACTACAGTAATATATGCCACATCCAGCATCAGCATTTAATAGCACAGTAAACCACCAATTAGTGAAATCAAGGAGATCAGCCTAAATAACAAAACGGACATGTGCAATAGAATTGCCAGGTGCATAGATGGATGGGAAATGTAAATTAAGCAGACCAATGCATGTGACTGCAAAATACCTGCACTACCTGCTGCCACAGTGCGCAAGTGGAGGCTCTGTTACGGCTAGGTTGCGAATTGAGAGTTTACCACTGTACAAAACTGTGTGAAAGAGATTTTTGCTAACGGTAATGTATAATACTCTATGCTGGGTTTGGAGATTGATTAAACCTGGATCGGTTAATGACACGCTAGAAAAAAAAAATAGGAAATTGATTTTTTCATAGATGTAATTGAACAATTGAGATTTGATTAGATTGCACGCTGTGTGAACTTCTTTATACATGAGAAGCTATATCCTCTGGTCACAATATAATCTGTCAATGTCCATCTTTTTAGCCAAATCTCATTACAGTGTTTGTAAAGGCAGCTTTTCTTTTTATTTATTATGATACACTCGCCTCCTCTGTTACACAGAGCACCCCCAAACCGCCAGTGTTTGGGTTCCTCGCTGGGAATCTCGGCTCCTCCTCTTCAGCTATGCTATGGGGGCTAACGTGTGGGCTTGATCCCGAGCCGGGCTGTGTGCATCTATTGACACATACAGCTTGGCTCAGCCATGCCCCCCCCCCACCTCTCTGCGCACAGGATTTGACTGGCAGCAGCAGAAGGAACCCGTGGCAAGGCAAGAGGCAATCTGTGTTCTATCTTCATGCAGGGAATGCATTAAGGTAAAATAACATTTTACCTTTAGAACGACTTGAAACTTTGAAATCAATTTTGAGAAAAACATTTTACAACTGGAATAAAAAATACATTTGCTCTTTCAGGCCGTTTAAGCACTGTTTCATGATCAAGCAGCTGATGAAAAGTGAGAGAATGGCAGATGTGTTTTCTTTTGGCAACCAAATTTTCACTCTCCGCTTTCTAGGACAGGATACATAAGGGGTCTGATTGGTTTTTGCCATTTGGTGTAATTTTCATCTTGTGTGTCCCATACAGCTCTACCCATGAAAAGAAGAGCAGAACCAATCTGGTGGTAAAGCAAGGCAGATTCTACCTGAAGCACAACACACTGTCAGAAGATATTCCCATTGCCATTATTTTCAAGGTTAGTTATATGCAACATTTGTTTGGGCCCACCAAGACAAGGAAATACATGGGCATTCATGCTTCCTTTTGGGCTGTGAATGCATTTGTTTTACCTCGCTGAATCTGATTGGGTTTCATTATTCAAAGTGTCTAAATTTCGATTTCTTGTCATTAGAAACATTTTTTTTTCTGTAACGCTAGTGCAGTATGAGATTATGAAAAGAGATGAGCTACTTTTGCTGTGGACAACCAAAATAATTATTCACTTTTAATCATAAACAAATATTTAAAAAGGCATGGCTGGTCTGTTATAGAGTTTTACGTGTCCTTTCCCAGCAGCTAAAGAACCACACTTTTCTTGCTTTTCTGATTTGATGCTTTATTCAGTTTTGCCACTAGAGGGAGCTGTAGTCATATTTCTCTTTGATTAAAGTGAAAGTCATCGTATTTGACATTTACATCCTTTATTGGTGACCTGTTAGTAACGGTTTACTTTCCTTTCACATTTGAGTACCAGACGTGTGGCCCTTGGAAAACAGACAAATTGGACTGGAAAGCCTGTGTAATAGTTAATTGTGCTGAGCTTTGTGGTTCCTCTAAGTGTTTTAATTTCTCTAAGCAGACTTTAACAGTTAGGCCTCATGCACACAGGGCGTTAAAAAAAAAAGTTCTAAAAACGTCAGTAGCTTTGTAGTGAGTTTTTCAGCTTTTTTCACCGTTATTGCACTAGCGTTTTCTAGCAGTAGCGTTTTTGAGTGTTTTTTCTTTTTTCTCAATGGATCAAAAACGTCCAAAAATGTTGGTGAGCTGCGTTTTTGCACGTGTTTGAGTGTTTTTACAGCTGAAAAACGTCTCTCGAAACCCACTGGTCTTGGGGTTTTTTTACAGCTCAAAAACGCCCCAGCCAAAAACAGTTGATAGCAGCCTATGTGTGCATGAACACATAGGATAACATGATGGGGAGTTTATTGACTGTAGGTAAAAACATCTGAAACTAAAAGCAGCAGCTGTAAAAACATCCTGTGTGCATGAGGCCTAAGGCTCCATGCACACTGGGCTTAAAAAACGTTTGTTCTCTTGGGAGTATAAAACTCTCATATAGAGCATTTTATGTACAAAGTGTAGATGAGTTTAGGAGAGTTTTATGTTTTTTTTTTGTGCCAGTAAGCTCCAATCAGAAACGCAAGCCAGAAGGGTTTTTTTTTCCTGCCTCTAAACATTGAGCTCAAAATATGCCTGTAATCGTCCTAATGTGCATGGACACATACGATAACATTGAGCTCCTTCTACAGGCAAAACACTAAACTCTAGTAGAAGCACCCTTTTTTTAAGCCAGTGTGCATGGAGTTTAAGGCCTTTTTTTACAGCAGCTGTTTTGCCCGTTAAAAGCATGTTAGTTATTTTGAAATCCCAAGACTCCAAGCACTGCGACCACTTACAGTTGTACATTGCGATTAGCTGCGTTTACATGCAGCTGCAGTAGAACATTCTTGTCATTTCTGATGTGCTTCCTGTTGATTTTCTTTCCTTGATGCCGCTGCTATCCGCAGGTGACACAGTGCACTGCTTTTACCTGCAGTTATGTGCAGATAGCTGCAATACATCGTTCCTGGACGCATTCAAATCCATTTTTTCTAATCGCACATAATCGTCTGTAATGAAAGCATTGTTAAATGCAGAGTGTGAATGGGGCCATAGGAAAGCATTGTCAGAGTATACTGTAGCTGCGGTAGATAACTTCATTTATCCGCAGCTGAAAGCTGAATTCTAGACGTCCGTGTGAAACGAGCCTTAAAGGCGAAGTTCACCTTTATAAAAAAAAAATAATAAATGCACATATTTTTGAGGGAAAAAAAAATAATGTGCATTTAGTTTTTTTTCACAGGAGCCTTCACAGCATTACATTCGCGATCAGCGGATCGCCGGTGCATTGTCAGACTCCTGCAAACTCTTCCTCCAGCTCTCTGCTTTTATCTCTGTACAGGCTTTCACTTGCTGAGCTGGAGGAATTGTCAATGGACTATGAGTGCAGTGATCCCTGCACTTGTGTTCCATTGAGAACTGCAAGTCTGTCTGCCGTGGAATTTATTCACAGATCTCAGATTTATTTTCATTCGCTTCTCCTTGCTTCATTTCTACAACTCTGGCAACTTGCAGCTTACACAGGGCTATGGACTCGGCTTCCAGCACTAAATGAAGCAGCAGAGGAAAGAAGGAAAAGTTTGTGCGGGTATTAAAGCAAACCTATTGCTTTGGCCTAAGTGGTCAGAGGGCATGTTTGCTTTATGTTTAGCTGTGCAAAAGTGAATTATTAGCACAGTTTTTAATGGGACAAAGCAGGAAGTGAAATAATGTACCTTGTAACATATAATTCCTCAATCTGAAGTTACAGATCACTTCTGAACATATTAAAGTGCTTAGACACTGTATTCACAAGTGCCTGTCAGTGCTGTGACCAGTGTTCATTTTGGCATCAAATTTCGATTTAGATTTTAGTCAGTCTTTTGACGAAAACGCCATTTTCGTTTAAATCATGTTTAACCACTTGCCCACAGGGCGCTTATACTCCCAACCACTTGCCCACAAGGCACTTATACCCCCTTCCTAACCAGGCCAATTTTCAGCTTTCAGTGCTCTCACAATTGAATGACAATTACTCAATCATGCAACACTCTACCCATATGAAATGTCCTTTTTTTCACACAAATAGAGCTTTTTTGGTGATGTTTAATCAACACTAGGTTTTTTATATTTTTGCATGATCAATAAAAAAAAAGACCAAAAATTCTGTAAAAAATGCAAAATGCATTCTTTGTTTCTGTTTTTTTCTTTTTAAACTTTGCAAATTAATAATTAAAATAACCTAAATCTGTGTATATTGTTTAATCTTTGTGAAAGTTAGTCTACAAGCTATTGTACCCATCATTGAAAATTGATCACACCTGATGTACTGACGGCTTCTCTCATTTCTTGAGACACTAACAAGCAAGGACAGTACAAATACCCCCCAAATGACCCCTTTTTGGAAAGTAGACAGTCCAATGTATTTTGTAAGGGGCATGGTGAGTTTTTTGAAGTTGTAATTTTTTTTTCCAGAATTCTTTGCAAAATTAACCACTTCCCGCCCGGCGCATTGACAAATGACGTCCGGGCGGGGGGTTCATTATCCTGACTGGACGTCTATTGACGTCCTCAGGATAATGCACGATCGCGCGCCCCTGGGGGCGCGCATCGCGGCGATCGGTGGTGCCGTGGGTCAGTCTGACCCACCGCACTACCGACCGAGGTAAAAGGCTTCGATCCGAAGCCTTTTACCATGTGATCAGCCGTGACCAATCACGGCTGATCACAGTGTAAATAGGAAGAGCCGTTGATCGGCTTTTCCTCTGCTCAGGTCTGCAGACCTGAGCAGCGGAGAGCCGATCGGCTGCTCGGCTGATGAGGGGGGGCTGCGCTGAACGTTTATCAGCGCAGCCACCCTCAGGATCACCCCACTGGACCACCAGGGAGCCGGATCAAGACCCCAGGG
>BLSH010170685.1:1970271-2001579 GCA_018402905.1 Glandirana rugosa
GTCGACTTCGTGTTTTCCATAAAGTGGAATTACGTCTCCTACGTACTCTGAAATGTTGAGGAAATTGGTGAAGTTATGGTCCGTGAATCCTGTGAAGGGCGGGTCTGGTTAAAAGTCGAAAGTCACGACAACGCAAAGCTTACTCTTAACGCGCCAGCACGCTTCGACGTGGGTTTGTTTGAAAAACAGTAAAACAAGGGTGTTTATCTCGAAAGAAAACCACCATAAACTAGTGGGGACGCCAAAAATAAAAAACGCGATATTGTTTTTTTCTGGCTTAAAAAAAAGAAACAAAGACAGTGTTTTTAAACATATTCGTCAGTGTAGCCTCATCAGTGCCCATCGGTGTAGCCACGTCAGTGCCCGTCAGTGAAGGAGAAAATGTACTTTATACAAATTTTTGTGACAGAAACAAAGAAAAAAAATTCGGTCTTTTTTTGTTATAGCGCAAAAAATAAAAACCGCAGGGGTGATCAAATACCACCAAAAGAAAGCTCTATTTGTGGGAACAAAATGACAAAAAGTTTGTTTGGGTGCAGCTTCGCACGACCGCGCAATTCTCATTCGAAACGCAACAGCACTGAAAGCTGAAAATTGGTCTGGGCGGGAAGTGTCCTAAGTGCCTGGTATTGAAGTGGTTAAAGGAGTTGTAAAGTCTCATGCATCCTCTGCATTAAGGTGAAATACCTTTTGTGCTTCAGCTGCCCCCCACACCTCCCCCTTTTTCTTACCTGAACCCGATTGTTCCAGCATCAAGCACGATCCCAGTGGCTCCAGCCGCTGTCTCGGGTCCTCATTGAATAGATTGATAGCAGCAGGAGCCATTGCCTTCCGCTGCTGTCAATCAAATCCAGTGACATGGGGGCAGGGCCGAGTCCTGCGGTCTGTGTCCGTAGATGCAGCAGCAGGACTCGTGAGCGCTCCCACACGGGTGCCCCCACCTATTACACTTTCGAAGGCCCTGGAGCACCAGGATATTACGATTACCTACAAAATGACCCCATTTTGGAACGCAAACACCCCAACGTATATTCTATGAGGCACAATGAGTCTTTTGAAGTGTACATTTTTTTTTTCCACAAGTTTTTGGAACATGTGGAAAGAAAATGACAACACTTCCTTTTTTTTTTTTTTTTTTTTTTTTTAACCGCATTTTTTCGGCACTGGCGGGCGCTGATGAGGATACAATGATAGGGTGGCACTAAATGATGGGCACTTATGTGCACTATTGGGAACTGATGGGCTCTGGTGAGCGGGCAGTGATGGACACTGTAGGTCACTGATAAGCACTCTCTGATGGGAACAGATGGGCACTGTAGGGCACTGATAAGTATTGTAGTGACACCGTAGGGTGCTGTAGTTGCACTGATGAGCACTGTAGTCGCACTGTAGGACATGGATGGCTCTGATGGCACTGTAGGGCCACTGATTAGCACTTCAGTGGCACTGATGGCACTCAGAATCGTGCCACCTCATGTGGCTGTGGTTTCTCTCTCTCCTCACACCAACACAGCATATGAGGAGAGGAGAGCGAAACACTGCAGCAGCGCAAGCTGAACCGGGCACGATCCCGGTTTGTTGACAAGTGATCGATCGGTCATTGGACGGAGTGATCCTGTGGTAAAGGACCGTTGTGATTAGCCCTTTACCCCAATCCATGAAGCGCTGGGTCCCGAGCACCCAGGGATCAGACACTTCCAGGGAGCATGCAAGAAGTGCAAACACAGGAGGCAGTCATCTGACAGCTGCGCTGTAGCTGTCATTTGGCTATAGTGCGGTTGGTAAGTGGTTAAGTTTTAGTCCTATTTAGTCAACTAAAATCTGCAGTACATTTTAGTCAACTAACACAGCCTATGTGTTAGTCGACTGAAATGTGATGGGTTTATTTAAATTGTGATGCATTATTTAAGCATTTCTCTAAAATTTCCAAACTCATATACCTCCTGGAGTAAAAAAATTGAATATGTTCTGAGGAGGCCTGTAATGCTGCATAGTTCTCTGGATGGTGGTCTGAGGAGGCCTGTAATACACAGTGCTCTGGATGGTCGGGAGGCCTCTAAATGCTGCACAGTACTCTGGAGAGTGGTCTGAGGAGGCCTGTAATGCACTTAGTGCTCTGGACAGTGGTCTTAGGCCTGTAATGCTGCACAGTGCTAAGCACACCACACCACTAAGCTTGCTACCTTGTTTGCTGGGAGGGGAAGTACTTACAGGGTTTACAGGCAGAGTTCCAAGGAAACCGGAAGTTCACAAGGGTAAACATCCCTCCCTCACATTTTTGTTTTGTTTTTATTCATTGACAAAAATGAAATTTTGGTTTTCATCAATTGATGAAAATGTGGGGTAATTTTTGTTTTTGTTTTCGTCACTGGAAATATGCCGCTGATGAAAATTATGACCTGTTTTTGTTTACGAAATGAACACTGGCTGTGATATCTGCAGAAGCGTATTCTCTCCTATTCCCCCAAATCTTAATTCTGATAACTAGAACATGATAAACGTGTTCATCAGGTGGCCACTTCTAGAAAGAGTAAGATCTGCCTGGTGATAGCTTGCACCTTTGCTAATATGGTGACTGTTGCACAAACACAGCCCTGTTAAGAGGATGACAACGTGGGCTTGGCTGCAAGTGCTGTATTGTTCACTACTGACCTGTTTGTTGCTGGATAAGGTTGCTGGAGTCTAGGTTTGTGTTAACCCTTAATCTCCTATGAAGACACGATACCTAACCCTTAAGACTGAGTTGCAGTCTGGGGGGGGGGGGGATTAAAAGTCAGCAGCTACAAATACGGTAGCTGCTGACTTTTAATATAAGGACACTTGCCTATCCAGGGAGCCCGTAATGTCGGCACCCCATGTTGATCTGTCTATTGGCTCCGGGTGAAGGCGCCGGCATTGCAAGCAAAGGAAACCAGCAGTGAAGCCTTCAGGCTTCACAGCCGATTTCCTACTGTGCATACGTGAGTCGCGCGGTGCTGGTCGAGTCGTCTTCTGGGACACACACACAGGTCCCAGAAGGCAGCAGGGGGAAGGAGGAGGGCTGGATGCAATCACGGAAGGGACGTATATCGCTGCAGCGAGATAGCACGGAAGTCTAGATAATAAAAAGAAAGTACCAAAAACAAAACAGCGAGGGGTGGGGTGGTCTCTTGTTTAAGACCGAGTTGGATTTTAGCCTGGAACTCCGCTTTAAGGGGAGATCATGCATAAAGTGAAATGGAAAAAGCTCCTCTGTCGTCTTATATATATTTATTTATTTTTTTCCCGCATCAGAATGTTCCAATCATGAGATGCAGAAGAAAATGAAGATTTGTCTGGCCATTCTTTATTTCTTAGTTTAGACACACATGACTGCTTGAGTAAGGCAGTGAAAAGTACAGTAACATAGCATCAAATCAGATGACTATTACTGTGGAAAAGGGTAATTTCTGTTGTATAGGGTTACTCTGTTTACAGCACCTCATTGAGTAAGCATTTAAATGTTTAACAGAGCCTTTTTTTAAAAAAAAATTTCTTGCAATAATGTGGTGAGTGGAGATGGGGAAAAAGTGCAGAGTATTGTAAATCAGGCATATGATGTACAAGCCTTTTTCTGGGTTCAGAGGTATGCTGATGTGTATACGATTGTTAGGCAAAGTCCTTTTGCAATTGGTATAAAGCTCCTTGCTGCATTGTGAACTATACAGTACGTGCTCCCTTCACTTCAGGACCTCATCCTCCAGTAATCTGTCCTAGATCTTTTGTATTTGATGCCATTGGTAAAGACTGCAGGCTCGGGTTTTTCATCTGCTGGAAATGTTCATAAATTTGACTTGTGCCATTTTTTCTGGAAAAGGAAATGTTATCTACAGGTCCCATTTCTGTTTAGCATTTTAATACTGTATATGGATTTCTGCTGCTTCAAGTCGCCCATTTTAAAGTGAAAAAGTGAGTGTTTTTGCAGCCCAGGCTGGGCGCGGAGACACACATTCAGTGAGAACCACACACGCTAGTAATGCCAGTGCCGGTCGGGAGGCACCAACAAATGTGAGTGGAAGACATCCATCTTAACCAGCCTGTATTGTGTCATGAAAAACGGAGTTATGCTATGTGATTTATTTGATGTTTTACATGGCCTGTCTCGTCTGATGGGGGAGCATTGAATCTGCATGTCTGACTCTTCGTAGTTGTTTAAACGAACGTCTCTCTTTATGAACAGCTGTCCGGCGAGTGCGAACCTCCGGCACCTTGACAGTATAGTAGTACATTGAAAGAACTTTGGAAAATTATATATTTTATGTCTGCACTAGCACTTTTTCATTCAATGGAGGATCCTATATGAATTTGTTAGCATGTTATGAATTGATTTTTGCACTTAGTTTTGCACAGTATTTTGATACCTCATATTGCACAGCACTTTGTTTGGGGTGTATTATTCTACTACGGATTTTGTTGATACCTCCTATTTATTTATTATTCTGCATGTAGCAGCCCCTCTAATACTTACCTGAGGTCCCTCTCTGTACAGCAATGTCCACGAGTGTCTCAGCAGTCTGAAAGCCGCTGCTCTCAATCAGTCAGGTAGCCAATCAGTAGAGAGCGGGGGCGTGGCCTGGTCAGTGCTCTGTGTGTGAATAGACACAGGGAGCTGTGACTCTGCTCGGGTGCTGCTTGCTGTAGGGGCACTGAACAGGAGGGAGGGGCCAGGATCACAGAAGAGGGATCAGAGAAGAGGAAGATCCAGGCTGCTTTGTGCAAATCCACTGCAACAAAGCAGGTAAGTATAACAGGTTTGTTACTTTTGTTGGAAAAAAAAAAGAGACTTTACAATCACTTTAAAGTGGTTGTCGAGGCTTAACCAGTTCAGCTATAGCTGAAAGACTGCTACAGCGCGGCTCTGAATTGCCCGGCGGTCGTCCATGGATATCCGCCCTTGTGCCCCTGCGCGCTCTCGTGGCCGCTGCACGTTGTGTGGGCGTGCCTGTGTGTCGGGCGGACTCTATGTTCTCCCAAGACCCGCCGATCACCTGCAAAAGCTGCAGAACGGGGAACTGCCGATGTAAACACGGCGGTTCTCTGTTCTGTTAAGGGGGACATAGCAGATCTACTGATCCCTGTCACTGGGATCAGTTAGATCTGTTCTGTCCCGACCAGCCCATCCACCACACAGTTAGAACACACCCAGGGAACACAGTTAACCCATTCGCTGCCAATGACATTTATACAGTAATCGGTGACATTTAAATTTCTGATCGCTGTATAAATGTCATTGGTCCCAAAAATGTGTCAAAAATGTCCGTCATGTCCGCTGCAAATCGCCGCCCTTACTAGTAAAAAAAAACCAAAATGGTAAAAACACCATAAATCAATTCCCATAGTTTGTAGATGTGATAACTTTTGCGCAAACCAATCAATATACGCCGATTGCAATTTTTTTTTTTTTTTACCAAAAATATGTAGAAGAATATTAATCGGCCAAAACTGAAGAAAAATGTTCTTTTTTATATATTTTTTTATATTTATTATAGAAATGTTATTATAAAATCGTCGCTCTTTGTTTATAGCGCAAAAAATAAAAACCGCAGGGGTGATCAAATACCACCAAAAGCTCTATTTGTGGGAAAAAAATGATAAAAATTTTGTTTGGGTACAGCGTTGCACGACCGCGCAATTGTCATTCAAAATGCGACAGCGCTGAAAGCCTAAAATTGGTCTGGGAAGGAGGGGGGTTTAAGTGCCCAATAAGCAAGTGATTAAAAAAAACAAAAAAAAAACAGCTGCAACACAAAGGCATAATGAGCTAGTATTCATCACATACTAGCTCATTATGAAATACTTACCTTAGATCGACGCTGTTGCAGCGGTCCCCGAGCACCGCTTGTGACTGGCGTCACGTTGTGCCAGTCTTCTTCCGCGATCGCGTTCTCCTGCCAATCACAGCACGGACTTCAGTGCTTTGATTGGCCGGAGCCGTGCTGACGTCACTCCCGCGCAATGCGAACGGGAGCTCTCGTTTACAGCACATTTAGTAAAGAAACTGACCACTCGGGCTGTTTCTTCACTGTGCATGTGCCGGTGATGTCGGCACATGCAGATACAGGGAATATCTCCTAAACGGTGCAAGTTTAGGAGATATTCCCGGGACCTACAGGTAAGCCTTATTATATGCTTACCTGTAGTTTAAAGTGGTTGTCATGACTTGAGAACCACTTTAAATGTGCTTGGATATTTGATGTATTCTTTTAAGGCTGAACTCTTTGTAAAGAGAAAAGTACTAAATTGAATCCAAGGTCATGTAAAACACCAGGTTCCGAGTCTGCTTATTAAGGGGAGGGTCCTTGGGGTTCCCACATTGCTATCAGTATGGTGACATGGTCACAACCTATTTGCTGTCTACCAGCATGCTGAAGACTCCATCATTTGTGTGATGAATCTACATAGAGGGCCATAGAGGAATGGTCAGCAATGGATTTAAACTGCAGTAGTTGATCAATTGCTGCCACTGCTGGAGGTGGGGCTTCAGTGTATCACTTTGCTTTGGTGGGATTTTTGGCCAAAAATTAATTTGGCGAGGGTGGGGTATTCATGTAAGGCGGCAGAACAACACTTGAAAAGGGGGGGGGGAGGGTGCAGGGTTATAATGTGAAGCATCAGCTGCATAAAGACAAAAAAACATACATACAGGTGGACAGGCACAGTTGCTTTACGTGCAGTGATGTCTTCTAGCTCCAGCTTTATGCAAATACATACATTTTAAAGCGGAGCTCCAGGCTCCTTCAGAAAACATTAAATCAGTAGCTACAAATCCTGTAGCTGCTGACTTTTAATATTAGGAATGAATTAATATATGAATTCAGCGGTGTCTTCACCCTAGCTGATTTTTCAGTCGGCTCTCGGGTGCTGCCGCCGCCATCTTGGCTAAGGGAAACCGGCAATAAAGCCTTGCGGCTTTAGTGGGATCTTCTCATCCCACACAGCGCGCTGACATGACTCCGCTACATACAGTTCATAGAGCACTGAGAGCTGCTGTATATTTTAGTAAAATAAATAGTTTTCTTGGTCGAAATAAACTATTTAAACGTCACTAAAAGCTGGAGATCAGCTTTAAATTTTAAAACAATACTACTTGGGAGGCCTAAGTGCCTGACCTTAGGTAGAGAATACAAGCCCCCATCCTACTCTTAGTTAAAGTGGTTCTAAAGGCAGAAGTTTGTTTATCTTAAAGTGGATGTAAACCCGATTCATGAAATTTGAGCTGGGCACATAGTAGGGGTGTTGAAAATAATCGGCGCATCGATGCATCGCGATTCAGCATTGCTCGATTCTGCATCGATGCAGAGACCACGGACATCAGTGATCCCGGTCGTCCTGTGACGCTCCATATTACCCGGCATGCTCCTCTCCGTGTGGCCGGCACTTTCTCCTTCCCAGCGTGCCTCGCGGCCCCTCGCTCAGCCTCCTTCCGGCAGCGGGGCTCTGATGGTCGGATTGTGTGTGAGGTTGGAGCGGCTCTCCGGGAAAGATGCAGGAGCTAATCGCCTGTGTGGATCACATCCGCTTTGACCTGGAGCTGGCTGTGGAGCAACAACTGGGGGCCCAGCCGCTCCCCTTCCCCAGCATGGACAGTGAGTGTCTGTAGTGTGTGTGTGTCTGATCACTGGAGGGTGCTCTCCTCTACTCGCCTACCTGTGTGCTCCCTACCCCCACCATCTCTACCTGTAGGGCTGTGCCCATTATTAGACCCCCACCATCTCTACCTATAGGGCTGTGCCCATTATTAGACCCCCACCATCTCTACCTATAGGGCTGTGCCCACTATTAGACCCCCATCATTAGATCTGTGTATTGTCTGTGCAGCTGTACGATAATCTCTGAAAGCTTTGTAATAAAGGAACAAGCACTGGCCTTGTCTTTGGTTTCATGTGTCCTCCTGTGCTCTGTCTTGGGTACACTCTGTTGGTGTGTCATTCCAAAGCCCACTTTTGTCATTTTTGAATAATGTGAGGGAGGTTTACCCCTTTTTTGTTTTTTGCTGTTTATGTCCCATTGGGTGGATTTCCCTTCACTTCCTGTCCTGGAGACACAACAGGAAATGAGACAAAATCTCCCCACAGGCCACATGCTCACTGGCTGGGTGTATGGGAAGTGATATTCTGTTTTTCGATCCCAAGGAGGGTTTTACATTGTAGTATCATGCCACAATCATGTGCTCCTGGGTTGGCACTCGGCCATGTCCATGAATACAAGGAGTCCAGCACACTCAATGAGACCCAGTCAATCATAGGAGGGTGCCCTGGTGAAATGGCGGATGATGCTGTTAAAACTTCTGTCCATTCGGAGATATCACCAGCACTCCATGTTCAGATGAACAGAGGGGCTTCTGAACATCACTGCTTTCTGTTGGTGACATTAAACCGTCCTGACTGCTTTCTTTACAATACGTTTTTATTAAAGTAGAAGTGTAAGCAAAGCTTTTAGTTGTTTTCCATTTTGTATAGAGTAAGGCTGGATTCACACCTATGAATTTTGCAGGTTTTCACTACAGAATGTGACCTATCCCAAACTCCTCCATCCTTCCTTTGATTCTTCCATCCTTCAGTTCTTCTGGCTGCTTGAATTTGTTGATGTAAACCATCGGCAGTAATCGTGATGCATCGTGATGCATCGCGGAATCGAATCGAATTGTTGACATGCTAATCGTAATCGAATCGTGAGACCACTGAAGATGCGCACCCCTAGCACATAGATCTGCAGTGTTTTTATTATCTCTCTTCAAAGCATTGAGTCCCGTAGCTGTCTCTTGTTCAGTTCTTGGGTTATCAGCCTGACAAGCTCTCTGTCACATATGATAAAAGCAGCCAAAGTTTCCTGTTTGAACAAAGGATAGGCACAAAGGCCAGGCACTGAGTCTATGGCTGGTAATGGTGGTAGATCTGCAGATGGGCAGCACTCCTATGGAGAAGCCATATCCAAAGGACTGTGAAGACAAAGGACTGTAAAGAAGAAGGTGCCTCTAGGTGCAGATGTTAACAAATTTATTATGCAAGATAGGGTTTAACAACTCACGTGTGTAGGAAAAGGCAAGCATATCTGCAGCATATCTGCAGGGAGACAGTCCAGGCAGCAAAGTCCGTTGCGTTCGTAGTTCCTGTAGTGCTGTATCCACAAGATGGCGTTCCGGGAGAGCCGAAGTGACTGCCGGCTATAATCAACATCCGCTCGTTCGTAGACCATCCGGAGCACAGGGAGACAGCATGTACAGCGTCCTACGTCACCCCGCCACCTTTTTTCCCATGGGGGTGGCGGGCCAACTGATCATAAGTAAGTATACAATCACACATGTATCAACATACATGTATATAGGGTCTATATTGGGTTCCCTCTTTTCGTACGCATTTTCTATCATTTTTTACAATGTATCAATATTATTATCATTATTAGTGTTTTCTTATACCATGTGTCTATGTATGGGGAATTACGTGTCCTTTTTCAGTGTACCAATATCATTATAGGGTGTACACGTGTGTACACACATGGATATATACACTGCGGTAGTTCGTACTCCTACATATATTTTTCCATATATGTATTTTTAACATAGATGTATTTTATGGATCAATGTATAATACTATTTTATACATATTCTTTATAGATCATGTTGGTTTTCATTAATATCCTGTATTCCTTACATATATGTTTTTATTTGTAATGTTACTGAACATTCTTTAACATATTTTAACAATTTTTTATAATGCATTCTATAATCTTGCACTATCAATTATGCCATTGCTGTGAGATCAGTACCAACACTATACCGCTAGATGTCACCCTTCCCGATATATAGCAGAAATAATCCGTCTCTAGGATATGCCTGAGGAAAGAGCGCGCCTGTTGTTTCCATCACAGGCTGCATGCTCAGAAACGCGTTGCATTCTAGTGACGTAGGACGCTGTACATGCTGTCTCCCTGTGCTCCGGATGGTCTACGAACGAGCGGATGTTGATTATAGCCGGCAGTCACTTCGGCTCTCCCGGAACGCCCCCCCGCTCCACCCCCCCACAGTTAGAACACACCCAGGGAACATTTCTTAACCCCTTCACTGCCCCCTGCTGGTTAACCCCTTCACTGCCAGTGACATTTATACAGTAATCAGTGGACATTTAAATTTCTGATCGCTGTATAAATGTCATTGGTCCCAAAAAAGTGTCAAAACCGTACGACATGTCCGCCCCAATATCGCAGTACCGATAAAAATCGCAGATCGCCGTCATTACCAGTAAAAAAATAAAATAAAATAAAAATGCCATGAATCAATGTCCATAGTTTGTAGGCGCTATAACTTTTGCGCAACCCAATCAATAAACGCAGATTGCGATTTTTTTTTTTTTACCAAAAATATGTAGAAGAATATATATCGGCCAAAACTGATGAATAAATTAGTTTTTTTATTTTTTATTTTTGGATATTTATTATAGCAAAAAGTAATATTGTTTTTTTTTTCAAAATTGTCGCTCTTTTTTTGTTTATAGCGGCGATCAGAAATGACGCAGAGGGGATCAAATACCACCAAAAGAAAGCTCTATTTGTGGGGAAAAAAGGACGCAAATTTTGTTTGGGTACAACGCCGCACGACCGCGCAATTGTCATTCAAAGAGTTACAGTGCTGAAAACTGAAAATTGGTTCGGGCAGGAGGGGGGTTTAAGTGCCCAGTAAGGAAGTGGTTAAACAAAAAAACATAAAAACAAAACAAGGCTTTACTATCACTTTAAGCCCACGCTATTATGACAACTTAAGTGAAGAGAGGAGATTTGGGGTTTTCCATTACCCATTCTTGCATGCTTTCTGTGTTTGATAGACAGCAGAAAGTCTATAGTAGTCAGTGTGTTTGGGAAAAGTCCTCCTTGCAGGGAATTTGCACATCTACTTACAAAATTACTTAGAGTTGGATTAATGATCTGCAGCAATAGCTTGATGAAAACACAGAAGCACAAGCTATGTTTTACATTATATGCATCTTGAGGATTCATTTTGATTTCTAGCTGCAGTATACCTTTAAAAAAATGTCATTGTCACCATTAATGACATACGTTTTGGGTCAAAAAAGCTCATTGGCTGTGTGCTGAGCTTTGCCTGATATCCAAAGATGTAGGTATATAAAGGTGTTTTTGAACACTGCACTTTGGGAAAAAAACACTTTACATGATCATTAGTGTAAGCACCTTTCCAACAACAAGCAAAAACCCAAATTGAGCAAATATGTCATCCAGATTTTTGTGTTAGTTTTTCTATTTCCCCCCAATTTTTACTGCCAAACGTATGTTTTCACATGCCTGAAGGTTTAACCTCCAGCATTGAAACGGCTTTAATGGTTCAGGCTAGCCCATTATTCTCCTTTCCAGATGTCTCCGTTTTTGCACATGTGAGTCTGATCAGAGCTTGCAAGTCATTCCAGCAGACAAACAGTGCAATGAACACATAGATGGTACTGAGAAGGGGTGGAAGAAGGATAAGGTTTTGATGCCTCTTAGAACTAGATTGATCACATACTCAATATTTACATTGCAGTGAATGTGGCTGCTTTGACCAGGAGAACTTTATTCAGGCACTTTAAAGTGGATGTAAACTTGATTCATGAAATTTGAGCTGGCAACATAGATCTGCAGTGTTTTGTTATCTCTCTCCAAAGCCCTGTGTCTCCTAGCTGCCTCTCTTGCTGCATTTTTCTGTTATCAGCCTTAAAAGTTCTCTGTCACATATGATAAAAGCAGCTGGAGTTTTGTGTTGGTGAGGTTGCTGTAAATAGATTAGCGCAGCTCTGGACGATCGATCAGAGAGAGCTGAAAGTCTCTACTTATGTGTAGAGGGGGTGTGTGCGCCTTTCCTCCAATCGGCTTGGCTGTGTGCCCAGGCTTCACTGCAAAGATAACCAGGAAGAGAAAAAACCCTAACAGGAAGGGCACTTTCTAAATAGTATATAAAGCTGAATACCACGTACATGGATGTAAAACTTCTATAGGGAGGTTTGTTTCATCTCTGTGTATCTTCTGAGGCTGTTTACTTCACTGGGTATATGTGAGGGTTTACATCCACTTTAAGTCAGATTAAAAATTTAAAGCCCAATGGAAGTTTCCACTTTTTTTCTCTTTGTAGTCCTTTAGCTCTGTATGTTTGATTTTACCTTCTTGAAAATGCCTGGAAATACCTATTACTACTGCTATTGCTATTCCTATCCCTGGAAAAGTTTCCCTCCCTCCTACTCTGTTCTTTGTTTTCATAGCTGAGTAACAACCACGTCTTCATCAAGTGTGTTCACATAAACTTGTACTGTGGAGCAAGAGGGAATGTGAGTCTGACCAAGCCAAATAAGTGTGCCCTTGACTGTATGGTCAAACTCTGGTGCCTATTGGACTGCACAGTCACATTTGGACACCTTCTATAGCTGACCTTCAGTTTTAATTCTGCAATTGATGTACTCCACTAGTTTACTGCATTTACTTTTGTTGGTAATCTGCAGGCGCTTTGCCATCCCTTTCATACAAGAAGTATAATGTATCAGTGTTTAGTAACTAAGATCAATGGAGTTGATGCTTCACAGCCACAAACTTGGATCGAACCTGCTTTGTGGTGGTGTGTTTTTTTTTTTTTTTTTTTTGTGATACTTTAATCCAAGGGAGAGGAACCAGGTGTCCATGTTCAGCCCACCACATTCCACTAATGACTCTGGTGCTGCTTGCAGTGCATCTAGTGATGTGGCTGATGCTTGCAGCCTGAAATCCTATTGCCTTCTGCTTCTAAATTCTATTATGTCTTTTGAGTCTTCCTTGGCACTGTCAGGTGTGGTCTGTTTCTCTGTCCTATTGTCTATTGTCCTAAATCAGACCATTTATTTGCTGTATCTGACAGCAGAGGTCACAAACACTTTCTGCAGATTTTTTATTTGATCTACCCAAAGCCTGTGCGCTATCACTTGCTGAGACTGATTGTGAGTCGCTTCAGTCAAATGATTGACTTGCCTTTGAGGAGTCTCAGTCCTTGCCATTACACCCAAATTAAGAGACTGTTTTGGCACTTATTGATGTTGTTTGCACCACTCAGAAGCAACCAGCTGGTACTCTGGTTTCAAACAGTGCTATTCCCAGTCTTGGGACCTTTAGTTTTTCTCTGTAGAGATAAGATGTTTGATTCCCCCTAAGTTACAATTGGCTTTGTGCCCATTTGAAAAGAACCGTTGTTTTTAAAAAGATAAAAAAAAAAAATGCTTGCTCCCACTCTTGATTCAGTCAGCATTGTCTTGCCGTAACAAAGCAACCATTATACAGGTGGAACATGCACCACTCTTTTAGGACCCAACAGATAAACAGAACGCCTCTCTAGAACTCTGTACTTGCCGGCAGGCCCTGCCTTTTACACTATATTAGCTGTGAACTTGCTTTACCAAATGCTGGCTAAATAGTCCCTTAAAGATCTTGCTGTAGCAGATCTTGCTGTAGCTGATCCATTGGTCATAGAAAGTTTGAAAAAAAGAATAGTTGACAGACTTGGGAGGTTTCCCATCTCATCTCCCACATGGGTTCCCAGTCTGTAAAAATTTGGAGTATACTTTCGAATTACTGAACATGTCGAAGACGTGCCCAATTCTCATGGCTTTCGATGAACAATATCTCTTTGGATCTACTCCAGATACAGATATCAAGGACTTTACTGGTTAGAAGTGTACGCATCTTTCTTGGCAGAAGATGCCTTGGGAACACACTGCAAAGTCTTCTCCCCCACAATCAGTTGGCATATGTGCTTTTTGTTTCCGCACTGCTTTACCATCCATGTTCATCCCACCGCCCAAGCTTCCCTCCCAATCTAACCACAAGTTCTGGGACAGTTTACCAAACCTTCCTCATCGTAAGGGAGCGCTCTCACAGTTTCCAAAATGGGGGGACATTTGTTAACCTTTGAGGACACTTGGACTGCTTACATCTGTCATCTGGGTGCAGGAGGTGGTCTCTAAGAGATGCAAGCTGGAGTTTTGCTCCCTGCCCCCTCCAACCTTTTGAGTATCACTGCACAGATTAGTAGATCTCCATCAAGCCCTCTTGGGTTTCCTGGTCAAGAGGTGTTTGACCCAGTTTCTGGGACAGAATATTTTCAATTGTTTTACTCCAACCTGTTCATCGTTTCCAAACATGAAGGGGGCATCTGCCCCATCTTGAATTTCTAAGCACTTGAGTGTATTTGTGCAAGCTTTAATTTATTTTTATATTATATTTAAAAGTCAACAGGTTTGGCATTGCCTCCCTTTACCAGGGAGGCTTTCTAGCTTTGGTGGACATCATTCACTAAAAAGAAACCACCGGTTTTTTAATTGTTCCATCTATGAGAGTATCTCTCAGCCTTTGAATCTTGTTTAAAGCAGTTCCCTTTTGCAACCCCATTTGCACTGCTCCTTTTTGTAAGCTTTCCCTTTCTGGTATCTTGGATGGACACCATAAGGATGCTCCAGCTTCTCACCATTTCTAGGTGACCTGGCTTCTTGTCCCAACATTTCTAGGTGGCCCAGATAGGCCATCATTTTACGTTAATGATCTCAGGAATCAGTTTCCATTCCTGTCAACGTGCATTCTGCTAGATCTGTAAGCCCTTTATAGTGTGTGTTTTTTTTTTTTTTTTTTACATTAAGCATCTGTATCTCAGATTTGCAAAGCTGCAGCCTGGTCTTTAGTTCACATGTACATGTACTCTCAGCGCAACATCTACCTAGTAAAAGTATCTGATATCGGCTTTGGGCATAACCCCTTTCAGGTGGCTTTTTGAGCTGCAGACAGTCCGCAACTCCCAGCTTTCTATCTTTTTGGGCCTGTTGGCGTTTGTTTGCTGTTTTGCCTACTCCTCTGTTGGGCTGCTTTTGGACATACCAAAGATGATTTGCCTGTGCCCCTCAGTGGATGATAAAGAAACTATATGATTTTTGCACTCACAATATCCTTGGAGTCTATTGAGGGACATAGGCCAGTTTTTTTCTGCGTTTATGATCATGACTTCAGTAATGTTTATGGTAGTAGGTGGGCTTATCCTGGGTTAGTGTACTTTATTTTTTCTGCTAGTTGTCCATTCTGCCTGTAAGGCCTCTTTCACACTTGTGCAACCTGCCATGATTTTTGCCGCTATTTTGATGCAACTTTAAGCAATGCCTGTGTAATATTGAGGTCTACCAAAGTAGTGCAGGGACTACTTTGAAGTTGTCGCACAGATATGTATGGTATTCATTGGAAATCATGGGGTATGACTTGTAATGCGACTTTGCAGTCCCAAGTCGCACAACTGTGAAAGGGGCTTAAGTGACCGTTTGGTAGGTTAACCCAAGACGGGGGGTTATTTACTAAAGGCAAATCCACTTTGCACTGCAAGTGCACTTGGAATTGCAGTCGCTGTAGATCCGAGGGGGACATGCAAGTAAAATAAAAAACAGCATTTTTGCTTGTACATGATTGGATGATAAAAACAGCAGAGTTCCCCCTGATTTCAGATCTTCCCCTCAGATCTACAGCACTGCACTTCTACGTGCACTTTCAAGTGCACTTGTAGTGCAAAGTGGATTTGCCTTTAGTAAATCAACCCCTTTTTGTCCTTCAGCAAAAAGATTTTATGGGGAGTACAAAAAGCCAAATTTTACTTTGACACTTTAGCGTCACTCTTTGCATTTTCTTACAGAATTTTCTCACAGTACAAGGTATACTTTCCTTTTACCATCTATTCTATTCATCCTTTTGTTCTTCATATAGGCCATGGGGGTTGAAAGTGACCAAGAAATCGTCCAGATGATTGGAACTGAGGAACATGTAATGGCAGCTTTTGCGCCCAGCCTGGAAGAATGCCAAAAAGCTCAGATCTTCACCCAGATGCAGGTGTGTCCATTATATTTTAAAGGATCATTAAAACTTCCAGATTGTTTTTTTGGGAATGCTATACAGTAATCATGGCATGCACCCAAGTTCTTTTGTGCTTGGAAAATAAATAAAAGAAATATGCAATACATAACTGAGCTGTTGGAATAAAGCCTACAACACAAACGTGGCTCTGGTGAGATGGAATCCCAATTACAGTGCTTTCTTGTCGTGCTTAGCACTAAATAAAGTTTTATTGATTTTGATTTTTGTTTTCTCTTTTGAAGTGATGCAGTTGGCTGGAGACAGAACTGCCCAGGTGGTTTTAGTTACTGTAACGTACTAAATCCTTTGTTTTTGCCCTATCGGTGTTGGGTCAATCCTGCTTGTTGGGTTTTAGTACTATACAGGACAGCTGCTAGTTGTACAAGGGAGGAAGATGGATTTATTAACCTAACTGTGTACAAGAAAAATGTATTATTCGGGGGTGGGTGTGTATATAAATATATACACACATCTACACACAGCATATACTCCAAACACATTCTTGCATTTCCTTAACTCCCCTGCCACTCCATTTAGCACCAAAAGCAAAAGGAAATGCCTAATGTGGTTGGATATGGAGGAGAACATGACTTGCTCTATGTGACAGCGCTGGGCACTATTGTAAAGTGAGTCCATAGTTTGTGGAAGTGATGACTCCAGCAACACCTAACTTGCTCCTCTGTCACTATGCTACACGAGCCACTAATAAAGACTATTAGATGCTGTGCAAATACGTATTGCACAGGCATGGTCCACCATTTATGACCATCAGCCAATGCTGGAGAACATACATTTAGACAGAAAATGCCTGAACAAAATGCTGGAGGAGATCTGCAACACCGAAATGTAAAATAAAGGGTTTAAAAACATTCCTTTCTAAAAGGGGGAAAATGGCAAATGGTGAACACCCTGGGCTTTAGCAAGCTGTCGTCCCATTATGGTTTACATCTGCTACACAATTTGAATACTTACGTTGGCAGTGTTGTAAAATTGCCCCTCACACATCAAACTCTATGGACTAAATGGGGTTTCATTAGAATGTTTTTGCTTGCTTTAAAAGGGGTTTTTCTTTCCCTCTTTGTTCCAGGCTTTAAAATACATTGGTAATAAGGTGAGACGACAGAGAATGTGGGGCGGAGGAGGGCCCAAAAAGACCAGAGTGGATGAAGCCAGGGAACTTCTTGCATCCACTATCCTGACTCATGTCCCTGTAAGTGACCTACCTCCAACAGCGGTTTTTATTGCATTGAGTAATCATGATGAGCCCAGCCAGGAATGTGTTATCAAATTGACTCCTTTTAAAAGGCTATTAAATGAGTTGTACATGTATAAAACTGAATTCAGGGTCTGACCCATAGAAAATAAAAATTAGAGAAATATTTTTCAATTGTAATAGGAGAAGTGTACTTGCCTAGGATAAGCCGGGAAAAAAAAACAAAAAACATATTTCCTTACAGCAGAAGTGCTTTATACAGTTCTGTTTTGGATAGTAGGAAGGGGGCAGTAAACGCGCTCTATCCTCATTGTCAGACTGGCTGTAATTGGCAGCAGCAGGGGCCGATGGCTTCTGCTGCTGTTTGAGCCAATGAGGGGAGAGAGAGCTGGGAGAGCTGCTGCTCTTCTGCACATCGCTGGATCGAGATGGGGCTCAGGTAAGTAAAAGGGGGGCTGGGAGCGGCAGCAGCACCCAGAAGGTTTACCTTAATGCATAGAGGTAAAAAAAGTTTTGCCTTTTACTTTAACCTTTTGCTGACCATGCACTGTACATTTACTGCTACAGTGCAGGCTGGCTGCGCAGAATCATATACACCATATTGTCAAAAGTATTGGGACACCTGCTGTAAACATGAACTTTTATGGCATCCCAGCCTTAGTCCGTAGGGTTCAATATTGTGTTGGCCCACCCTTTGCAGCTATAACAGCTTCAACTCTTCTGGGAACGCTGTCCACAAGGTTTAGGAGTGTGTCTATGGGAATGTTTGACCATTTTTCCAGAAGCGCATTTTGGAGGTCAGGCACTGATGTTAAACAAGGCCTGACTCGCAGTCTCCACTCTAATTCATCCCAAAGGTGTTTACCCCAAACTCGCTCATCCATGTCTTTATGGACCTTGCTTTTTGCACTGGTGTCCAGTCATGTTGGAACTGGAAGGGGCCATCCCCAAACTGTTCCCGCAAAGTTGGGAGCATGAAATTGTCCAAAATGTCTTGGTGTGCGGGCACCTTAAGAGTTCCCTTCATTGGAGCAAGTCCAACCCCTGAAAAACAACCCCACAGCATAATCCCTTCTCCACCAAATGATTTGGAATAGTGCACATAGCAAGGTCCATAAAGACCAAGAACAGTGAGTTTGGGGTGGAAGAACTTGACTGGGCTGCACAGCGTCCTCAACCCTAAAGAACACCTTTTGGGATGAATTAGAGTGGAGACTGCAAGCCAAGCCTTCTTGTCCAACATCAGTGCCTGACCTCATAAATGCGCTTCTGGAAGAATGGTCAAACATTCCCATACACACATTCCTAAACCTTGTGGACAGCCTGCCCAGAAGAGTTGAAGCTGTTACAGCTGCGAAGGGTGGGCCAATTCAATATTAAACCCTGTGAACTAAGGCTGGGATGCCATTAAAGTTCATGTGCGTGTAAAGGCCGGTGTCCCAATAATTTTGACAATATAGCGTGTCTTTATACGCGATTCTGCATTTCCGGGTAGAGGGTGCACTCCCTCCCGACTGTGCTGTGATTCGTCACAGCACATGCTGATCACCCGGTCCCGGCCAGTTTGACCTCCGGCACCCAGCGATCGGCTCTGAGCTTCACAGAACACAGCTCTGTGTTGTCTACAGTGCCTTAGGATCTAGTGGTGCTTAGCAGGGTATGAAAACCACTAGATCCCCAGTAAAATCAGCACTCAGTACACACATAAACACGAGTTGGGCACATATTTAACCCCTTGATCGCCCTAGATAACTTTTTCCTGCCCAGCGTCATTAGTACAGTGACTGTGCATCTTATTAGCACTGATAACTGTAATAATGTCACTGGTGATGTCAGCAGCAGTTCCAACAGTGTCAGCTTTCCTGCCATCCTGCTATAAGTCGCTGATCACCACTATTATCGATTTTATTAAATGTTTGTAGACACTATAACTTTCATGCAAACCAATCAATATAGACTTATTGGAATTTTATACCAAAGACATGTAGCAGAAATTTTGGCCAAAAGATTAGATTTTTTTCAGTTTTTTTTTTTTATGTGATATGTTTTATAGCAGAAAGTAAAAATATAGTTTTTTTTTTTTTTTCTTTTAAAAATTGTTGGTCTTTTTTCATTTAAATAATAAAGAATAAAAAAAAAATCCAGTGGTGATCAAATACCACCAAAAAATAGCTCCATTTGTGTGAAAAAAAAGATCTAAATTTATTTTGGGTACAGGGTTGCATGACCGCACAAATGTCAGTTAAAGTAGCGCAGTGCCGCATAGCAAAGAATGGCCTGGTCATGAAGGGGTTAAACTTTCCAGAGCTGAAGTGGTTAATGTAATGCATATAGCACGATCGGTATTTGATACCTTTGACTCAGTACATATTAATTATATTGTCCATTTCAGAAGATAGAACTGGATGAACAAATGACACTGATCTACTGTAATTAAATTATCGCATATGGCTGGGTACTTTTATTGGGGTACGTCTAAATATTTGTCATTTTGAACTGCTATTGTGGCAGCTTGATGTAACTGACCATAAATTGTGCTGGGTATGCTGGATTCATTTATTCTGTATTTATTTAGGTGAAAGAGTTCAATTTTCGAGCAAAATGCATCTACACGGCAGTGATGGTTCGCAGAGTGATTTTGGCCCAAGGAGAAAATAAAGTGGATGATCGAGATTATTATGGAAACAAGAGATTGGAGCTTGCAGGACAGGTATGTCTTTTTTTTTTTTTATTTCTTCTGTTTATTAGTATTTTAGGCGTAAAAATACAAACCCGAGCCTATAGGGCATACCTTGGCTCAAGGGGTTACAATAAGGCACTATACAACACAAAAGACTAAAGACCGCTCATAGAGCACTACAACCTTGCTTCTAGTTACCCAGGTTCATGAAAAAGCGTAAACAAAGGGACAGATCTGTCCCATCACATTATATAATATTATGTATGGGGAATACCAAGTGACAGAAGTAACGGATAAATTCGCTACTTCTCAATAACCAAATCCTATCTCCAAGGTCCTGGAGACCAATTAAGTTGCAAAAGCATTAAAATAAAAAACAGGGAAAAGGGTGGCAGTTGTGGCAGAGTCGATCCAAATGTCCCAAATCTTATTAAACTTTTTGTGGCAACCCCTAGATTGGTACGTATCTTTATAAAGAGGGACCAACGAGTTGATTTGAGACTCCCAAAAAGTTAAGGTGGGGACAGTGACCGATTTCTACTGTATCTCTATTGCCTTCCTTGCATAGAACAGCAAAAGGCTTGGTAGGGATCTGGCCTCCCTACTAAGCCAGAGCCTCCACTAAATCTAAGATGCAGATATCTACCTGCCATTGAACCTGGATGGTAGTTAGGCTAGAGTTAAATTATAATTCTGATACCCAGAAACTCTGTTCGTAAGTAAAGGAACATAGCATGTGAAGGTAATCACCGTCAACAAGTGGGGGGACAATGAGGGTATATCTTATGAATCCTACAGGACATCAGATAAAAATGATCTAGTAGCTGAATCTACCTGAATAGCTGCAAAAAGTGATATTCCCAAATCTCTTCCCAATCCTCCCCATCCGGATCTGGCACCCCTGCCTGCCAGGTTGTATGTAAATGGTTCAGCCCAGGATGGATAGTGGGCTGCAGGGCCTTATAGATATTTATTTCAGGTACTTGTATAGCGCCGTCAATTTACACAGCGCTTTACATATATATTGTACATTCACATCAGTCCCTACCCTCAAGGCGCTTACAATCTAAGGTCTTAGATGTTGGATAAAAGCTGAGCAAAGTCATTGCTCAGTAATGTCTCAATTTCAAAAGATTGTAAATGAAGAGGAGAGCCATCAGATTGTGCCCAGAAAGCGTGACTTAACTGTAGGAACTGGAACTGGAATGACTTTGGAAGCCCAAACTGTGATTTCAAGTGATCAAATGAACCATATTTGTGAGAGCGGCAATCTACAGACAAGTATCGCACACCCCTAGACGCCCATATGGCCAGATCTGGAATAGATTAAAATTCAGAGAGATTAGGATTTAACCATAAGGGCATATTTGTAGTGTACTGAGTAGAGCGATTCATCCGTTTTTGGGATCACCAGGTTCCATGCCCATATAACTGTTTTCATGGACTGAGTTAGCTGAAAGAGCGCATTAACTCCCCTGTATAGAAGATTACGGAATGCTTTATAGGAGCGGAAATGAGCAGCCTACAGAATCACTGCACAATTTGTGTCATCCGAAACAAGTCAATTTATGTGCATGCGTGAGCATGGCAGCAATGTAATATTTGTAAAAGTCCAGGCAGGCCAGACTCCCTTGGTCCATGGATGCTGAAGGAGTGAGAAGCAGAAACGTGGGAGATGGGAGCCCCACAGGATGCTAGTGAAATGCAAGTTCAAGCACTTAAAAATCACTTTAGGGATCCATACAGGAGAGTGGCATAACACATAGAGCAAAGGGAGTATCTTAATTTTTTGAGTAGGTTGATTTTACCAAATAGAGATTAAAGGTCAGGTCCCCCAGGCCTTCATCCTTAACTTAATTGTGGAGTGAAGTGGGCGAAGATTTAATTTACAAATATCACTAACTCTGGGAGAAATAACTATACCCAAGTAATTAATTATATCTGTCCAACG
This sequence comes from Glandirana rugosa, assembly GCA_018402905.1. Lineage (NCBI taxonomy): Eukaryota > Metazoa > Chordata > Amphibia > Anura > Ranidae > Glandirana > Glandirana rugosa. The sequence goes on from BLSH010170685.1 coordinate 1,992,016, forward strand.
CAAGGGAAGGGCCCGATCAGCCGCCTCAGGATCAACCGGGAGAATCATAAACTTAACCCAGTTGATCTGCAGCTTGGAGAAGCTAGCAAAACTGGAAAGAAGCTCTAGTGCCGCCCAGAGTGACAGACCCGGGTTCCACAGGAACAATATTCGGTCATAAAGCAGACTTTTCTACAGTGGACCCGATACGCGCTCCTTGTACCTGCTGGGCATTACGAAGAGCAGTAGCAGTGAGTTCTACCATAAGAGCAAATAGGGTAAGAGAGAGGGGACAAACCCTTTTAATTTGGAAGGAGGATGACACCTCCCCCACCAGTTTTAACTTGTGCACCAGGTAAGTGGTAGAGGACCCGTATCCACTTGCGGGAAAAAAACAGGTCAGAAAACAAAGGCCTCGAAGACCGCTGCCATATAAGACCAATCTGTTGAGTCGAAGGCCTTCTCAAGATTTAGCGCCACTAACATCCTAATACCAGAATCTTCAGGCAACTGGAGATGTGAAAACACTGTACACAAATTTATATCTGTGGACTTCCCTGGCATAAAGCCTGCTTGTTAAATATTAACAATTGAGGTTAGGACATTCATCAACCTTGTGTCCAGAACCTTGGTGAGTATTTAAAGGTAGCAATTCAGTAATGGGATGGGTCTATAGGAGGTGCAATGCATAACATCTATGCCAGACTTTGGGATTAGAACATTGTGCTTGATACATTGAAGCAGGTAAAACACCCTCTTCAAAACTGGTAAGGTAGACTTTATGCATTTAGGCACTAGCTCCGGTGCATCTAGTCGGTACCATTTCCCAGGAAGGCCATCAGGACCAGGATTCTTTTTTTTGGCCCGGAAAGGAGTGAATAGCAACCTCAATTTCAGTAACAGCAATTTCGGAGTCCAGCAGGGCTACGTCACAACTGGAGCAAAAATTCTCGTAAAATGTGACACCACCCTCAGTCATATATAAGGAAGGGATGACTGATATCTAGGTTCCGCCACCAGGTTGGCCAAAGGTTTGCCATTCTTATACCCCATTTCAAATAGTTTACCTTTTAAGACATGTAGTGAGAGATGTATAATGCAAGGATAAATCCCATCTAGCCTAGGATGAATTCCCAATACAGAGTGAATTTACGCTCCATAGTCTCCCCCACCCTCTGATCCCAAAGCCAGTGAGGGTCCAACCTCCAGCAAACACCATGTTTTTGCCCCCCTAAGCTGAGAATGATCACCAGAGGAGATTGGTCTGAGAGACCAGCTGGAAAGTAGGAGGCTGCAGAGAACATGGATAAGGGGGAAGCAGTGAAAATAGCTAGATTGATTCTTTAACCTGAGCGGTGGGTCGCAGACAGGTAGGAAAAGGTTTTCTCCTGGGGATGTTTCCAATGCCATACCTCATAAGATCAAGGGAAGTTGCCCAATGGAACAATTCAGGATCAGAATATCTGAGGATTGGAGGTATCCAGGGCAGTATCTAGGATATTCTTGTCACCGGGTATGAATATTTTTGGAATTTGTAAGGCCAAATTTTCATAGATCACATACAGAATAGAAGAAGTGATTGTAGGAGGCACAAATACATTAACAAAGGCGTATAAGGAGGCCCTCGTTTCCAGGAGTAAAATAACACATCTCCCCCCAGGATCGGTAATCATTGTTCCACCTTGCAGAGAATGGATTTGTTAAAGGGAAAGTAGACCATTTTTTTTCCCTTTTTTTTTTTTTTTTTTTTTTTTTTTTTTTTTTTTTATATTACCAAGTAACAATTATCAAGCTGTCTCCTGTTAAACTTGTATAAAATCCTGGTTATAAATACCTTTTTTTACTTAAAATCTAGCTTCTTCCGGGTCTCGGCAGATCCATCTTGACTGTGGATGTATGTGTATTCTGCGGAAATAATTTCTGCCATTACTTTTTTCCCACAGCCTAAATCCTGCGCATGCTCTAAAAACATCCAGTCCTCTATTGACACTCTGACTCACTTCCCTCTTGTTCACTCCCCCTGTGTGACGTTGCACAAGGGGAGAACCAGGAAGCATATGAGATCGGCACAGCACACTCTCGCGATTCCTGTGTGCTGTGCCGTTTACATTGGAAATGATCCTGGCATGCTGAGCATACAGAAACGGCACACAGTGTGCCGTTTCTGTATTTAAGCAATGCGCAGGCGCCGTTGATGTGATTAATTCAGAATGGATTGTACTGAAACTGTGAGTACAATTTCAAAAGAACAGATATGGAGGATTAGAAGTGAAGATTAATATGCACTAAAGTATAGATGGAGGGTTTACAACCACTTTAAGCAGAATGGCGTCTCCTCTGGCATAATTAGAATAAGTGGCGTAGAAGGCTTGCCGAACCCATGACCGCCTCAGCGCCAGAATTCTACTACTTGTTTAAGTCCGTTTCCTGTAAGAACAGGATATGAGGCTTATGGGAATTAGCGATAATGAAACATAAGGGACCTCTTGAATTTACTATTTGGAGGTAGGTCTTTTAAAGGCACTTTAACCTCAAGCATATACTTTGTCCCAAGGTGTTTATAAAATAGGCTGATTATTGGCCTGTTTTATATTTTTTAGGTTATCTTGATCACAGTTTAATTCTTTATCCCTAGCCTAACAACAATCATAATTTACAAAAAAACTATTATTTTCATACACTTTTTCTAGGTGTTTTTGGCAGTTGTGTTTCAAATCTTCCTCGATCCTCTGATAGTTGGCAGACATTAAATGCTGCAGAGAGTGGTGCCATGTAATGACTTGGCGCTGATCTGCAGCATGTTCCAGTGAGCTAAGGGCAGGGGGAGGATCCTTGATGCCCTGGGCTCACAGGTAGTAAGTTGAATGGAGAAGGGTGTCAGTCGACTTGGAGGAGGAGCAGTACTACACATTAATGGATTGGTAAGGCTACATTCACACCTAGGCGTTCTGGATCGCGGATGAAATCACAATTCCAAAATCGTGGCAAAACGCGGAGCGCATTTGCGATGCCATTATTTCTTAATGCCACCCCAAACGCGGTGTGATCTTGCAGCGATTGTTGAGCGACAAATAGTGCTACCATGGCAGCAAAAATCGTGACTGCAAACGCTCCTGGCTCTGTGCCAAGGTTTGGTACATGAGCTTCTTTTGCAGCATTTTTGGAGTGGAGGGTGGCCTACTCAAACGAATGGTGCCGCTCCAAAAACGCTCAATGAAAAAACAAAAAAAAAAACGAGCGGCTGCAGATTGCTCTGGTGTGAATGGAGACGATGTCTGCCATGGTAAAGCGCAGCTAACCCACGGTTTTGCCCAAAACACAGCAGGAATGCATCAGGCAGTGTGAAGCCAACCTTAGAGTTATATGACTACTTCTACCTGGCAGATTCTGTGCAACCACACTATTTTAGCACAGGGCGTGCCTAAACATTTTTTTTTTTAATAGAGGAGGCATCTCCCAGATTTTTCACTTTTCACCACCATATTTGTCTTTTGGGGGTCATATGTAAGCCCTTTATAGATATTACTTGGACCTCACTTTTTATTATTTCTCTTTTCGGTACAATTTACTACATTAGACTTTAGTACAAGTTGACTTTTTTTTTTCAATCAACATGCTGCTGAAATCATCACTGGCAGTAAACTGTATCTTTTTTTCTTTCCAAAAAAAAAAAGTCCACACAAAACAAAAGACTTACATTTTTCACAATGGGATCAGATCTGTGGAAAACACAGCCCAGGCAACAATGCGAACATAAGACGCTATTGTGCAGGAAAAGAAAGGGCCGAAAACAAAATAATGTGGTTTTGCTGCTAATTTCACACCTCATGGGAGCAACAAGGATGAAATGGGTTCCAGCTTTAGATAGCAGATGTGAATATGCAGCCAAGCAATATGATTATTATTTTTTTTTTTTTTCTTCGGCAGCGGTTTAGTCTCTTTGTCACCAGAGGATTGGTGTAGGCCTCAAGCCAGCAGCCGAAGTGTTAGCAAAACCCACCGATTGGAGACTTAATCTTTTCACCCTACCGTCTCCCTCTTCCTCACCCGTTCATTATTCGCAAAACATTACTCTCCGTCTCTTTTGTTTCGCCATATTTTTTTCTGCCTAATACAGCTCGCTTTGTGCGGAGGAGATACGACGCAGGCCCCGAAATCCAGCACCCTGCGCGGCGAGGGATTTCTACCTTGTGACAAAAGAATCCTGCCTTGACTTCATAGATTGCCTAATCCCAGCTGTTGTGATAATGTAATTAAGGCGGCCTAATGTCTTTAATTTTGCAATTGGTTTGTGTGAAAAGGAGAATTTGGCACTCTAAAAAGCTTTAGTGCTAAATAGCAATCTCAGGGCACCTAATTAGAATTCTCTGACATTAAGCTAATTGGTGAAACTGTTGCAGGGATTTAAATTCTTTCATATTTTTTTGTCCTCCTTCCTTCTTCTGTTATTGCTGTCTTGTAAATTGTAATGTCTATTAAGGTTGTTGGTTAACCCATGCTGCACTGGAAAGATGTAATTCTTTAAACTGAACTCCAAGCAGATTACAAAAAACCAAGCTCAGTCAATAAACACAGGAGTGTGTTTCTTAACAAATCCTTAATGTATTTTTAAAAACAACCAGTGTCAGAACTTTGACTTCGTATCAGCCTATTGCAGTCCCCTATGCTGCAGAGCTTAGCCTGGGAGTAGGGGGGGGGGGGGGGGATCACAAGGAGTCATTCAGTTGTGCTGCATTCTCATGTGCTAACTAGAGGAGCATGCTGATAGGAAGAACGCTCATAGTGCCAAAAAGATGTTCTTGTCAGTCTGCTGCATCACTTTTTACTGCTCAATCAGAGGTTTTGGGCAAGGTCTAAGCCTAGTTGTATTGTTTTAACTGTAACAGAGACAAGTTGCCTCTCAATGTAAATCCCATGACTGGACAGTAATACAAATCCTTTGGCAACGGTAGTAAACTCACATACCGCTCGAAAATGTAAACAATATTCTAAGTCAACTAGACAAATAAAATCTACAAATCCTACATAGCGTGCTATAAAATATATCTTACTGGCATAATCTTGCGTTTTTGAAATGCTCCCCCTCGGTGTTGGACACCGCCATTTTATCTCCTGGCTTCCGTGTCTTTGCAGCGCTGTATTTCCGCTCTCAGTATCATTCCTCGTTAAAAAATCTTGCGCATGCGCATTACTACACGGTATTCAAGCCTCGTTTCTCATTGCTGTGAATAAACCTGTATTATCGCGGGATGATGGGGCTGACGTAAACAATGACGCAGCCCCGGCATACACCCTGCATTTTTGCCGGAAAATGCGGCCATACGGAGCATGCGTGGCTGACGTCACCAAAAAGAAAAATACAGAATACAGGGAGAGGAAGCAGGTAAGAAGCTCTACATGCAGCGCAAATCATTTATTATGCTTCAATCAATTTTATCCCAAAAAACAGTCATGTGAGTTTACTACCGCTTTAAAAAGCTCCCATATATGTATTTCAGCTGCATATTTATTTATTTGCCTGGAGTTCAGATTTAAAGTGGCTGTAAAGGCTAAGGTTTTTTTCTTCCTTAGAGTAGAACTATAGGCAAACCTTTTTTTCTCCTGTTGTTCACTGACAGACGCAGCTCATCATAACGTGTGGGGTTTATGCTCCTCCCACTAGGAGTTAACTAGGCAGGGAAAAGAAACAGCTGGCCCCTCCCATGGGGGCCGTCCTCTCTTCCTACATAAACCCCCTCTTAGCATAGCTCTTCAGTTTCAATGCCTAGTTTGCAAAGAGTTGACCTGGCTTCCCCTCAGGGGAATTGCTGTCCTGTTTGTGACCATTTTTTATTTTAATTTCTTTTACTTTTTTGTACAGAAGTTATCGGTGTCTCCATCCCGTCGCCTGGAGTATCTGGGTCTAATTCTGGACACAGAGCAGGCGAAGGTTTTCCTCCCTCCGGCCAAGTTGCTGTGTCTGCAGTCAGCAGTGCGCACCCTTTTATCGCACCGTCAATCTTCATTACGGTTCTGTATGCGGGTGCTGGGACTCATGGTCTCGTCGTTCGAGGCGATACCTTTCGCCCAGAGTCACACTCGTCTCCTTCATCGAGCGATTCTGGCTCGGTGGGACAGGTCCCCTCGGTCGTTGGACCTTCTGATCCGTCTGAGCTCCCAGACCAGGGAGTCTCTGACCTGGTGGCCTCGGGACTCGGCCCTAACTCAGGGGAAGATGTTCCTGCCTCTTCAGTGGGTGATCATCACCACGGATGCCAGCCTTTGGGGCTGGGGAGGGATCCTGGGGCATCTATCTGCCCAGGGTCGTTGGTCGGCATAGGAAGCCCGCCTCCCCATGAACGTTCTGGAGCTGAGGGCAATCAGATTGTGCCTTTTCCACTGGACAGTGAGATTGCAGGGTCGTCCGATTCGAATTCAATAGGACAATGCCACAGCAGTGGCGTATGTGAACCTTCAGGGCGGCACAAGGAGTTCAGCAGCTGCAGCGGAGGCAGCTCTGATACTGCGTTGGGCGGAACTTCACGTTCCGGCGATCTCAGCCATTTACATTCCAGGGGTGGAGAACTGGCAGGCAGACTTTCTCAGTCGCCAGACGCTGAACCAGGGAGAGTGGTCCCTCCACCCGGAGGTGTTCAAGCAAATTTGCCGCAGATGGGGGACGCCGGACATGGATCTCATGGCGTCTCGGTTCAATCACAAGGTCGAGACCTTTGTGTCCAGAACGAAGGATCTGTTGGCAGTGGCCACGGACGCTCTGGTGGCCCCCTGGAGCCGTTATCGTCTTCTGTACGCCTTCCCTCCAATAAGACTGCTTCCGCGATTGATACGCAGGATAGTGGCTGCTTTACCCTCGCTAGCTTTGACGGCTTGGCTATTGAGTCCCAGGTGCTAAAGGACAGGGGAGTCGCCGACTCCGTAATCCCTACTTTGTTAAAAGCTCGCAAGTGTACCTCTCGCAAGATTTATCACCGCACTTGGAAGGCTTACATAGCTTGGTGCGAGGCGGAGGGTCATAGCCCTCGCTCTTATGTCGTGTCTAGGGTCCTGACTTTTTTGCAACAGGGCCTGAACAAAAAACTGGCTTTGAGTACTCTCAAGGGCCAGATATCTGCTCTGGCGATTCTCTTTCAGAGACCTTTAGCTTCGCACTCGTTAATTCGTACCTTTGTACAGGGTGTGCGACATGTGGCGCCTCGGGTGAGGACTCCGATGGCTCCGTGGGATCTGAATTTGGTGCTTTCTGTTCTTCAGAAACCACCTTATGGGAATATCAGGGAGATTTCCTTACAACTGCTGTCGCAGAAGGTGACCTTTTTAGTTGCCATCACTTCCGCCAGACGGGTGTCGGAATTAGCAGCACTATCGTGCAAGTCTCCCTACTTAGTCATGCATAAGGATAAGGCGATCTTGCGACCCTCTCCTTCCTTCCGAAGGTGGTTTCTTCTTTTCACATTAATGAAGATATTATTCTGCCTTCATTATGCCCTCGCCCATCGCACCCAAAGGAGTTTGAGTTGCATGCTTTGGACATGGTGAGGGCCTTACGAGTGTACTTGGCTGCTACAGCTTCTTTTAGAAAAGCTGATGCCTTGTTTGTACTGCCAGAGGGCCCGCGCAAGGGATTGGCAGCCTCGTCGGCTACGATTTCTCATTGGATCAGACAGACCGTGACCCATGCATATTCTGTTCGGGGCAAGGTTCCCCTTTTCCAGTCACGGCTCATTCTACCCGGGCTGTTAGCACTTCCTGGGCTTTCAGACACCAGGCCTCGGTGTTACAGGTGTGCAAGGCGGCCATTTGGGCCTCGGTTCACACTTTCACCAAGTTCTATAAAGTTGATGTGTTTGCATCTTCGGATGCTGCTTTTGGCCGCAAAGTTTTGCAGGCGGTAGTGTAGGCGCGTCTGGCGCCTCCTTAGAGGTTCAGTTGGGTACTGTTGTTAGCGTTTACCCACCCCTCTTTGACACAGCTTGGGGACATCCCCACCCGTTATGATGAGCTGCGTCTTTCAGTGAACGATAGGAGAAAAAGGGATTTTATTAAAACTTACCGTAAAATCCTTTTCTCCGAGTTCACTGACAGACGCAGCTCCCACCCCTCGGTGCTCTGTTCTGGTACGGCTTGTGTACAAACTGAAGAGCTATGCTATGAGGGGGTTTATGTAGGAAGAGAGGATGGCCCCCATGGGAGGGGCCAGCTGTTTCTTTTCCCTGCCTAGTTAACTCCTAGTGGGATGAGCATAAACCCCACACGTTATGATGAGCTGCGTCTGTCAGTGAACTCGGAGAAAAGGATTTTACGGTAAGTTTTAATAAAATCCCTGTTTTTTTTTTTTTTTTCATTTTGGATAGAGCAAGGGAGGGTTATAACCCGTCAGTTTTTTTTTTTTTTTTTTTTTTCTCGGTCATCTGCACCTATTGAGGAGATTTCCCTTCACTTCCTGTCCCATAGCCAAAGAGGAAATTCCTGCAACATAAGCAAATTCCTTGGGGACACCCAGCTCAGCAGAGCTAGTGTCATAGTTTGTTCTAAAATTTTGCAAACAGGAAATTTTTCTTCTTCACTGATTTACGCCGATGAGGTGGCACTGGTAGGCAACACTAGTGAGCACTGTTGCAACTGCACTAATAATCAGTGCCCTGATTATTAGTGTAGATGTCCTTTTTACACAAGCCGGTTATCGGCTCTCCTCTCCTCATTGTCGGCATGAGGAAAGGAATGCCGATAACCGGCTTCTGTTTACATCGTGACCAGCTGTGATTGGACACAGCTGATCAGGTGGTAAAGTACCGCTGATTGGTAAGTATTATTTGTGTTTTTTTTTTTTAAAAGTGGTAACACTTTAACCAGTTCACAACCGGCCCATAGACAAGACGTCTACAGGGCGGTTGCTTAACTCTGGGAGGACGTACATTGACGTCCTCCCAGAATTGCGCATCCCGCGCGCCCCTGGTAACCGGATGTGCTGTGAGCATCCTTTCAGCACGTGATTGCTCCGTCAAATGACGGATAAATCCCATGTAAACAAGCCGGCGCTTCCGTCGGCTTTTCTCTCTGCTCTCCACACCGATTGGTGCAGTGTGAGAGGAGAGAGGGGGGAGAGAGGACATGCTGCAGCGCTGTGGGCGATGTGTAATGCTCACAGTGCTGCTAAGTGACAGTGGGGGACAGGCTGCACCCCCCATCATCCATCCACACCCACCCAGCCATCCTCACCCCAGCCATCCTCCCCCCAGCCATCCTCCCCCCAGCCATCCTCACCCCAGCCATCCTCACGCCATCCTCACCCCAGCCATCCTCACGCCATCCTCATCCCATCCATGCTCACCCACCCAGCCATCCTTACCCCATCCATGCTCAGCCACCCATCCATCCATGCTCAGCCACCCATCCATCCATGCTCACCCACCCAGCCATGCTCAGCCACCCAGCCATCCATGCTCAGCCACCCAGCCCATCCATGCTCAGCCACCCAGCCATCCATGCTCAGCCACCCAGCCATCCATGCTCAGCCACCCAGCCATCCATGCTCAGCCACCCAGCCATCCATGCTCAGCCACCCAGCCATCCATGCTCAGCCACCCA
>BLSH010170685.1:2007204-2019972 GCA_018402905.1 Glandirana rugosa
TTCAATTTCTCCTCAAGGCGGACCCCCTTTTTTTACACTTTCCGTCGTCGGAAAATATGGACGACCGAAAATTGGCGAATTGTTGGCGGGGTATCTGTTAACTGCAGATGTCCCGCCAACGAATTAAGACCCTCCTGCAGATAACTGCAGGAGGGTCTTAGCGCGAAGGGCGCGCGGGGGACCCCGCGCGTGTGCCCTTGTAGGCGTGTGCCCTTGTAGGCACTGGCAGCCCAGTTTACTGCCGCACTAGTGTACATTTGTTCGGCCGCCTTCGCGGCCGAACAGAGAGGAGAGACGTGGCTAGCCACGTCAACCACCTCTCTCCCCCCTCTCTCCTCTCACACTGCACCGATCGGTGCAGAGAGGAGAGACAAGCCGGCGCTTCCGCCGGCTTGTTTACATGTGATCACGCCGTCATTTGACCCGACGGTCACGGATGTTCCCGTGTGCGGATGTTCCCGTGTGCGCGCCCCAGGGGGCGCGCGGGAAGCGCGATTCTGGGAGGACGTCAATAGACGTCCTCCCAGAATTAAGCAACCGCCCTGTAGACGTCAATTGTCTATGGGGCGGTTGTTAAGCGGTTAAAAGCCAGCAGGTATAAAAGGCTGCTGCCTTTCACATTTTTTTCCCCCAGGCGGAACTCCTCTTTAACTTTGAAATAATTTTAAAGCGGAAGTAAACCCATGGATTTAACAGTTTAAAAAAAAGCATGTTACATTCATGGCATGCTGGAAATGCTAACTATCACATTGGTTGTTCTCTCAACCAAACTGTCAAACCATCCAATGGCTGGTGTCATAACCGATCACATGTGCAGCATCGTGGCAGTTGAAGATTAAATAGATAGAGGCCAAGGTGGCAGCTTCCTTGGCTGACAACAATAGGAGGGTTTGCTTCCACTCTAAGATGCACTTGAAAAGGATGAAATGTTCCTAAAGCTGGCTATACACAGAGTCAATTTTGGCCAGTTTCTGGTTGAAATTTGGGCCATGGTGGCTTTGGTGGCATTGTATAACCAGGCATCATTTAACCTGAAACTGAAAGGAGATTGGAGGAAAATGTTCGGATGAACAATGACTTCAGCCGCAGCCGCTGTTCAGCCTCAGCTATGGGTGCCAGCTTTCAAAATGCAGTACAGGCAGTCCCTGGGTTACAAACAAGATCGGGTCTGTAGGTTTGTTCTTAAGTTGAATTTGTTTGTAAGTAGCAACAGGTACATTTTTTAAGTGTAGCTCCAGCCAAAAAAAATATTTTTAAGCTTTTTAAATAGCATAGGGAAGGGTTAATACCCCTGTAATGTTTGTTTTGCTGTCTGTTTCTGTTCAGAAGATTTCACCTCACTTTCTGTCCCAATGACAATTGGATTTTGAAAAATGTAGGTTGTTGTGGAAACAAGCCTTGGTGATAAAGCATCAGAGGAGACTTTTTCTCATAATAACTGTTACAGGAGCGAATTTCCCTTCCTAGGGGGAGATTTTATTCTCACTTCCTGTTGTCTCCCTCAGTTTGTAAGTAGGAGTCGTTTTTAGGTCGGATGTTTGTAACTAGGGACCACTTGTAGTTGGCAGGGAAGGTTCCTCCATTTGTGCTGTTTAGCATGGATGGGGGAATTCAATACATTTTGGTCTTGTTCAACCCACGAGGTATTGAGGTGTTTTGTCAGCAATTGATGGAATGGAAATTCAGGTGTTTTGTCAGCAGGTAAGTATAACTTGTTTGTCATTTTAATTAAAAAATAGCCTTTTGTAATGCTTTACAAATAGGCCTATAAAAGTTAACATTGCTGTTTTAGCTAAATATGTCACTTTCCACATTTAGGACCATGCACCTCCTTTAAGCCCTTGGAGTATCCAGGCCTCTAGCCATGGTGCAATCTCCTGTCATGGCTGTCAGAATACAATAGGCAGCAGGGGAGATTGTTCCATCCACGCTGTTTTACATGGGTAGGGGAATCCCGAGGGCTGAACAAGAGAAATCTCGAAGTATTCTCTTTATCTATATCCCTAAGACAATCTTCAGGGTGTGTGTCCAGCAGAGGGGCTAAGTCCCCCTCCCCTTGAGGCCATCTGACAGCATTGTTGGGAAGAAGACTTTCAGTTTACAGTGGCTGCTTTTCTCTGCTCCAAACACTTTCCCAGACCAGTTGCGGCAAGTGGAATGCAGAGGGATGGCGTCTAACATGCCTCCTCTCCCTCTGTATTTCTCTTGCCCCTGCTTATCCCAGGGGAGTGCTTGAAGCCAAGACAAGCTGGTGTTATAAAGCGACCTTCTCCTTCCTAGCTATGTTGTCAGATGGCCGAAGAGGGGCACCCAGTCTGACCTCACAGCTAGGGTTAGTAAGCGCTTAGCAACATGTTACCAAGAACTACATGTACATTATGACACTGGGGCCCGAGCAGTGATACAAATGTAAATTATAGTTCTACTTTAATTATTTTTATGATTGTGAATTTCTTGACTGTTGTCATACCTTGATGTTCACTTAAACTTTTGTACTATAAACCTATTAAAAAGATGTTCCATTTTTGTTCAAAATACTTAAAGCGGAGCTCCACCCTAAAGGGGTAGCTCCACTTGTTTGCTTCCTCCCTCCCTCCGGTTCCACTTTTGGCACCTTTTGGGGGGAGGAGGGAGCGGGTACCTGTTTTTTGGCAGGTACTTGTCCCCACTTGGGGGAGACCTCGCCGCGGCGAGAGCCTTGGGAGGTTCGGCCTCCCTCCTCTGCTGCCGGGCCAGTTAGAAAGCACGGCACTCTTTACACATGCACAGTAGGGAACCAGCTGTGAAGCACTAATGGCGACAGCAGCACCCGAGAGGTGATCGGAAAATCAGCTAGGGTGCCGACATTGTGGGATCCCTGGGCAGGTAAGTGTCCTAATATTCGATGGGGTTGTGCTCTGCTTTAAGAGGATTAATAGAAGCAATGAAATATTATATAGATTTGTTGTGATGAAGGCAGTATTGAATCAAAATTTGAATACTTTTGATATACATTCGATGTATAGGGCCTGTTGACCTGTTCATATATTTCTAACACTTGTCTTTGAAATCCTAGTGATCATTGGCACAATAGTGGAGCGTACCCTAAGCTCTGTATCCTATAGACCCACCACTCTGCTTCTTTCTGCTGCGAGCTTGTAGGGCAGTCCCACTGAAAATCTCATTTAAGCTTGTCTGATGCAGCTCAGTGTGGAGATTTCATTAATTTTTTTTTTTTTTTTTTTAAAAATTATTTATTGAAACTTGATACATTCTCAGATATCAATACAAATGCATGTGTAGCAGGTTAAGCAGTTGATCATCACAATCAATGTTAGCAATTTTGCAATAATGAAGAACATGCTTATAGAATGGTACTGCATCGGGTAATTTTTAAATAACAGCCTGGCTTATGAGAGGTAGAGAAAGTTCAGTAAAGAAAAGAAAAAGAGAAGGGGGGGTACAAGTGTCGTTCAGCCTGGGTCCTCCTGGAGATGCCATGGCTCCCATATTCGATTATGAACTTCCAGGTGGTCCTGCAGTCTAGCTGTTATTTTTTGATTTCACAAATCTTAAGGAATGTATAACATGGCTTTTGATATACTTGTCTGGAAGTCTGTATCTGATTTTGTTTAATGTGGGTCCTACTAAGCATAATAATTTTGTTTTAGCTGCTGTCCCTCCTGTTTGAAGACTTATTCAAAAAATTTAACTCTGAGATGAAAAAGATTGCAGATCAAGTCATTCCGAAACAAAGAGCAGCCCAGTTTGATGTTGTCAAACACATGCGGCAAGATCAAATCACCAATGGCATGGTCAATGCCATATCTACGGTAAGGGCTGTGTTTACCTGTTCAGCTTTTTTTAATTATATATTTTAATTCATTTTAAAGTAGTACAGTAGTCCAGTACAGAGGAGTGCTTGATATCCTGAATCATGGTATTTTAAATAAAATGTATAGTGTTCTTTTTTTTTTTTTGCTTTGCTTTAAGTTCTGATTTTGCTTTGCTTGTAGTGTTGGTGTGTTTAAATCTGAAACTTAAAGGGGAAAAATGGCAAGTTCTTTTGATCAAATTAATATATTTACACAGGATAACCAACAAGCCCAGTGTGGTCAGTAAACCGTGAAATGGAAGCACCCCAGACTAATTTTTTTTTTCCTTTTTTTCCTAAAACAAATATCGTTTTTAGCCACTTCAATACTGGGTACTTTGACCCACTTCCTGTCCAGGCCAACTTTCAGCTTTTAGTGCTGTCGCACTTTGAATGACAATTGCGCCAGCATGCCCATATGAATATTATATCATTATTTTGAGACAGATGGAGCTTTATTTTGGTGATATTTAACCCCTTGCTGACCAGCCACCGCATTGTATGTTGGCCACTTTAAGAGCTATAGGGGGCACAGTGCCGGTTTCGATGCGCGTGGCCGGCCGCCGCAATGTCTACCGGCCACCCGCGATTGCTCCTCAGAGAGACAGAACGGGGATCTGTCAATGTAAACAGACAGATCCCCATTCTGTCAGGGAAGTAGAGAGAGATCTGCTGTTCCAAGTAATCCGGAACCGCGATCTATCTCTAGTCTGATCGTCCCCTAGTGTTAACCCCTTCCCTGCCAGTGACATTTATACAGTAATCAGTGGGTATTTTTAGCTCTGATCGCTGTATAAATGTCACTGGTGTCAAAAGTGTCCGATCTGTCCGCCGAAAGTCAGTCCTGCTAAAATCACAGATCGCCCCCATTTACTAGTAAAAAACTAAAAATGCCATAAATCTATTCCCTATTTCTCTTACGTTCATTGACAGACGCAGCCTCTATTCATGACACGTGGGTTATGTACCTTTTACTAGGAGTAGACTAGGCAGAACGAAAGTTTAGAAAGCAAAGCTGGTTCAGAAAAGCAAAGCTTGCGCAAGCCTTCTGATGAAGACTGCAATCAAGTAGCCGGCTGGGGACCACGCGGATGTTCATTGTCCTGCCATCTCCCCAGCACGGCCGACGGATGCGAGCCACCCTTAGCTATGGCGGGGTCCGCCGCATCCTGCCCGTTCCATGCGGCCGGTGGGTTAAACGCCCCACCTGCGTACCAGTGTCCGGGCTGTGGCCTGCTCCGTGGGTCGCTTGGCCGGCAGCATCCCTCCCCACCTGGGGGGAGGAAGGTCTGCACCGGGTGGCTACCCGATATGCCCATCTGGATGGGTGAGTGACACCCCCCTCCCCCCTGGTGGTAGAGGGGGGGGGCGACTAGCGGTGCCTGTTCCGGTTGGGGGGGTACAGGTACACTGGTCCCTGGTCATGCCTCCTCTCACACCCGCCGATGTCCCGGCCGCTCGCACTAACCGCTCGTTCAGCCACTTGCCGTTCGCATGGGCCGCTCCGTTTGCCATGCGGTGTCCGCTGTTATTTTGGCATCGTCGGCCGCCATTTTCCCGGAGTCGCGGTCGCCCCCATTTTGGAGAGGTTTTGGCCTCTTGTGTCTGTGGCGGCCATTTCTGGTTGGCCTCCCTGTATGGGAGATTTCCATGTGCTGTTGGCCTCATTCCTTCTCCCGGGAAAGCAGTGGCATCAGCATCAGCAGCGGCACGAACAGCAGCGGTGGTATTGACAGACAGGGCGGCCTCTTTTCACAACAGGGTTCCGCAAGTATTGCTGGCTTTTCTCCCTGGGGTGCAGGAGCGGCGGTGCTGGGTCCTACTGGGCAGTCCTGAGGCTCTGCAGGGGGTGGCATTGTGGGGGCGTATGGCTGGTAGGCCTCACAAGTGTCTGGGCGGTGGTGCAATGGCGGCTGAACCGGCAGTTGCTTCTCCGGAGGGGTCCGTGGAGGCACAGACCGCGCTGGGACCTCAGGTTCCCCTAGATCAGTTAACCTCCATCTTGGAAGAGTTTTTAGCCAGTGGGGAATCGGACCGGTGTAGGGGGGGCCCAAAAAAGCGTCCCCCCCCTCCCCCGCAATCCTCTGAGGAGGATTCAGAGCCAAGAGGCGGCTCTGGGGTCACTGGGACCCCCGTGGAGCTCTCAGACGGAGAGCTGGAGCCCTCGGATGGGGAGGAGGACCAGGGGGCCTCTGTGGCACGCGAAAGGGTGCTGGTGGGCGCACTGGTCGCGGCCGTCCGTAATTCACTGCACCTGGATCAGGCTGGAGAGCCACAGGCGCCCGCCTATACGTTTGGGTCCAAAATGCCCTCTCGTGCTCCTAAGGTGTTTCCCTACCTCCCAGTATTTTGACAAGTATGTGTATAAGGAATGGCAAAGTCCGCTAAATTCCTTTACCCTTTACCTTTTTCTCTACGCTATCCCTTTGAGACAGCCTGTTACAGAAATGGGTCTCCCCTGCGGTGGATCCGCCAGTGGCCCGTCTGAACAAGGCGACAACTATTCCCTTGTAGGGGTCCCCCTCCTTTAGGGACCCGGCCAATAGGCGGACGGAAGCAGCGTCCAAGGCACTCTTTCTGGTGGCTGGGGCAGCCATGCGACCGGCCTTGGCGTCAGTCATGGTATCTCAGTTGCTCACGGAGTGTGCGATGGAGTGGAGTGAGGCTCGGGGCGGCGTAGGTTCGCCTGAATCTGTGCAGCGAGCAGACCACCTGGTGCAAGGGCTTCGTTACCTCTGTGACGCAGCTCTGGACTTGGTACCGATGTTGTCAAAAATGTCAGTTTTTGCCATCATTATTAGGCACCTGCTGTGGCTGCGACGCTGGTCAGGTGACCACGCATCCAAGAAGGGCCTCACGGATCTTCCTTTTCAGGGTGGTCGGCTTTTTGGGCCCCAATTGGATGAAATCATTAAGGATTTCACCGGGGGGGGGGGGGAGAGTACGTTTCTACCGGAACCCAAGCGGCGTGACCAGCGCCGCAAGCAGGGGTCTCAGCCCTCAGGGCAAAAACCTGGCAGGAACTCCCAGCCCGGCAAGTCTGCCTCTGGCTCCGGTAAGCGCCCCTGGCAACGCAAGCCAGAAAAGTCGGATGAGAAGTCGTCCTCCGCATGATGGGTTGCCCCCGCCCGTCTCTCGGGTGGGGGGGGCGACTTCTTGGGTTTGCGGACCGGTGGGCGGCTCACATCTCCGACCGGTGGGTGCGGGAGGTGGTGTCCTCCGGCTACAAGATAGAGTTCAGAACTTGGCCCCCGGACAGGTTCTTCCCGGCCAACTTAAGACTCCCACCGGAGCGTCGACTAGCTCTACGGTCGATGTCCGAACAAGGGGTAATTGTGCCTGTCCCTCCGGCGGAGAGATTCCTCAGCTTCTACTCGAACCTCTTTGTGGTGCCAAAGAAGGGGGGGGGGGGTCAGGCCGGTTCTGCACTTAAAAGCGCTCAATCACTTTGTGAAGGCGCGCAAATTCAGGATGGAGTCAGTCCGTTCGGTCGTGGCCGCCCTGCACCAGGGGGATTGGCTGGCGTCCCTGGACATCAAGGACGCATATCTGCACATTCCCATTTGTGTCAGGCACCAGCGCTTCCTGCGCTTTGATGTAGGGGACCTTCATTACCAGTTTGTGGCTCTCCCCTTCGGCCTGGCCTCGGCTCCGCGGGTCTTCAACAAGTTGATGGCCCCGGTGCTGGCTCTGCTGAGACAGAGGGGCATTGCTGTGGTAGCCTACCTGGACAATCTTCTCCTGTGAGCGGAGTCGGCTTCGGCTCTGGAGGAAAATGTTGCCATCACCCTGACCTCACTGAGGGACTTCGGTTGGCTAATCAATCTGCAGAAGTCGACATTGACCCACGTCCCGTCGCCTCGAATATCTGGGTCTGAAATTGGACACGGTGCAGGCGAAGGTATTCCTACCTCCGGATAAGTTGCTGACGCTGCAAGCAGCGGTGAGCACCCTGTTGTCACAACGGTGGTCCTCCTTACGTTTCTGCATGCGGGTGCTGGGGCACATGGTCGGGACATTCGAGGCGATACCATACGCCCAGAGCCACACCCGGCTTCTGCAGCGAGCGATACTACTGCAGTGGGACAGGTCTCCTTTGTCTCTGGATTGGCTGATTCAGCTGGATCATCAGATCAGGGGGTCGTTGACTTGGTGGCTTCGGGCCCCGGCAATGACCCATGGGGATGTCGTTCCTCCCCCTGGAATGGTCGATAGTTACGATGAATGCCAGCCTCTCGGGCTGGGGAGGAGTCCTGGGGCACCTGTCGGCTCAGGGCCGTTGGTCGGCGCAGGAGTCTTGACTTCCAATCAATGTGTTGGAGCTGAGGGCGATCAGGCTCTGTCTCTCCCGCTGGTCGGCGAGGCTGCGCGGCCTCCCGGGTTGGGTTCAGTCGGACAATGCCACGGCGGTGGCGTACGTGAACCATCAAGGCGGAACAAGAAGCTCGGCAGCAGCGGCAGAGGCAGCCCACATTCTCAGGTGGGCAGAGCTTCACGTGCCAGCAATCTCCGCCAACTACATTCCGGGTGTAGAAAATTGGAAGACGGACTTCCTAAGTCGCCAAAAGCTGAACCAGGGAGAATGGTCCCTGCATCCAGAGTTGTTTCGCCAGATTTGCGAAAGGTGGGGCACGCCAGATGTGGATCTCCTGGCATCCAGATTCAATCACAAGGTAAAGACCTTTGTGTGCAGGTCAAGGGACCCGTTGGCGGCCGCCACGGACACCCTGGTGGCCCCATGGTTCCGGTACAGGCTTCTGTACGCCTTTCCTCCTCTCAAGCTTCTACAGCGGTTGCTGCGCAGGATAGAAGTGGAGGGAATCCCGACAATCCTGGTGGCTCCGGATTGGCCTCGGCGCCCTTGGTACACAGACGTGGTGCGGATGGTAACAGACGTTCCCTGGCGACTCCCGCTTCGCGAAGATCTGCTGTCTTAGGGCCTCATCTTGCACCCTGCTTTACCCTCTCTGGCTTTGACGGCATGGCTATTGAGTCTCAGGTATTGAGGGACAGGGGGGGTCTCTGAGTCGGGGATCCCCACCATGCTTAAGGCGCGCAAGTGCACTTCGCGCAAGATCTATCATCGCACCTGGAAAGCCTATATTGCCTGGTGCGAGTCGGGGGGTTGGAACCCCCGTTCTTTTGCAGTTGCTCGGGTGCTGGCCTTTCTTCAACAAGGCCTGGACCAAAAGTTGGCTTTGAGCACCCTCAAGGGCCAGATCTCCGCTCTGGCGATTCTTTTTCAGCGTCCTTTAGCGACGCATTCTTTGATCCGTACATTTGTACAGTGTGTACGTCATGTGGCTCCTCAGGTACGGTCGCCCCTGGCGCCGTGGGATCTAAGCTTGGTACTTTCTGTACTGCAGAAACCACCTTTTGAGAAGATCAGGGATATTCCCTTACAATTGCTGTCTCAGAAGGTCGCCTTCCTGGTGGCTATCACATCCGCTAGGCGGGTGTCTGAATTGGCAGCTTTGTCGTGTAGGTCTCCTTATTTGGTCCTACATAAGGATAAGGCGGTGCTGCGTCCGTCTCCTTAGTTCCTTCCGAAGGTAGTCTCTTCTTTTCACATTAATGAGGACATTGTCCTCCCGCACCCATCTCACCCTAAGGAGATTGCTCTGCATTCCTTGGATGTGGTGAGAGCATTGCGGGTGTATTTGGCAGCTACGGCTCCTTTTAGGAAGTCGGATGCGCTGTTTGTGCTGACAGATGGGCCGCGCAAAGGGTTGGCGGCCTCGTCGGCCACTGTTTCACGTTGGATCAGACAGACCGTGACACATGCGTATACTGTTCTGGGCCAAGTACCCCCTTTTTCCAGTCACGGCTCATTCAACCAGGGCGATTAGCGTTTAGACACCAAGCATCGGTGTCTTAGGTGTGCAAGGCGGCTACTTGGGCCTCGGTGCACACCTTTGTTAAGTTTTACAAAGTTGATGTGTCAGCATCCGCGAATGCTGCTTTTGGCCGCAAAGTTGTGTAGGCGTGGCTGGCGCCTCCCGAGATCTTTCTGTTGGGTACAGTTGTTATTGTTTACCTACCCCTCTTGTTTGACACTGCTTTGGGACGTCCCCACGTGTCATGAATAGAGGCTGCGTCTGTCAATAAACGTAAGAGAAAAGGGAATTTTATTAAGAACTTACCGTAAAATCCTTTTCTCTGAGTTCATTGACAGACGCAGCACCCACCCATCTGTGTTGTGTTTGTACGGCTTGTTACGAACTGATATGCTATGCAGGGCTGAGGGGTTATGTGCTGAGTGAGGACGGCCCCCTGGGAGGGGCCAGCTTTGCTTTCTGAACTTTCGTTCTGCCTAGTCTACTCCTAGTAAAAGGCACATACCCCACGTGTCATCAATAGAGGCTGCGTCTGTCAATGAACTTAGAGAAAAGGATTTTACAGTAAGTTCTTAATAAAATCCCCTTTTTGTAGACGCTATAACTTTTTGCTAAAACCAATATCTCAATATACGCTTATTGCCATTTTTCTTTTACCAAAAATATGTACAAGAATACATATTGTCCTAAACTGAGGAAGAAATTTTGTTTTTTAAAAAAAAAATTTTTTGGATATTTATTATAGCAAAAAGTAAAAAATATTGGGTTTTTATCAAAATTGTCGCTCTTTTTTTGTTTATAGCACAAAAAATAAAAACCGCAGAGGTGATCCAATACCACCAAAAGAAAGCTCTATTTGTGGGGAAAAAAGGACAAACTTTATTTTTTGGTAAACAAAAAATAAAGTTGTGTGTGCTGATAGGCGGCCCTGATGGCCGCTTATCATTAGGGCACTGATGATCAGTTCCCTGATTATTGGTGTAAATGTCCCATGTCCGAATTGCCAGTTAACGGCTCTCCTGTCCTCATGCTATGACAGCGTGTGAGAAAAGGAATGGCGATAACTGGCAAGTTTGTTTTCATATGATCAGCTGTGATTGACCCTTTACCATGATCTGTCACCAGCTGTGTTTGAAGGTAACATCGATCACAGAGCGTGATGGATGCGCGCCCCAGGGGGGCATCCATAGACGCCCTCCCAGAACTGTATGACCATGTAGTCGTCTTTCGGCTTTAGCGCGGTTGAGAACTAGTTAAAGCGGCGTTCCACTCAAAAGTGGAACTTCCGCTGGTTTGATTCCTCCCCCCTCAGGTGTCACATTTGGCATCTTTCGGGGGGGTCTTTAGACAGGTGTACTTTTCCACACATCCGGGAGCTCGGGCCGACTACCGGGCTCCCCCCTCCTCCTTCGCCAATGAGAGAGTGCAGTAGGGATCCGGCCGTGAAGCTGAACGGCTATACTTTTGGGTACCCTTACCCTCAAGGGCATCGGCAGCACTCGTCCACTGATCCAAAAATCAGTGGGCGGTGCCGACATCTCTGGACTCCAGGACAGGCAAGTGTCCTAAAGTTAAAAGTCAGCAGCTACTGTATGTGTAGCTGTTGGAAAAAATAGGATATGTTCCACGCAAACGGATAGATGTATCACTAATATTCTAAGAGCTGCTGCCTCCACCGAACTGCACAAAGTGTGTAGTCAGATAATATGGTATGATTAAGGTGGGAATGGCGCTGCTCTACTGCTATCTGAGCTGTTATTTTAAGTCTTTACAGATAGTTCCTTATCTCTGGAGATCCGCTAAAATGTGGTAAAATCAAAAGTGTGTAAAAAAGTGGATAAGAAAAATTGCAATCTATAGTGGGAAAGTGAATGAATGAGTATTATGATCAATCAAATTTTCTGTTATCCAATCAGTGAATCAATATACATGCATATGGTGATATCAGACAAAAATGGGTAAATGGGTAAAATAAATAAATCAATAAATGAATATGTTCAACAAATAACTCTCAACTCCTATTTTCTCACCAGTGAATCTGTGAAAAAACACGCCAATGCTAATAATTCATTTGCTCATGGTGATATCAGAACATGTGAAAAAATGAAATGGACAGTCAAATTTATAAAGATAAAAGTAAAATAAAAATAATAGTAAATAAAATGCGAATTACAAAAATCAACCAAACAAGTGATCAAGTGCCATGTGCTTGTTCACAACTGTGCTCAAGTGGTACTAGAACAGTGTAAACAGTCCTTATTACAGGGACGCGCTCTTCTTAGCTCAAAGTGCAAATGGTATGGTATAAATGAGAATAAAATGCAAAATACAAAAATTAACCAAACAAGTGATAAAGTGCCAAGTGCTTATTCACAACTGTGTCCAAATGATAATAAAACAGTGTAAACAGTCCTTATTACAGGGACACT
Organism: Glandirana rugosa; assembly: GCA_018402905.1. Lineage (NCBI taxonomy): Eukaryota > Metazoa > Chordata > Amphibia > Anura > Ranidae > Glandirana > Glandirana rugosa. The sequence continues at coordinate 2,019,324 of BLSH010170685.1, forward strand.
CTCTTCTTAACTCAAAAGTGCAAGTGGTGACAGTCCACATATATACTTTTATAGTGCTTAGATGGTAATGCCACTACAACAACGCAGTGCTTCCGGTGTTACACCTCGTGTTTATCCGATTATCTATCCACTCACCGGACAGCACTCCCCACTGAAGGGGTATGTGCCTTGTAGCAGCGGCAGCTCTTTGGGATTTCCCACCTCCGTTTCAATCCCAGATATGTAAAGGAAAGTGAAGAAACAGACCCAATCTTGCGTAGTATGTTTGATACAAATTTAATCAAAATGTCTTACAAAACTCACATTTGAATACCGAATGTTCAGCGTTGGTAGGAACCGATGAAGCCAAAAACGCCGTGTTCTCTGCGTTCCACGGCTCGTACCGGTAGTGACGTAGAAGCCCCGCCCTACGCCTTTCGTCATAGGACGTCGACGAAAGGCGTAGGGTGGGGCTTCTACGTCACTACGTCACTTCCGGTACGAGCCGTGGAACGCAGAGAACACAGCGTTTTTGGCTTCATCGGTTCCTACCAACGCTGAACATTCGGTATTCAAATGTGAGTTTTGTAAGACATTTTGATTAAATTTGTATCAAACATACTACGCAAGATTGGGTCTGTTTCTTCACTTTCCTTTACATATCTGGGAT
>BLSH010170685.1:2019982-2054715 GCA_018402905.1 Glandirana rugosa
ACCCAATCTTGCGTAGTATGTTTGATACAAATTTAATCAAAATGTCTTACAAAACTCACATTTGAATACCGAATGTTCAGCGTTGGTAGGAACCGATGAAGCCAAAAACGCCGTGTTCTCTGCGTTCCACGGCTCGTACCGGTAGTGACGTAGAAGCCCCGCCCTACGCCTTTCGTCATAGGACGTCGACGAAAGGCGTAGGGTGGGGCTTCTACGTCACTACGTCACTTCCGGTACGAGCCGTGGAACGCAGAGAACACAGCGTTTTTGGCTTCATCGGTTCCTACCAACGCTGAACATTCGGTATTCAAATGTGAGTTTTGTAAGACATTTTGATTAAATTTGTATCAAACATACTACGCAAGATTGGGTCTGTTTCTTCACTTTCCTTTACATATCTGGGATTGAAACGGAGGTGGGAAACCCCAAAGAGCTGCCGCTGCTACAAGGCACATACCCCTTCAGTGGGGAGTGCTGTCCGATGAGTGGATAGATAATAGGATACATACGAGGTGTAACACCGGAAGCACTGCGTTGTTGTAGTGGCATTACCATCTAAGCACTATAAAAGTATATATGTGGACTGTCACCACTTGCACTTTTGAGTTAAGAAGAGAGTGTCCCTGCAATAAGGACTGTTTACACTGTTTTATTATCATTTGGACACAGTTGTGAATAAGCACTTGGCACTTTATCACTTGTTTGGTTAATTTTTGTATTTTGCATTTTATTCTCATTTATACCATACCATTTGCACTTTGAGCTAAGAAGAGCGCGTCCCTGTAATAAGGACTGTTTACACTGTTCTAGTACCACTTGAGCACTTGTTTGGTTGATTTTTATTTTACGTTTATCTTTATAAATTTGACTGTCCATTTCATTTTTTCACACGTTCTGATATCACCATGAGCAAATGAATTATTAGCATTGGCGTGTTTTTTCACAGATTCACTGGTGAGAAAATAGGAGTTGAGAGTTATTTGTTGAACAACATATTCATTTATTGATTTATTTATTTTACCCATTTACCTATTTTTGTCTGATATCACCATATGCATGTATATTGATTCACTGATTGGATAACAGAAAATTTGATTGATCATATTATTCATTCACTTTCCCACTATAGATTGCAATTTTTCTTATCCACTTTTTTACACACTTTTGATTTTACCACATTTTATCGGATCTCCAGAGATAAGGAACTATATGTAAAGACTTAAAATAACAGCTCAGATAGCAGTAGAGCAGCGCCATTCCCACCTTAATCATAACATATGTGTAGCTGTTGACTTTTAATTTTTAAGCGGGTGGCAGACCTCCTCTTTAAGTAAAAAAAAAAAGTGACAGTTCGTCTGTTAAGTGCTCCTCACATGTAGGATGAGAAGACCTGGTTCATGAAGCTTATGTCTAATACCTCCCTCTCTACATTTTTTTTGAAACTTTATTAACCTTTCTTAGAAAACCAACCAAAAGCTTTGTTTCCCTTTTAATGGAGTTAATAATGTTTTTTTATTTTTTTTTTGCAGGGGAATTGGTCACTGAAAAGATTTAAAATGGACCGTCAAGGTGTGACGCAAGTGTTGTCTCGATTGTCTTTTATTTCAGCTCTGGGGATGATGACTAGAATCTCTTCTCAGTTTGAGAAAACGAGAAAAGTCAGCGGCCCGCGATCCCTGCAGCCATCTCAATGGGGGATGTTGTGTCCATCAGATACTCCTGAAGGAGAGGTGAGTTTTTTTTTTTTTTTCTAATTCCTTTATTTGTATAAAGAGTCATAGAAAATATAGACCTTAGCAAGATACAGCTGAGTACATCTTCAGAAGAATCTCTAACATAAGAAAGGGCTAACAGCGATCACTAGGACAACAATCTCAGAGGAGAGATTTAATAAAATAATCCAATACCACGACCTAAACACAGATAGTACTGCTTACTTATTTTGCAGGGGAACAAACATCAAGTGGCCTGGAAATGGGAAAAGGCACACATGGCCGGGTCAAGGGGGTTCCACATATCCAGGGGTCTGAAATTAAGAGGAACGGGGAGGAGGGAGAAAGGAAGCGGAGAGAGGGAGGGAGGACGGGACCAGGGAAGAAACACAAGAAAAGAAGAAACTGGGAAGTTGGACCTACTGTGCAGTTTTAGTCGGCTAAATCTCCAGCACATTTTAGTCAACTAAAACCTAATGGGTGTAGTTAAATTGTAATGCATTATTTAAGCATTTCTGTACAATTTCCACACTCATATACAGCTGGGGTGAAAAAATCGAATATGTTATTTATGGTATTGAGGCATGAACATGCACTACAGGCCAGTGTTAATTTTGATGTCAAATTTCAATTTAGTTTTAGTCTTAGTCTTTTGACTAAAATGCCATTTTAGTTTTAGTCCTATTTTAGTTACCTGAATTGTTTTAGTGGTATTTTAGCCTACTAAAATGGTATTAAGTTAGTCTACGAAATTAACACTGGGCTATAGACCCCCAACTCTTTCTCTGCAGCTTCAGCTGCATTGCAGACAGGGCCGTCTTTGATATTGATTGGACCCTGGGCAAACATTTTCTTGTATGTCTCCACCTGCTCTGAGACATACAAAAAAAAGCAGTTTACTGAATCTGATTAGGCAGCAATTGCGATTGGTTGCTAGATGTTACATCACACATTATGTCTTACTGATTATTTGCTAGAGGTTACAGCACATTACTTCTGCTTGTTGAATGGTTGCTAGAGATTACTTTGCATCAATACTGCTCACTGATTGGTTGCTAGAGGTTACTGGACATTCTTACCACTCACTGATTGGCTGATTGGTAGCTAAAGGTTACAGTGAGTCTTCTCCTCACTGCCTGTACACCATGGACTGTGGAGGTGAGGGGACCCATCAATAGATAGAAAACTCCTAGGACTGCGGGGGGGTTAATGGGGTCAGAAAATCTTTGGCAAGTATATATAAAGGTGGATTCTACACTGACCACCAATGTAATGGGGAATTTACATTGACCACCAATGCGAGGGGGGATTTACACAGACCACCAATGTGAGGGGGGGGGGGGTATTTGCGCTGACCACCAATGTAATGGGGATTTGCACTGACCACTAATGTAATAGGAGCATTCACAGTAACCACCAATGTAAGGAGGGATTTACACTGACCGCCAATGTAAGGGGGGCCTTCACTCTAGTGTGAATAAAAGGGTTGTACACCAAGCCCCAATGTAATGAGAAGATTTACACTGACCACCAAGGTAACAGACATTTAGACTGCGTTCACATTTGTGTGTGTCTGGGAAAAATCGCTTTCCTGACACCACAGAAATGTGCTGCAGATACATAGCAGTGCCATTAATTGATGATGAGAGACTCGCACATCTGCTGACGTGTGCATTCACATGCTAAAATTCACGGTGCTGTGGAAAAAGGGTTCCATCTCCAATTTGCTTACCTTCGTAGAACAGGCTGATGTTAGGCTTAATGACCACAGTTGTAGGCAGGACTTGCAAGCATGCCCCTCCCCAGTGGGCAGCATTCAGCAGACGTGATGGTGGATATGACCTCAGGGGGGCATGATATACATATGAATGCCACCTCTAATTACATATCAATGCCGTGGTCCGCAGCTATTTACATATTAATGCCGCCGCTATTTACAAATCAATGCAGGTTATTTACATATAAACACAGGGTCTGCAGGTGAGTCATCTGTATATGGCAATAGGGCAGAGCTGGGCAGAATTAGTAACAGAACTTCACACTGAGATATCGGAACACTGGGATAGTTTGCAAGTATGAGGCAGCTGCTTTGGGCCCTACAACAATGATGGGGCCCAGGGCAGCTGCCCCTTTTGCCCTGCCTTAAAGACTGCTCTGACTGCAGAATGAATGAACAGGAAGCACTCTAAACAGAGGCACCCTGTTAATTCATAAATTGAAGCACAGTAAACCATTTGCTGTGCTTCAGTTATAACACAGCAAGCGATTGGTACCAAACTCTCACTGTGTTCATTCAGAAAAGGAATAGTTGGGTAAATATAACATACTGCACTTCTGTGATCCCTAGGAGAAATACAGCCAAAAAGCTTTGTCCCTACTTCTCCATAAACAAATGTACTTCGAAAGCCTTCAGTAAAGTGTGTTGATAAAAATTTTAGGCTCATTGCAGGATTCATGGCAAACCTCAAGGATAGGTGACAAAAATTATAGCAGTATTAAATCCAAAAGCAAACATTTATTATATTACAGCTTACCAATTCTGTATTAAAGTGCCTACACTCTGTTTGATGGAACATAGAGATGCCTTTGGACAGCAGCATGGTCAGTCTGGAGGCGGGGATGGGTGTCTTAGATGCACTAGCTGATTTAAATACACTAAACAAATTGAAGCCAAACTTCAGCTATCCGTTTATAAGCAGTTACACCAAACAGTTTTTTTCCTTTTGGGATACAGGTTTTACATAAATAAAAGTTGACCATTGTAAGCACTCCTATCAGCTGCAAATGGTTTGTCTGAACCCTCTGCTATATCTGCAGGATAGCTTGTTCTAAAAAAGATGCAGCCGCCACATCCAAGAATTGGTAAGCTGTAAGCAATATAATATTTGCTTTTGGGTTTAATACTCCTTTAAAGTGAAGTACATGGCCACTACCCCCCGCAATTTAAATTGACACTGAACCCAGAAAAGGCAACCATCATCCGATGTCTGGGGCAGGACCTGGGTTGCTGCACCTGATCAGTGGATCCCAGCAAGTGAACGCTGGATTTGCTGAGAAGGTGAGTATTGGAATCCAGGACCATGATAAATGACAGGTAAGTGTAGCAAACATTTTAAAAAATTGATGAGCGACTGAAGTTTATCTAGCTTTCTAGTATAGCCATGACAGCATTCATGCATTTTAGAGGAAAAATATTTGTATTGGTAAAGTTTAACATCACCTATTCCATTTAAACTAAAAAATTGACTTTCTTTACATTCTTCTGCAGGCTTGTGGTCTAGTGAAAAACCTTGCACTAATGACGCATATTACTACTGATATGGAAGATGGGCCTATCATAAAGTTGGCTGGAAATCTTGGTGTAGAAGATGTCAATCTGTTGTGTGGCGAAGAATTGGCCTACCCCAATGTTTTTATTGTCTTTCTCAATGGTAATTTGCAGTAGCTGTTTAGATTTTAAATGAGCATTTTCACATAAAGTACATTTATCTATGCTATCTATCTACCTCATCTGCAGTAAGTTAAAGGATAAGGTGACCTTCGGGAACTGGTTACATGGGAGAGATGACAAGCGAGCTAGAGAGCAGGAGGTCTTGGGAAGAGGGAAGTACGTCAGTTTTCATGCACATTGACATCAGTTTTCATGCAGGTCTGAGTAATTCACAGACTATCACATCCTGTGTCTTCATTCTCTCATCAGTGTCCACCATTCTTTCCTCCTTATCTGTGCCACTATTCTGTCCCCCACCATCAGTGCCTGGCAACATTCCACCTTGCAGCTGACATACCCGAGTGGCAGCATTATTCCAGCTGGCATTGGACGTGATGGAAAGTAGGCGGGCAGTATAGGCACTCGGCACCGCTCTGCTTTTTCTCCCACTTCCTGTCACATGGTGTCATGCAGAGCAGGGTTGTCAGTTTTGTCTGCATTCCAGTGTCGAGCTGTGAGAAAAAATGCAGACATGCTGCATAATCCCGCTCCGCACGGGACATCACACCTGCATTTTAATGTGAACAAGACACATAGAAAACAATTGTTTTCTTAGTTTCTTGCAGATGTCTCTGCAGATGGTGTGACTGAATCTATGTCTAAATCTCCCCTGTCCCCAGAGCCTGATCTGCGTTCGGATCCTGCTACAGAGGCTGACAGGTGGTGAGAAAGCGATGCAACACCTTCTCACCGCCTGTTATAACTCCATTTTTGCAGACAAAAGTGCTACAAGTGAATGCTTAGCACGAGGTTGCGCTGCGTTTGCGGCACTTTCCCACTGACTTAAATGTGTAGCGTTGGGCGGCCTTACTGCCCACCAATTTCTACATGTTCGGTCAACTTTGCTGAGGGCCCTAAGCATTTACGGCCACAGCATGTAAACACCCCTGTCCGCTGCTTATTGCAGTTTAGGGGGGGGGGGGGGTGTAGCGGTTGGCGAGTGGCAAAAACGTGTCTAAACTGCACATTTTTTACACCCACCCCCTCAACCCCAAGTCTAAATAAAGCCTTACACTTTTTTATAATATTTTTTGCAATTTTTTTTCACAATACTTTTTTGTGGGGGGTTTTGGTGAAATATCAGGGGTCTAAACAGACACCTGATCTCTCAATTTTGAGATAGAGATAAGGACTGAGAACATTCCTCAATCCCTTTCTCTGCAGCTGCAACTGCACTGCATAATGAATGAGCAGAAGGCTCTAGCTATACAGCGGCTCCTGTGCATTCATAAACTGAAGTATAGTAAATGTTTACTATGCTTTAGCTATGAATGAACACAGTGAGTGATCAGTACTGATCACTTAGTGTGTGTGTTCAGAAAAGGATGGGGCCAGTAAATGACATATTTACCGGCTGCTTCCCCTGCTCTGCAGACTAAATCTTTTTGTCCGCAGCAGCTGCCGGTGGGAGGGACAAGAGGGGAAGCCGGCAGTGGCGGGAGGGCACACAGGGGCTGGGCAGCATGAAGACTTGCATGGTGGACCAGAGGGGGATCGGTGTGGCAGGGGAGGAGGGCGGGGGCAAGTAGAGGTTCTGATCATCTGTGTGTCTCTACCTGGAGCCGCTGAAAACCGGCAGGAGGGACAGGAGGAGAAGCAGGTTTCATCAGTTGCAGGGAGAGACACACAGATCGGATCTTATTGCCTGCCCCCTTTCTTCCCCCACTGCACTGATCCCCCTTGGTCCACCATGCAAGGCTTTTTGCTGCCCCTTCTTAGCTGTGGCCATGCTGGGAACGCCGGGAAACACGGACCGCTCTGCCTGTCACATGGAGTGCAGAGCAGTGCTGTCCGTTTCATTCAATTTAGATGCGGAGTTGTGTGGGAAATCTGCAGACATGTGCATAATCCCGCACAGATCCGCACTGGACCTCACACCTGCATTTTGGTGTGAACAGACACATAGGAAACAATTGTTTCCTGCATGTTTGGCAGAGACCTGTAGATTTTTCCTGAATGGATGAATTGAATCCATTTTGAAATAAGGCTGTTACCTAATAAATGTGGAAAAAGTGACGTGAATACTTTCTGGATGCACTTTGACGTTGTCTATAGTCTGTATAGAGTAGAAATAGCAGGCGGCTCTCTTGACAAAGTAAGTAAGACAGTCTTTCATGTATACATACTGAATGGGCAGGTGACAGTGGGGTTAATTGACTAAATCTGGAAAGTGCAAAATCTGGTGCAGCTCTGCATAGAAACCAATCTTCATCCATGTTTTTTTCTTTTTGTCAGAGCTCAACCAGTTCCAGACCGGCTCGCGTACATTTACTGCTGCAAAGTGTCACGATCCCGTGAATCGCTGTCCATAAACGGCGGCTCGCTCGTGCGCGGCTAGTGGGCGAGAGCGCGCTGCGTCTCGTTCCCGCCGCACTCTCCAGCAGTATGGCCGCAGGTGGGACGTACCTGATGTCCACCGGCTACCCACAATTGCCTGGCACAGAGGAAAAATGGGAAAACGCGATGTAAACATGACGGTTCCCCGTTCTGTCAGGCGGTATGTAAGAGATTTTCTGATCTGTCACTAGCATCAGTTAGATCTCTTATGCCCCTGGCAGCCCAGCCCCCTCACAGTTAGAACACGCCTAGGGAACACAGTTAACCCCTAGATCGCCCACTGCAGGATAACCCCTTTTCTGCCAATGACACTTACACAGTAATCAGTGGATGTTTAAATTTCTGATCGTTGTATAAATATCATTGGTCACAAAAAAGTGTCAAAAATGTCTGACATGTCCGCTGCAATATCACAGTCCCGATAAAAATCGCAGATCGCTGCCATTAATAGTAAAAAATAAAAAAGGAAAAATGCCATAAATTCTCGTGGTTTGTAAACGCGGCAACTTTTGCACAAACCAATCAATAAAACAGCGATCGCAATTTTTTTTTACCACAAATATGAGGAAGAATATATATCAGCCAAAACTGATGAATACATTAGTTTTTTTTATATATATATATATATTTTTGGATATGTATTCTAGCAAAAAGTAAAAAATGTGTTTTTTTTTTTCAAAATTGTCGTTTTTTTTTTTTTGTTTTTAGCGGTGATCAGGAATGACAGAGGGGATCGAATACCACCAAAAGAAAGCTCTATTTGTGGGGAAAAAAGGGCATCAAGTTTGTTTGGGTACAACGTTGCACGACCGCGCTATTGTCGGTTAAAGAAACGCAGTGCCGAATCGCAAAAGTGCTCTGGTCCTAAAGTGGGAAATCCTTCCTGTCCTTAAGTGGTTAATTGAACAAGCTGAAGTTAGAAGCTGATTGGTTACCATGCACAACTGCACCAGATTTTGCGCACTCCAGTGTTAGTAAATCAACCCCAGTGTCTCTTTGAAGCTGAATTTAAGCAGATATAATATACACCTATTAATGCAGCTCTGTCATTATTATTACAGCATTAAATGTTTTTTTTTTTTTTTATGCAAGCAGTGCCTGTACCTCATTTTGACTTCATATCAACCTCTAATTTACATCAGCATTCACGCACGGGAAAGGAGAAGTAGCAGAAGGAGTCAGTCAGGTTTACTGTTATGCAAGGAACATGCGGATAGGAGGACAGAGCAGAGTGATGGAGAGATGAGCTAGCTCGATTGTATGCTGCTTTACTTTACTGTCTAGTCACAGGCTGGTTTTGGGAGGGGAAAGTACAGCGGAGAAATATCAGGTCCCATCCCTTGCTAGGTGGAGCGGTGTAAATCTGAAGACTAGGCAGTCAGAAATAAAAAGCCTTTGGCAGGTAAACAATGTGTATGTATGGTATACTGTATATATATATATGTGTGTGTATGTATGTGTTGTCACTCAACAAAGACAACACAAGATCACAACAAAGACATAACAAAATTTTTAATGACAGCCATTAGCACCACATAAAACAAACTAAAACCACGCTCTAATAAACATCCATACAGGTAAAATACAGTATAGAATAGATAAAACAGATTAAAAAATAACAGAACGGACACAGCAGCTCTATTCATGACATATGGGGTTATCCACCTTATCACTAGGAGTGGACTAGGCAGAACACAGTTCAGCTAAAAGCAGACACAGCCCCTCCCAGGGGGCAGTCCTCACTTGGTATAACCCCTCCACCCTTCGAAGCCTACTCAGTTTTTTCTGCCTAGTGCAAGGAGTAGGACCTGGCTCCCTGCTAGGACCTGTGGTTCCCCTTTCTTTTTTCTTTTTTTTCAAGAAATCTGCTAATGAAGACTACAATCAAGTAGCCGTCTGGGTGACAGGCTGGATATCCTAGATCCAGGTAGTCTCCCAACCTGAGCCAACCTTAGCTACGCGCTGGGTCGGCTGCGTCGGGCCCCGTTCCTTGTGGGGCGGCCGGCGGGTTAAACGTCCCGCCAGCGCTCTTAGGATCGGGTTCTCAGACTCGCGTCACGGGTGTCACGTTGGCCGGCAGCCCCCCCGGAGTAGCGGGGTGGCAGGTCTGTCTCGGGTGGTTTACCCGATACGCCCATCCGGATGGGTAAGTACGCCCCCACCGGGGTTTGGGGGGGCAGACGGGTTCCCCCCTGGGTTGTTGGGCTGGCCTCTCTCCCTTCCTCCTGCCCTGGGGACACTGTGCTGCAGATTTTTGGGGTGGGGGGGGCGCCTGGTCCCGGTACCCAGACCTCTGTGGGTGGTGTGTGTCCGGTGTGGGTGGCGCAATGGTGGCTGAAGCAGGTGCTTCACCGTCGGAAGTCTCCGGAGTGACTCCGGGCGTGAACCTGGAGGACTTTTTCTCCCGGGTGGAGCCGATCCGTGACCGCAGGGTGGCGAAGAAACAGCCACCCCCTCCCCTAGAGGAGGAATCGGACCAGGAGGGAGGCTCCGCCGTGACGAGGACCCCCCTTGAGCTGTCGGATGGTGAGCTCAGGGACTCCTCTGATGGTGAGGAGGGGGGCCACCGTGGCTGATGAGAAGGCGCTGGTGGGCTCCGTGAGACGCTGAAGCTGCGGCCGGCTGGAGTAGCGCAGGAGGCGGTGCACGCCTTCGGGTCGCACAAGCCGGTCCGGGCTCCTAAGGTGTTCCCTTATTTGCCATATTTCAATCACTTTGTTTACAAGGAATGGAAACAGCCTGAGAGCTCTTTTGCCATGCCCAAGCGTTTTTCTGTACGCTACCCTTTTGAGGATAGCCTGTTACAAAAGTGGGCGTCTCCTACGGTTGACCTGCTGGTGTCTCACCTGAACAAGGCGACTACTATTCCAATGGAGGGCTCTCCGTCTTTCAAGGACCCGGCCGATAGGCATACAGAGGCATTGACCAAGGCAATGTTCGTTTTGGCGGGGTCTGTCTCGTCTCCCGATCAATGTGTTGGAACTTCGGGCCATATGGCTTTGTCTCTCCCACTGGTCAGGCAGGTTGCGAGGCCGGCCTGTCTAAGTTCAGTCGGACAATGCCACGACAGTGGCTTATGTGAATCATCAGGGCGGAACTAGAAGCTGGGCGGCAGCGTCGGAAGTGGCCCACATTCTGAGGTGGGCAGAACTCCACATGCCGGCGATCTCCGCCGTTTACATTCCGGGCGTCAAAAATTGGCAGGCAGACTACCTCAGTCGCCAGAGGCTGGATCAGGGAGAGTGGTCCCTGCACCCGGACGTATTCCGCCAGATCTGTCTAAAGTGGGGCACGCCAGACGTGGACCTGCTGACGTTCAGGCTCAACTGGAAGTACAGTCCTTCGTGACCAGAACAAGGGATCCTTTGGCAGACGCTGTGGATGCCCTCGTGGCTCTGTGGTCCCGGTATCTGCTACTCTATGCCGTTCCCCCTCTCAAGCTGCTTCTGCGCCTGTTGCGCAGAATAGAGGCAGAGGGGATCCCAACCATTCTGGTAGCACTGGATTGGCCTCTTCGTCCCTGGTACGCCGGCATGGTGCGGATGGGGGTGGATGTTCCCTGGCACCACCTGCTTCACGAGGATCTGCTGTCCCAGGGCGCCATCTTGCACCCTGCTTTACCCTCGCTGGCTTTAATGGTCTGGCTATTGAATCTCAGGTGTTGAGGGATAGTGGGGTTTCTGAATCAGTGATTTCCACCATGCTTAAGGCGTGCAAGTCCACTTCACGTAAGATATACCACCGCACCTGGAAGACTTACATTGCCTGATGCGAGTCGAGGGGTGGAACCCCCGTTCCTTTTCGGTGGCACGGGTGCTGGCCTTCCTTCAACAAGGCCTAGACCACAAGCTGGTGTTGAGCACTATCAAGGAGCAGGTTTCTGCCCTGGCGATCTTTGTTCAGCGTCCTTTGGCGACGCATTCCTTGATCCGTACCTTTGAACAAGGGGTTCGTCATGTCACCCTCCCAGGTTCGGTCACCTTTTGGCGCCATGGGACCTTAATTTGGTCCTCAGTGCTTTTGAAGCCGCCCTTCAAAAATATCAGGGAAATCTTGTTGCAGCTGCTTTTGCAGAAGGTGGCTTTCCTGGTGGCTATCGCATCCGCCAGGCGGGTGTCTGAGCTGGCGGCTCTGTCCTGTAGGTCTCTGTATCTGGTCCTACATAGGGATAAGGCGGTTTTGTGCCCGTCGCCTTCCTTTTTACCGAAGGTGGTCTCTTCATTTCACATCAATGAGGACATTGTCCTTCCTTTGCTGTGTCTGCGCCCGGCTCACCCTAAGGAGGTTGCCTTGCACTTCCTGGATGTGGTCAGGGCTCTGAGGGTGTATTTAGCGGCTATGGCCTCCTTTCGGAGGTCGGATGCACTTTTTGTTGGGGTGGATGGCCCGCGCAAGGGTTTGGCGGCCTCGTCGGCCACTGTCTCCCCTTGGATTAGACAGACAATGACCCGTGCGTATACTATTTGGGGTCTGGAGCCCCCTTTTCTGGTCACGGCTCACTCTACCAGGACGATTAGCACCTCCTGGGCTTTCCGACATCAGGGGTCGGTTTCTCAAATGTGCAAGGCGGCTACTTGGACCTCTGTGTACACCTTCTCAAAGTTTTACAAATTTGATGTTTCAGCATCCTTAGATGCTGCTTTTGGCCGCAAAGTTTTGCAGGCGGCGCTGTGAGGCATGTCTGGCTCCTCACGGGGAGCTCTTCTGTTGGGTACAGTTTGTTGCGTTACCCACCCCTCGTTTTGACACTGCTTTGGGACGTCCCCACATGTCATGATTAGAGCTGCTGTGTCCGTCAATGAACGAAGAGAAAATAGGATTTTTTGACTTATCGTAAAATACTTTTCTCTGAGTTCATGGACGGACGCAGCACCCACCCCTCTTTTGTTGAGTTTGTACTGCTTGTTATGAACTGAGTATGCTTCGCAGGGTGGAGGGGTTATACCAAGTGAGGACTGCCCCCTGGAAGGTGCTGTGTCTGCTTTTAGCAGAACTGTGTTCTGCCTAGTCCACTCCTAGTGATAAGGTGGATAACCCCACATGTCATGAATAGAGCTGCTGCGTCCGTCAATGAACTCAGAGAAAAGGATTTTATGGTAAGTCAAAAAATCCTATTTTTGATCTTCACCTCCAGCTCTCACGGGGAAGAATTGTATAACTTGATGACCACAGGACATGTGTCGCTCTGTAATGCATCGTGGTTTTAGCAATCTGTCACTGATGGTACTCCACAGACTGACCAGCGTATTGTGGAGTGGGTGGGAGGAGTTGTCCAAGATTGAACTTGCCTTGAACAACATTCTCCTCTCCAACACAGTTGTTAACCACTTGACCACTGGGCACTTAAACCCCCTTAACAACCAGACCAATTTTTAGCTTTCAGTGCTCTCACACTTTGAATGCCAATTACTCAGTCATGTAACACTTTACCCAAATTACATTTTTTTCCTTTTTTTTTTTTCACACAAATAGAGCTTTATTTTGGGGAATGCATTTTTCTTCATTTGTGTTATAAAGATTTGCAAATGAGCAATTTTTCTTCATAAATTTGTCAATTTATACTGCTACATATATTTGGTAAAATAACCCAAATAAGTGTATATTATTTGGTGTTTGGGCACTTTCACATTGGGGGCGGTAGGGCATTAGCGGGGATTTATCGCTGTTACAGCGGCGCTACGGCGGTGGGAGTGGTGCTTTTAACCCCCCACAAGGGATTAAAAGTGCCTGCTCTCCGCGCTTCAGAGGCGGTGTGCAGCCACTTCGGAAGTGCTACCCCATTGTTTTCAATGGGCAGGGTCGGTGGAGGATCGGTATATTACTGCTCACCGCACCACTCCAAAGATGCGGCTTGCAGGATTTTTTGTAACGTCCTGCAAGGGCACCGCCCCAGTGTGAAAGCACTCCAGCTTTCCAGCTTTCACATTGGGGTGGAAGGGTGACTGACTTTTGAGGTGCTTTACAGGCGCTGTTTTTAGTTAACTAGTGCCTGTAAAGCACCTCAGTGTGAAAGGGAGCTTTGTGAAGGTTATAGAGTCTACAAGCAATGGTGCCAATCACTGAAAATTGATCACCTAATATACTGACGGCCTATCTCATTTCTTGAGACAATAACAAGCCAGGAAAGTACAAATACCCCCCAAATTAACCCTTTTTGGAAAGTAGACATTCCAAAGTATTTTGTAAGAGGCATGGTGAGTTTTTTGAAGTTGGCATTTTTACCCACAATTCTTTGCAAATTAAGACTTTTTTTTCCCCCCAAAATTGTCATATTAACAGATTATTTCTCACACACATATGCATACCACAAATTACACACCAAAATACATTCTACTACTCCTCCTGAGTATGGCAATACCACATGTTTGAGACTCTTATACAGCGTGGCCACATAAAGAGGCCCAACATGCAGGGAGCACCATCAGGCATTCTAGGAGCATAAATAACACATCTAATTTCCTGACTACCTCTTGCACTTTTGAAGGTCCTGGAGCGCCAGGACAATGCAAACGCAGAGAAAATGACCCCATATTTGAAAGTAAACACCCCAACGTATATTCTGGGAGGCATGAGTCTTTTGAACATTGTCATTTTTTTCCACAAGTTTTTGGAAAATGTGGAAAGAAAATGAAAACACTTTTTTTTTTTTTTAACACAAAGTTGTTCATTTGTACAATATTTCTAACATGTAGCATGTACATAGCAAAAATGACACCCCGAAATATATTCTGCTACCGCTCCCGAGTATGGTGATACCCCATGTGAGACTTTTACACAGTCTGGCCACATACATGCAGGGAGCTGCGTCTGGTGTTCTAGGGGCATATATTTCAAATCTAATTTGACTACCTATTACACTATTGTGAGGCACTGATGGGCACTGAGCATGGATGGGGTGAGTGTAGACTGGCACATTGTAGTGCTGTGGGCACTACAGATCCTGCCCACAGCTCTGCTGCATCTGATCTCTCTCCTCTCTTCTCACACTGCACCGATTGGTGAGGGGAGAGACAAGCCATACATCCGCTGGCTTGTTTACATCTGATCGCTCCATCATTTGACGGAGCAATCGCGTGGTAAAGGGCTGCTGCGAGCGGGAGTTTACCGTGATGCGGAGGACTCGGCAGTCACGGATTTTCTCGGGTACGTGCCATTCTGGGAAGACGTCACTGTACGTCCTCCCAGAATTAACAAACCGCCCTGTAGCCATCAATCAGCTATGGGCCGGTTGTAAAGTGGTTAAAGACTGCAGCTCCAATACAAAAACATCACTGGTGTTGCGAATCAGTTTGTGGAGCCTCTTGGTGTCAGCCACCCGAAGTCTGCTTTTCCAGCATGCCACTGCATACAGGAGAGCACTGCCCACCACAGACTCATAAAACCTCTTCAGCATCATTTGACAAATGTTAAAAGACCTCAGTCTCATAAAATAGAGGCAACTCTGGCCCTTCCTATAGAGTGCCTCCATTTTTTTCCTACATTCCAGCTTATTATCTATGCGCACCCCCAGATAATTGTAACTCTTTACCAAATCCACAGCCACTCCTCAGATGAAGACAGGGGTCACTGGTGTCTTTCATTTTCTTAATTTCACAACCAGATCCTTTGTCTTTGAACTGCGGTGGACAAAGTTACCCACCACAGCCAGTCCCTTCCCCATCCCGGATACATCCCACTACTGCAGAGTCATCAGAAAACTTATGAAGATGGCAAGACTGTCTGGTAACTAAAATCAATGGTATAGACAGATAGACAGTAAAAAGAGAGTGAGAACTGTCCCCTGTGGAACCCCAGTATTACTTTTTGCAAACACAGATTCTGCTGTCTTCCTTTCAGGTAGTCTATTTTTTTTAATCTGTTTCTAGTTGTTTGTCTGGAGTTCAGCATTTCTTTCTTCAATTTCCACAGATGATACAAAGTAAAAAAAAAAAATGAAAATGGTTAAGTTATAATAAATTTATAAAGTTTGTAGATGGAAAATGCAGTTCAATATTTTTTTCCAATAGATGGATAAACTATTAATTCCAGCGTATTCACAGAATGTGTATGTTACCCCCCTGTAGAGACACTGCACAACCCCAGCCAGTTCCTCATTAGTGTAAAGAGATCACTGCAGATGCAGAGCAGGAGAGGAGGCTGATTAACATGATTTGTGAAAGCGAATTATAACAGGGAACATGCAAGTAATTATTTTCTTTATGAATTTAAATCCTTAATTATCAGCTGGTGTTATAAATGTTCAGAGTCTAAAATGAAACAGCCCAGCTTGAGGTCTCGATTAATATTTTGTATTATTTTTAATATGTATGTCCCCAGTCCTTAGAAGACCTTGTGTAAATATACTGTAGGAAATGTTTTTTTTTTTTTTTTCTTTGTTTCTTCGCCCTTTTGCTCCTTTGCTCGTTCTCTCCTCCACTTGTTTTCTTTCTTTCTTTTGCGCTTTCACTCTTTTGCGCTTTGTTTCCCATTCTTTCGTTCTTTTGCTCTTTCTCTCGTTTGCTCTTTCTCTCACGCACTCTCTTGTTTGCGCTCTCTGCCGCAGTCTCTCGTTTACGCTCTCTCGTTTGCGCTCTCTGCCGCTCTCTCTCGTTTGCGCTCTCTGCCGCTCTCTCTCGTTTGCGCTCTCTGCCGCTCTCCTCAAAGCAAATGTCTAAAAGGTATAGATTGATATGGTGAAGGAAATAGGGGATGAGTAACTGTGTGTGTGTTTGTTTTTTTTTACCTCTTTTTGATTTTCCTAATTTTTTTTTTTTTTGGTGTTTTCTTGCTGTCATTCAGGAAACATTCTTGGAGTCATTCGGGACCACCAAAAGCTGGTGAACACATTTCGGCTGATGAGACGAGCGGGCTACATCAATGAGTTTGTTTCCATTTCCACCAACTTGACAGACCGCTGTGTGTACATCTCTTCGGATGGAGGCCGGCTGTGCAGGTCATTATTTCCTTGTATAAGAGAGGGGAAGAAATAATTAGTCTAAATAATAGGCTCTGGATAATAAGAGTGCTAAGAACAGGCTGCTGTATGCTACATTCTTCAGAGGCGAGGAAGCACCTAGAGGCCACTGCTCCTTTCTAATTCCGTTTCTTCTGCCGAGCACTCTTGACTTTTAAATCTCAAATGCCATCTATTGTCTGTGTGTCTCCTCTTGGAGGTGAGTCTCCAGTGGGCCACACGCCTCTGTTATCTGAGTGTTCAATAGACCTTCACAAATGTTGTTCTTGCAGAATCATGTTATGTAACCTGTCATTTTCTAATCATTTAGTCTGAAGATTTCCATCTGGATCTGTAATTATTATTAATTAAAAAAAAAAAACATAATTTGTTAGCTGCATGTTTAAAAAAAATGGAATGCTGCTTTCTTTTAAAGCTGCACTCTAAGCAACCAGCTAAAGTGCCAACAAAATATGTATATGGCAGCTACTTTACCTGCCAAAGGATTTTTCATTATTTCCTACAATCAAAAGAATGGGAGGAGATACTCCCTTCCATACAATAAATAGAACTTTTGAGGATATGAGGTTGTCACTGAGGTGAGCACAGAAACAAAAATTGATTTAAAAAATCATTTTATTGTACAAATATCAATAAAACATCATAAAACATGTAGCTGTGTGAATAACATGGCACAAAGCTAGTAGTAATACTTGTTCCCAGCATAAGTATGGAGAAATTCTTGGGCATAGAGTAGTCCAACACGATTTGCAAAGCTAGATTTCCGCTTCTTCAGGGAAACTCAATATGCATCTAGATTTTCAATTAAATTTAAAGGGACATCATTACAATCACAACAATCTACATATAATTTCATCATTTTGCAATAACAGGAAAGGTTACAACCAATAAAGATATTGAATAAATATTGTGCGCACCAATTTCATCTAATTCTGGCTGTGTATAATTTCCAGCATAGAAAGGGGACCTAACCAACAACCGACCCTGTATTCCATCGTGCCAGAACCTAGGATTAAGTCTGACAGACGCTGGATCACAATGGAGGTGCATAGTTGGAGAAAGGTTAAGTAACCTACTCCTCCATGCTTAGTTACTGGGTATTTTTAAGGTTTCTGGCTGGCAGCAGTGGGGAGTGCTGGGAAAGTACAGGTGTTAGTAGTTGAGGATATGGACTATAAAGAGGACCTGTTACGTTGCTCTTAATTCACAAAGTGACAGATTCTTTAACCACTTGCCTACTGTGCACTTTTACCCCCTTCCTACCCAGGCCAATTTTCAGCTTTCAGTGCTGTCACTCTTTAAATGACAGTTGCGTGGCCATACAACACTGTACCCATATGACATTTTCATCATTTTATTTTCCACACATTCCATGTTTTCTTTCAGTGATATTTTAATCAGCACTGGGTTTTTTTATTTTTTTTGCTAAACAAACAAAGACCAAAAATTTTGAAAAAAAAATAAACAATTTTCATAGTTTGTTATAAAATTTTGCAAACAAGTAATTTTTCTCCTTCACCGAGGCTGCACTGAAGTGCACCACTGATGAGGTGGGCACTAATTGGCTGCACTTGTGGGCAGCACTGTTGGGACTGCACTGATAATCAGGACACTGAGGAAAGAAAATTTGATAACCGGCTTGTGTTTACATCCGTGATCGGCTGTGTCATTGGACACAGTTGATCACATCATAAAGGGCCACTGTGATTGGCCCTTTACCCTGATCTGTGATCAACTGAGTCCAAAGGACTTCCAGTAAAGTAAGCCCGGGCTGTAGCCCTCTTTTGGCTAAAGAGTGCAGGAAGTGGTTAATTTGCAAGTATTTATAAATTACAAGTATCATTTTCCATGGGATACAAGCAGTTGCTCAATAATGATTGGACTTGAAATGTTTTTTATGCTAAAAAAAAAATAGGGCCTCAGAGTGTCAGTCGGTGACATGGTTGACAGGTTCATAAAGCTAAATAGAGACGTCATTTATCAAAGAAACCAGGCATAGGCTGAACGCCAAAACACACAAATGATCCAGGTTATCTTCCTGTTCTGAGTGATAGGACTGTCATTCTACTGCCAATATGGCTGAAAGCCTGAGGTTCAATAATGGCCGCTAGCTACCTGTAGTACGGAGACCGTTCCCCCGAGTTTTCTACGAACAAGCCTCATCTTCCACACAAAGAAGCCTCTACCATATGAGCAATAATGTGAGATAATAAGAATTCTTGACAGCTACTGATGGCTTCATTTTGCTGATGTATGTAAACGTCAAAGGTATCGTAACAGGAGAAAAGTGTCTTATTGGCGATAACAGCTATTCAGATCATTGAAATCAGGGATACTTTTTTACTTTCTGTTTTCATACACAAAACTACGTATAGTGATCTAAACCCAATCGCTAAAATCATATACAATATTTAATATAAAAATGTCATTTCTAAAATTTTCAATCTGGATAAACATGTATACAGAATACTAAGTCTAGTAGAGAGGCAAATATATCTCCATCCCTAGAATACTTACAAAGAAGTCAAAACAAATTGCACATAAGACTTTTATTGACGTCATAACAGTATACAAGTACAGTATAAGAAATCAACAATCTTTATTAGAACATATAAAAATCTGATGAATTTAAAACATCTAATAAATTATATATTATATATTTTTTTTAGCATGATATATATAAAATCTATCATGCTAAGAAATATATAATATATATATATATATATATATATATATATATATATATATATATATATATATATATATAATATATTTATTTTTACAATTTTCTACACGTCAATACATTATTAATCCATCAGTACATTGTGCCAGTCAAAAAGGGATGATAGAATGCATCATAAATCTCAACATGTTTAATGAATCATGGTTCACTTCATCAGAAGTTTTGATTTTTCTGATGGGGTGTATTCAGTGTAGTAAATGACATTCATAAAAAAGACTATGTTGGCAACACCAGACGATAACCACAAACTGGGAAGTCTGTCCTGGGGGTTGTGAAGACAAGGGAATGGAAGGCCAGTGGCACTGCATGAGACAGAGGCTAATGGAATGGTATGGCTCCAACACTAAGAAAGTGAATTTATCAAGTCCTGAGTAACCAAAAAACTGCTACAAAGCAGTGCAATCACAGGAAGAACCTTTTTGTAATTGCACTGCTTTGCCTTCCCCCTGTCTTCACAACCCCCTGGGACAGACATCCCAGTTTGTGGTTATTGTCTGGTGTTTGCCAACATGGTCATTTTTTTAACTCCATTTACTACACTGAATTACACCCTGTCAATAACCTCAAACTGCTGAGGTGCACCATGATTCATGAAACGCGTTGAGACTTATCGTGTATTCCATAGTTCTTTCTTTCATGGATTTCCTTGTTAAGAATGTATTGATGTGTAGAAAATTGTAAAAAAAAAAGTTCTCTCTTACGTTCACTGACAGACGCAGCCCTTCATTGACAAGTGGGGTTATATGCACATCCTACTAGGAGTTGACTAGGCAAATAGAAAGAAAGCAAGCTGGCCCCTCCCAGGGGGCCATCCTCTCTCTCCCATATAACCCCCCTGCTCTGCTTAGCATATCAGTTTTATTATGCCTAGTGCAAGGAGTGGGACCTGGCTCCATTATGGGACCTGCGGTTCACCTTTTTTGCTACCGCTTTTTTATTTTTTTCAAGCTGATGAAGACTGCTATCAAGAAGCTGACTGGGGCATAGAGGATAGCTAGAATCCTGCACCATCCCCAGCGCGGCCGACCGATGCGAGCTAGTCCTATCCT
Source organism: Glandirana rugosa (assembly GCA_018402905.1). Taxonomy (NCBI): domain Eukaryota; kingdom Metazoa; phylum Chordata; class Amphibia; order Anura; family Ranidae; genus Glandirana; species Glandirana rugosa. Next base: position 2,040,267 of record BLSH010170685.1, read on the forward strand.
TTGCGGGGCCCACTGCATCGTGCCCATTCCATGCGGGCAGCCAGTGGGTGACCCCCACTTGCGCCCAGTGACCGGACCTGGTTCCTGTCCAGGGGCCTACGGCCTGCAGCATCCCTCTCTGGCATGGGAGGAAGGTCTGCAACCGGTTGGTTACCCGCTACGCCCATCGGACTGGTGAGTGACCCCCCTCTCTCCCCCCCCTAGGGGCGCGGAGGGGGGGGGGCTGGGCGATTTTTAGCGATTTGGCCGACCGGTGGAGGGTGTTCGCTGGGCTAGTCTGTCCCCCCCCGGCAGAGTCCGCAGAATTCCTTCGCCCTTCCTAAATTCTTCGCTATACGCTATCCTTTTGAGGATAGTTTTGTGAAGAAGTGGGCATCCCCCACAGTGGACCCTCCGGTGGCTCGCCTGAACAAGGCAACGACCATTCCTTTGGAAGGGTCTCCCTCGTTTAAGGACCCAGCCGATAGGCGGATGGAGGCGGTGTCTAAGGCACTTTTTCTGTTGGCAGGCTCAGCCATGCGGCCGGCCCATGCGTCTGCCATACCGTGTACGACGGAGCTACAGAATGATTTGGAATGTGGCAGGACGCTTGAGGCGTCGCAGAGAGCAGACCATTTGATTCAGGGTCTTCGGTACCTGTGACACAGCTCTGGACCTGCTTCCCATGTTATCAAAAATGTCTGTTTTTGCAGTCATTATCAGACGAGTACTCTGGTTAGGTTCGTGGTCGGGTGACCACGTGTCTAAGAAGGGTCTTTACGGATCTTCCCTTTCAGGGTGGTCGTCTCTTTGGAGCACAGTTGGATGAAATCATCAAGGATATCACTGGAGGGAAGAGTACTTTTCTTCCGGAGCCCAAGCGGCGGGAGTTCCGCTGCAAGCAGGGTCCTGCCTCTGCGGGTCAGAAGAGGTTTTTTCGTGCCCCTGGCACAGCGGGCAGGAGGTCGAGGCCCGGTAAGCCTGCCGCAGGGGCCGGTAAACAACCCTGGCAACGCAAGAATGGTAAGACAGAGGAGAAGTCCTCGTCTGCATAATGGGTTGCCCCCACCCGAACTTCGGGTGGGGGGGTGAAGTCTTCTGGGGTTCGCAGACAGGTGGACTGCCCGCATTTCTGACCGGTGGGTGCAGGAAGTGGTGTCCTGCGGGTACAGGATAGAGTTCAGCACTCTACCCCCAGAGAGGTTCTTCCCATCGAACTTGAGACTCCCTCAGGGGCGTCGGGAGGCCCTCCTAAGGGCTGTTCAGGCACTCTCTGACCAGGGGGTGATCATGCCAGTACCTCAGTTGGAAAGGTTTCGCGGTTTCTACTCAAACCTATTCGTGGTCCCCAAAAAAGGGGAGGGGGTCAGGCCAGTTCTGGACCTAAAGGCGCTAAACCACTTTGTGAAAGCGCAAAAATTCCGAATGGAATCTGGCCGCTCGGTCATGGCCGCCCTGCACCAAGAGGACTTCATGGCGTCCCTGGATATCAGGGACGCGTACCTCCACGTTCCCATTTGTCTCCGGCACCAGCACTTCCTGCGCTTTGCGGTGGGAGATCTTCATTACCACTTCGTGGCACTTCCTTTCGGCCTGGACTCGGCTCCTCGTGTGTTCACCAAGCTGGTGGCCCCGGTGCTGGCGCTACTGAGGCAGAGAGGCATTGCGGTGGTAGCATATCTAGACGACCTGCTCCTGAGAGCGGAGTCTGCTTCGGCTATGGAGGAGAACGTGGCTATCACCATGACCTCGTTAAAGGACTTCGGCTGGCTGATCAATCTGCGGAAGTCGACTGTGACACCGTCCTGTCCCCTGGAATACCTGGGTCTGATTCTGGACACTGTGTAGGCGAAGGTGTTCTTACCTCCGGCCAAGTTACTGGCACTGCAAGCAGTGGTGCGAACCCTGCTGTCACGCCGGTGGTCCTCCTTACGGTTTTGTATGTGGGTGTTTGGGTGTAAGGTACTGCCTCGGAGGCTGAAACCATAAGCCCCGAGTCACACTCGGCTCCTTCAGCGGGCGATTCTGTCTCGGTGGGACAAGTCTCCACTGTCCCTAGACCAGCTGATCAGATTGGATCCTCAGACCAGAGGGTCGTTGACCTGGTGGCTTCGGGCCCCGGCTCTGACGTTGGGGAAGTCTTTTCTTCCCCTGAACTGGTCGATAGTCACGACGGACACCAGCCTATCGGGCTGGGGGGGGTCCTGGGGCAGCTATCTGCTCAGGGCCATTGGTCGGCGCAGGAATCTCGCCTTCCGATCAATGTGCTGGAGCTGTGGGCGATCAGGCTCTGCCTCTCCCACTGGACGGTAAGGTTGCGCGGCCTCCCGGGTTCGTGTTCAGTCGGAAAATGCCACAGCTGTGGCGTATGTAAACCATCAGGGCGGCACAAGGAGCTCGGCAGCGGCTGCGGAAGCGGCTCTCATTCTGCGATGGGCAGAACTTCATGTGCCGGCGATCTCCGCCATTTACATTCCGGGCGTAGAGAATTTGCAGGCGGATTTTCTCAGTCGCCAGACGCTGGATCAGGGGGAATGGTCCCTGCATCCAGAAGTGTTCCGTCAGATTTTCCACAAGTGGGGCACGCCAGATGTGGACCTCATAGCGTCTCGGTTCAATCACAAAGTGATAACTTTTGTGTGCAGGATGAGAGACCCGCTGGCGGTCGTAACGGACGTGCTGGTAGCGCCTTGGGGTCGGTATCGGCTCCTGTACGCTTATCTACTACTACTGCGCAGGGTGGAAGCGGAGGGGATTCCGACAATCCTGGTGGCTCCGGATTGGCCTCGTCATCCTTGGTTCGCCGACGTGGTGCGAATGGTGGCAGATGTTCCCTGGCGCCTTCCACTGCGCGAAGATCTGTTGTCTCAGGGACCCATCTTGCACCCTGCTTTACCCTCGCTGGCTTTGACGGCTTGGCTATTGAGTCCCAGGTGTTGAGGGATAGGGGTGTCGCTGACTCCGTGATCCCTACCATGGTGAAAGCACGCAAGTGTACTTCGCGCAAGATTTATCATCGCACCTGGAAGGCCTATATTGCTTGGTGTGAGGCGGGGGCTTGGAACCCTCGCTCTTACTTGGTGTCCAGGGTTCTGGCTTTTTTGCAGCAGGGCCTGGATAAAAAGTTGGCATTGAGTACTCTCAAGGGTCAGATTTCGGCTCTGGCGATTCTTTCAGCGGCCTCTAGTGTCACATTTGTTGATTCATACATTTGTACAGGGTGTGCGTCATGTGGCTCCTCAGGTGCGGTCGCCTATGGCACCGTGGGATTTGAATTTGGTACTTTCTGTGCTGCAGAAATCACCATATGAGAAGATCAGGGATATTCCCTTACAATTGCTGTCGCAGAAAGTGGCTTTCTTGGTGGCCATTACATCCGCTAGGCGGGTGTCTGAGTTGGCAGCGTTGTCCTGCAAGTCTCCTTACCGAGTCCTTTACAAGGACAAGGTGGTCTTGCGCTCCTCTCCTTTGTTTCTACCGAAGGTGGTCTCTTCTTTTCACATTAATGAAGATATTGTTCTTCCTTCCTTATGTCCGCATCCTTCGCATCCCAAGGAATTTGAGTTACATTCATTGGATGTCGTGAGGGATTTGCGGGTGTATTTGGCGGCTACAGACTCCTTTCGGAAGCCTGATGTGTTGTTTGTACTAACGGATGGTCCGTGCAAAGGATTGGCGGCATCGTCGGCTACTGTTTCCCGTTGGATCAGACAGACCGTGACCCATGCGTTTACTGTTTGGGGCAAGGTACCCCCTTTTCCAGTCACGGCTCATTCCACCAGGGCTGTTAGCACTTCCTGGGTTTTCAGACACCAGGCCTCGGTGTCACAGGTGTGCAAGGCGGCTACTTGGGCCTCGGTGCACACGTTTACTAAGTTTTATAAAGTTGATGTGTCAGCATCTTCGGTTTCTGCTTTTGGCCGTAAAGTTTTGCAGGCGGCAGTGTAGGCGCGACTGGCGCCTCCTGAGAGGATTCTGTTGGGTACAGTTGTTGTCGTTTACCCACCCCTCTTGACTGACACAACTTTGGGACATCCCCACTTGTCAATGAAGGGCTGCGTCTGTCAGTGAACGTAAGAGAAAAAGGGATTTTATTAAAACTTACCGTAAAATCCTTTTCTCTGCGTTCACTGACAGACGCAGCACCCGCCCCTCTGTGGTGCATTTGTACGGCTTGTTCTGAACTGATATGCTAAGCAGAGCAGGGGAGTTATATGGGAGAGAGGATGGCCCCCTGGGAGGGGCCAGCTTGCTTTCTTTCTATTTGCCTAGTCAACTCCTAGTAGGATGTGCATATAACCCCACTTGTCAATGAAGGGCTGCGTCTGTCAGTGAACTCAGAGAAAAGGATTTTACGGTAAGTTTTTTTTAATAAAATCCCTTTTTTGGTGCAACTTTCTTGTTTTTAATTCATCTGATTTTTATATGTTCTAATAGACTGTTGCTTTCTTATACTTTGGTGTTTTTATGACCTGCATAAAAGTCCCATGGACAATTTGTTTTGACCTGACTTGTTTGGATAAACCTCTTTTGTGTACAAACCCTAACCATTAATTCTATTGTTAAAGAGGATTTAAAACCAGATACATGTTATTGTCATTTCAAAAGTAATTTTCATTATTAGTTAAAATACCTGCCACGAAAGCCCTTGTTCATGTACTACCTGTTAGAATGACAATGCTTTGTTCCCAGCTGTTCATATGTCATCACCCTGTCATCAAGACACTGTGCCAATGCACATTGCCTAGGCATGGCTTGTCGTGTTCAAGAACTTTGTAAGCTGATGCTGCAGCTAGTTCATGAAGATTTGAAGTATTTTGAAGAAGGCTGGAGGAGATCAGTAGCAAAGAGATTAAAAACATTAAAACTGTGTTTGTTTTATAAAAAAAAAAAAAGAAAAAAAAAGAAATTGTTTGATATTGTTTTTTGGCAAAAAATCTAATACATTTGGGAATTAAATCTATTTTAATGTGTAAACCTCATGCATGCCGCACTTTTAGATTTTGTGTTTTCTGTGCAGTTTAAGCATAAACTTCAGGCACATAGCTGATTGCACAGTTTAAATACATATACTGTATCTGAAAAGGTTTACCTATGAAAGGATTCTTAATACTGTTCAGTCCTATGATTTTTCTCACCTTTTCCACACTGTATATCTTGGCTGGTGACACCCAACATTAGCATGTATGAGCACTGACAACCACTCTGCTCCTTCCCAGGCCTTATATTATTGTCAAGAATCAGAGGAGTATGGTGACCAACAAACACATCCAGGAGCTTACACAAGGTTACAGGTATGTTTTTTTTTAATTTACCATTTTTTTCTCTCTTATATTACAACTCATTGTTTACCTGAAATCTGTTATCCTCTGCACGCCAAGAATCAGGCTGAAAATTGAGGTTCCAGCACTGTGGCTCAACCTGATTTTGTTGTGTTTACTTTGCTGATGTCTTATAGGTGTACTTGCAGATACAAATGAATTTAAAGTGGTTGTAAAGTCAGAAGGTTTTTTATCTTCATGCATTATATGCATGAAGATAAAAAAAAACTTGTGTGTGCAGCAGCCCCTTCAGCCCCCCTAATACTTACCTGTGGTCCCTCTAGTTCCAGTGATGTTATAGGAATGTCTCGGCTGCCCAGGTCGCCCCTCCTCATTAATGTTCAAAGACAATACCGTGCTTAAGATCAAATTTAAAGTGACAGCTGCAACAATAATAAGTGCGATATTACACCAACCAAAAATAAGTAATTAGAAATATTGTTGTGCTAAAGGTTAAAACTAGTGCATAAATCAATATACATCAAATTAACATAAATTATATCCAACATTAATGTGTAATACTACCAAAGTGAAATGGTTAACACAGATACACAAACGAAAAAAAAAATTTTTTTTTTTGAAAAGTTTTGTGTATAAAGTCCAAAATCTTGTGAAAAAAGATCGTGCTTGAAGGTATAAAACTGTCACATCCAGAGAGTCCTAAGGATGTCCAGTAAGAAAATAACACTCCTGCTTTCCACCACCGTAATAAAACGTGCAAGCACCTCCAGTGATAAAATCGGGGTATGTGAAAACCCTTACCGGAATCAGAGACCCACTATCTCTAGTAAGGGTCAGGCTCACAAGCAGATATAGCCCTCTGCAGGGACCAATGTAGTAAAGAGAACGATCTTCCTATATCGTCAGGATTCAATGGCATCCGTATCAGTATATGGCTACTTGAATACAGCAGATCTCACAGGATTCTCCCAAAGCGTATACTATAAAAAATAAGGGCTACATAGCGTGATACTGTAACACTCATTTATTAAAACATAACATTTAAAACCAGGGTACTCACATTCTTGAATTTCAATATGTGCATACATTTTTAAAACCAGCAAACTAGTAAAACGCCCGTCCTCGCGGGATCAAACATGCGGCGTGGTGACGTCAGTACGCAGACTCCGCCCTACATGTTTCGTGATAGGTCATGTCTTCCTGGGGCCCCTCCTCATTGGCTGAGACAGCAGCACGGCACCATTGGCTCCCGCTGTTGTGTCAATCAAAGTCAGTCAGCCAATGAGAATAGAAAGTGGGTGGGGCCGGGCCACAGCTCTGTGTTTGAATGGAGCTGTGACTCGGCTTGGATGCCCCCATTGCAAGCTGCTTGCTGTGGGGGCACCCAACAGGAGGGAGGGGCCAGGGGAGTCGACAAGGGACCTGAGAAGAGGAGGATCCGGGCTGCTCTGTGCCAATCCACTCCACTGCAACAGAGGAGGGAAGTATAACATGTTTGTTATTTTTAATTTAAAAAAAAACAAAAACAAGACTTTACAATCACTTTTTAAGTCACAGAAACGTCAGTATCTATGTTTGTTCTGGGCCATTGCCTCGAAGTATTGAAAAAAGAGCATTAGAATGACAGCCAGGCATTTAGCATTTTCTGAAATAAAGGTCAGCCCTCATAGACTTCCTGATTCTCTCATGAACGGTGTCTCTTAAGCAGTTGTAAAGACCAGCCAGTCTATTTAGTAGTAAAGCCAATATAATAAGTGTCTTTGAAGGACATGCCTCTGGCGTCTTATGAAGAAGACTAGCTTTGGCTTGGCGTTAGATTTAAAGTGCGTGTCTGGGAAAATGTAAACATAAATAAATGTGCATTACATTTCTGCAATACATATACATACTACTGCCACAGATACAGTAAGCGCCCTATTACCTGTTGTGGTCTGACAATGCTGACTGTGCTGTTCTGAAATCTCACATTTTGTTGTCAGCTTGCCTGAGCTCTCTTTTTGGACTGACCACTTGATATGCAGCCAAGTATATATTTTCCAGTAGACATGTGCAATTTGTTTTGTTCCAAATTCTTTTTTCGCCAAAATTGGACAAATTCATTCAGAAATATTCAAATTAACAAAAACCCGTTGAACAAATTTTTCCGAAAGAACGAAAACCTGAAATTCGAAAATCCTAAACTTCAGAAATTTGGAAATCCGAAAAGAACAACAAAAATCCAAAAATGATTTTGAAAATCAGACAACTTGAAAACCCAAAATAACGAACGAACTAATAATAATTGGTAAATAAAAGGTATTGGAATTTCCTTTTAAATTTAGCTGATAGTGAATGTTCTGAATCCGAATTTATCAGAAATAACGAATGCCGCATCTAAACGAATGGAACATCACAAATTAATATAATCATAATGGTAATATATTATATATTTTTTATTTGTTACATTCCATTCGTTTAGATGCGGCATTCATAACTTTGGATAAATTTGTATTTCTTATATTCACTGATAGCCAAATTTGAAAGGAAATTCCAATACCTATAATTTAATAGTTATTATTTTTTTCGAATTTTCGGATTTTCGTTCTTATTTTCGCATTTCTGAATTTACAAATTTAAAGAGGAAGTAAACCCTGATGGGGGTCTACTTCCTCTGTTATCCTGCAGAGTAAAAGCATAATGGGCTACTATGCATTGCATATTAGCCCATTATGTGCCACTTGCCTGCATTGGAAGCCTGCGCTGTCCCCGCTCCAGGCCGCGTCCATCTTCTGCCCCTCTTCCTTCCGGGGCCACGATCTCCGGCTCTGTGACTGGCTGGAGTCGCGTGATGTCAGTCCCGCGCATATGCGTGGAAGCCGCCAGTCATGGCACGATCTCAGTGAAGGAACAGCACAGAGGCAGTTTCTTCACTGCGCATGTACCCGATGACTTGGGCACATCGCAATACACTGTATATCTCCTAAACCGTGCAGGTTTGGGAGATATGCAGGGGAACCTACAGGTAAGCCTTATTATAGGCTTACCTGTAGGTTAAAGTGGTTGTCACAGATTGACAACCACTTTAAGGATTTACGAATTTTCGGATTTCAAATTTTTCTGAAGTTATGAATTTATTCGACATTTCGATCATAATGAATGACCCGAAAAATGAAAAAAAAAATGAATGAAACTTTTTTAGGCAGTGCTCATGTCTATTTTCCAGCAACAAAATGCCATTGCCTTTACGCTAAAGAGGCTACCAGCACACATTATGTAGTTAAATGGCTCTTGGGAGATGTAGTCCACATCAATAAAAGTAGTAGCAAATGGTGGGACTTGATATTTAGGGGGAGAAAAAGGTGTGGTGTGTTATGAGTCATGCCTGGATGTATCCTTTAAACATAGCACAGGTTGTTTACTTCATGTACAGGGCATAGCTGACGTCTCATTATTTTGTCCATTCTCAGGAGCTTTGAGGATTTTCTGCATGAGGGTCTGGTGGAGTATTTGGATGTTAATGAAGAGAATGACTGTTACGTAGCCCTCTACGAGCACACTATTACCAAGTAAGTCAGTGTTCTAAAGCCTCTAAGCCAAAACTCACTATTTATCGTATACAAAGGGTCGCTTATTACATCTGCTGGCAGGACCTCCCCTGAGTTAAGCCTAGTACACAAGGGCCAAATGTCTGGTGGCATCGGCCGGTTCAATAGAAACCAGCCGACATTTGGCCCCTGTGTGCTGGAGTCGGTCTGACAGAAGCCGGACTTCTGTCGAAGGGGCATGACCGGGAAAGGTCTGCAGATCAGCTCCCTCAGCCAATGGGGCTGTTCTTCTGTCAGAACACAATAGAACAGCAGGGGAGATCGCTGTAATAACGTTGGATAGTTAGTACACGGCTTTTCCTGAGCTGTCAAGTTTTTTAAGCCCTGCTGGGTTGAACAAAGAAATACTACTAGTGTGTACTAGACTTTAAACACACCCTGTCTGGTAGGCTTTCCTTGAAATTAGAGGATTTCAAGGGTGTAACCTAAAATCATATGCAAATCTTACCTTTCCTAAAAACTTGCTTGGCCTCAAGTCTTCTGATCAGCCTAATGATTCCTGCCAGGTAATGAAGACTACTCAAATGAATTCAAATTCCACTTAAGTGTATCTACCATTATGGTCTCCTGTGGTAATAGAACTGTTTACAAAGCATTAAATAGCCAAATATTGTTAGAGTGTCTCACAAAAGTGAGTACACCCCTCACATTTTTGTAAATATTTTATTCTATCTTTTCATGTGACAACACTGAAGAAATGACACTTTGCTACAATGTAAAGTAGTGAGTGTACAGCTTGTATAACAGTGTAAATTTGCTGTCTCCGCAAAATAACTCAACACACAGCCATTAATGTCTAAAGCGCTGGCAACAAAAGTGAGTACACCCCTAAGTGAAAATGTCCAAATTGGGCCTAAAGTATCAATATTTTGTGTGGCCACCATTATTTTCCAGCACTGCCTTAACCCTCTTGGGCATGGAGTTCACCAGAGCTTCACAGGTTGCCACTGGAGTCCTCTTCCACTCCTCCATGACGACATCACAGAGCTGGCGGATGTTAGAGACCTTGCACTCCTCCCCCTTCTGTTTGAGGATGCCTCACAGATGCTAAATAGGGTTTAGGTCTGGTGACATGCTTGGCCAGTCCGTCACCTTTACCCTCAGCTTCTTTAGCAAGGCAGTGGTCGTCTAGAAGGTATGTTTGGGGTTGTTATCATATTGGAATACTGCCCTGCGGCCCAGTCTCTGGAGGGAACGGGTCATGCTCTGCTTCAGTATGTCACAGTACATGTTGCATTCATGGTTCCTTCAATGAACTGTAGTGCCCCAGTGCCGGCAGCACTCGGGCAGCCCCAGACCATGACACTCCCACCACCATGCTTGACTGTAGGTGAGACACACTTGTCTTTGTACTCCTCACCTGGTTGCCGCCACACATGCTTGACACCATCTGAACCAAATAAGTTGATCTTGGTCTCATCAGACCACAGGACATGGTTCCAATTATCCATGTCTAAAGCAAATGGTTCAAGTAATCCATGCCCTTAGTCTGCTTGTCTTCAGCAAACTGCTGGCTTTCCTGTGCATCATCTTTAGAAGAGACTTTCTTCTGGGACGACAGCCATGCAGACCATTTTAATGCAATGTGCGACATATGGTCTGAGCACTGACAGAATTACCCCCCCCCCAGACCTTGAACCTCTACAGCAATGCTGGCAGCACTCATACATCTATTTCCCAAAGACAACCTCTGGATATGACGCTGAGCATGTGCACTCTTCTTTGGTCGACCATGGCGAGGCCTGTTCTGAGTGGAACCTGTCCTGTTAAACTGTTGTATGGTCTTGGCCACCGTGCTGCAGCTCAGTTTCAGCGACTTGGCAATCTTCTTATAGCCTAGGCCATCTTTATGTTGAGCAACAATTTTTTTTTCAGATCCTCAGAGTTCTTTGCTATGAGGTGCCATGTTCAGCTTTCAGTGACCAGTATGAGAGCGTGAGAACAAGAACACCAAAGTTAACACACCTGCTCCACATTACATAGTTACATAGTGATGTTGAAAAAATAGTCCATCAGGTCCAACCTATGTGTCTGCTTTTATGTCAATATTACATTGTATATCCTTCAATGTTGTGATCTCTTAGGTGCCCATCTAAAAGTTTTTTGAAATTATCTATGCTCCCAGCTGAAATCATATCCCTACTCAAGTGTCTCTTCTCCAGAGAGAATAAGTTCAGTTCTCCTAATTTTTACTCATAACAAAGGTCCCTTAATTAGCTTTGTTGCCCTTCTCTGAACCCTTTCTAATTCCAGGACATCCTTCCTGAGGACCGGTGCCCAGAACTGGATGGCATACTCCAGGTGTGGCCTCACCAGAGACTTGTAGGGGGAGAATTATTGATTTATCCCTGGAGTTTTTTGATGCATGCCGTTATTTTGTTGGCTTTGCATGCTGCACCTTGGCATTGCATGCCATTGCTGAGCCTGTTCTCTACTAGGAACCCTAGGTCCTTTTCCATCCGTGAATCCCCCAGAGGCTCTCCCCCTAGTGAGTAGTTTGCGTTCATATTCTTGGTACCCAAATACATTATTTTACATTTTTTCTGCATTAAACCTCATTTGCCACTTATCTGCCCACCTCTTTAATTTGTTCAGATCTTCTTGTAAGGTTTCCACATCCTGTGGAGAAATTATTGCCCTGCTTAGCTTGGTATCATCTGCAAATATTGAGATTGAGCTGTTTGTCTCATCCTCCAGATCGTTTATGAATAAATTGAATAGGATTGGTCCCAGGACAGATCCCTGGGGGACCCCACTTTCCACACCAGACCATTCTGAGTATTCCCCATTTATCCCCACCCTCTGGACATTCACACCTGAGACCTTGTAACACTAATGAGTCACATGACACCGTAGAGGCAAAATGGCTAATTGGGCCCAATTTGCACATTTTTACTTAGGGATATACTTACTTTTGTTGCCAGCAGTTTAGACATTAATGGCTGTGTGTTGATTTATTTTGAGGGGACAGCAAATTTACACTGTTATACAAGCTGTACACTCACTACTTTACATTGTAGCAAAGTGTAATTTCTTCAGTGTTGTCACATGATAAGATATAATTAAATATTTACGAAAATGTAAGGGGTGTACTCGCTTTTGTGAGATACTGTATATACTGCAGTCTGATCAGTAGCTGGATCTTAGGTATTTCACCTAAGGTCGTAGAAAAGGTCATAACAAGGCTACATAACTGACAAAGCCTTGTGCACACTGGCCTACATCAAACCTGCACTATATGCCTAGTAGTTAGTCGCACCTCGGCTAGACTTGTTCTGTAATGTAGAAGACATTTTGCTATTCATTCAAATAGTTTCCTCAGCTCTAATGAGAATAGCCCAGCATTTACAGTCTCACAGATAAGTCAACTTAAAGCGGAGCTCCAGCCCCTCACAAAAAGTCAGCAGCAACAAATACTGTAACTGCTGACTTTTAATATTAGGACACTTACCTGTCCAGGGATCCCGCAATGTCGGTACCCCAAATTATTTTTCCGTTGGCTCTCGGATGCTACCGCTCCCTAATGCACACTGCGCTCTGTGAATGGCCCAGCGGTGGGGGAAGGAAGAAGGGGGCTGAACTTCTGGGGGACCATGGCAAGGTCTTCTGGAACTGGGGACGGGTACCTGTCAAAAACAAGCAAGCGGAGCTTACCCTTTTGGATGGAGCTCAGCTTTAATTCAATCTTTATGGATTGCATCAAGCCAGATTTTGATTGTCTAATGCTGGCCATATGCTTTATAGATTTTTCACTCTTTCACAATCTACTCTAACAGCGTGAATGGATGACTATTGTATTCTGACAGCTTCTGATTTGATGCAGTTGCTGTTCAGTGGGCAATTTTCAAATATGCTTCCTTTCCAAAAGTTGCTTGAGCAACTGATTTTTTTTCAGACCGCGCAGTGTCAGCGAGTCTCTGTCTACACTGTTCGCATATCTGCTGTGCCTGCAGGTATTACTCCAAAATTTAAGCAGTGTATAGTCCGCTTACGAATAAGACGGGAGGTGTTCAAATTACATTATCCAGTTTCCTATATGTTAAAAGTTAGCACTGTCTGTCACACTTATGTATTCTTGTTGGACATCCTATTCCAAAGCCATAAGTATTAACATGACTTTGAATACCCCCTTTGTATTCCTCCCAAAAGTGTTCTGTGCGTTGGAGGTCAGGGTTCTTGCAGGTTCTGCAGGCCTCTTGAGTTCCTCCACACCAGTTTGGGCGTGTTCGAACTAGGATCCGAACCCATGTGTGCAACCCCCTCCAGGGAGCTGTCACCTGTACAGGCCAATCATCTGGTGATGGGTTATTCCCCCCCCACAGCCACAGGTATACATGCCCAATACAGATTGAAGCTTTCTGGTGGGCTACCACACACATGTTCCGATCATAGTCTAAACATATAGATAGCGACCTTTGCTGAACTGTTTCACATTGTAGACCTTGTGCAGTTGTCTAAAATGTTGTAGCATTAGCTGTAGTCCTCTTTGGAAACACCTGAACTCAATGATTTGCAGAGATGTCCACATACATTTGGCAATATAGTGTACAAGTGATGGTCAGGTGTCCATAAACTTTTGACCATGTAGCTTACTAAAAGGGGACCCCAACACTAATTAACTTGTTATGGATGGAACACAAGTTTCTGAGCAGAGGTAGAGTGGTAAGAGTGAATATGTGATCAGTGTTTATTTTCTGGAATGCTTGTGAAACAGAAGTTGGAAGAGAAACTTTCAGTACAAAGCAATATCTCTGAGTTAACCCCTCCATCATTTACTCGTTTACCAATAAATTCAGTACTGGCTGCCAAAGAAAATACCTATTTCTTCCAAGTATGGAAGAGTGATTCATTGAGGAGGCCATAGCCATGCATAAGTTGTGGCAACTACAACAACTCTTCGCATACCCAAGGCTTTCCTTTTTACTCCCAGAAGCTTAATGAAACAGCAGTGTTAACAAAATAAAGTTAACCTGTTCCTTCAACCTCCACTTTTAAGTTCTCATTTCTTTTGCCTACCATGCACTCAATAGTAATGTGGGCCATGACGCCCTAATAGTATAATCTTGATTCATACATTATTGTCTTCAAGTGGCAATAATGTATGAGAACTAGCCCTTAAGGATAGGTTCCCGTTTTGGAACATGTTACACCGGTATTCAAAATGTAACCTGTTCCAGCAGAGCACTTCCTGTTGACCGTAACAAAAGGTCAGAGTCCTCTAGTCCTATCTTGTTTCTTTTCTCCTGATACAGTAGGGTGAGTGAGAGCTGTTACCCTAACACAGAAATCACTGGGTGAAAAAAAAACCTTTAAAAGAAAACTAATCCTGCCACCACATCTAAGGGCTGGTAAGATGGAAGAGATCATCATTTTTTGTTTGTATTTTAAGTTTAGATACTCTTTTTAGTCCTGTTTCACACCGGTGCCGCTTTGCAATCACGATATTTCAGCACGGTTTCAAAGCTGCACATTGCAGACGCTCATTGCAGCTTGCACATTCATTTAACAGAAGTTTATGCAAGTTGGAATTACATTGTAATCCTAAGGGCTTGTTTATACTTGCGATGGGGTGCAGTAAATCAAGGCGTTCAGCAGTGTTTTACC
>BLSH010170685.1:2056015-2076384 GCA_018402905.1 Glandirana rugosa
TTTTTTTTTTTTTTTTTTTTTTTTTTGATAAACACCCTTTTTTTCCTGTAGCTAAAATAAATGTCGTAGCGTGCAGACGCGTTAACGGTCAATTTCGTTGCGTCATGGCATAGCATTTTTTACCGAACCATTAATTCCCCCATTTTGGAAGACCCCGACTTCACCAATTTCCGAGGATGTTCTTTTTTATTATTAACGTGTAAAAAAATGGACGTATGTCTTACACGTAAATAAAAAATATTTTTCCACTTGAATAGGAAATTTATAAAAAGTAATTTTTACTTAATTTAACACAAAAGTTAAATACCACGAGTTTATGTTAAATTCGAATAATCAGACGACGAAGACAAAAGTGACAGGTCATAACGATTTAACGTCGTCTCCCTTTTTTTTTTTTTTTTTTTTTTCCAGAGGACGGGACGGTCTGTCCCGACACGTATAGCGTCCTTTTTTTTTTTTTTTTTTTTTTTCCCTCTGCTGCAATTTAGCAATACTGGACAGTGAAAACAGAAGCAGCAGACTAATAAGCTTAAATTGTATTTGAGCACCATAAATTGAAAACACAATTTAATTCATTTTTAATGAAAAATATTTAAAGGATAAGTTCACCTTTTTATAAAAAATAAATGCACATTCTGTATGCAGGTAAAAAAATGTGCA
This sequence comes from Glandirana rugosa, assembly GCA_018402905.1. Classification (NCBI taxonomy): domain Eukaryota; kingdom Metazoa; phylum Chordata; class Amphibia; order Anura; family Ranidae; genus Glandirana; species Glandirana rugosa. Next base: position 2,056,676 of record BLSH010170685.1, read on the forward strand.
ATTATTATTTTTTCTTGTAGGAGCCTTTAACCACTTCAGCCCCAGAAGGTTTTACCCCCTTAATTACCAAGCCATTTTTTACGATACGGTACTGCGTTGCTTTAACTGGCAATTGCGCAGACGTGCGATGCTGTAAATAAAATCGATGTCCTTTTTTTCCCACAAATAGTTTTTTTTTTTTTTTTTTTTTTTTTTTGTGGTATTTGATCACACCTGCAGTTTTTATTTTTTGCGCTATAAACAAAAAAAGTGTCAATTTTGAAAAAAACATTTTTTTTACATTCTGCTATAATACATATCCAAAGAAAATGTAAAAAAAAAAAAAAGAAAATTCTTCATAAATTTAGACCAATATGTATTCTACATATTTTTTGGTAAAAAAATCCCAATAAGCGTATATTGATTGGTTTGCGTCAAAGTTATAGCATCTACTAACTATGGGATAGATTTATGGACTTTTAATTTTTTATTTATTTTTTATTGTATTTACTGGTTAATGATGGTGATGAGCGATTTTTAGGGGGACTGTGACATTGTGGCAGACAAATCTGACCCCAAGTGACCCTTTTTGGGGACCATTGACACCAATACAGTGATCAGTGCTAAAAAATGCACTGCCACTGTATAATTGACACTGTCTGGGAAGTGGTTAACCTCAGGAGCGATCAAAGGGTTGAGTGTGTTCCCTGCCAGTGTTTTCTAACTGTTTGGGGGATGAACTGACTGGAAGAACACAGAGATCACTGTTCCTTATTACCAGGAACAGATGATCTCAGTGTACTTCCCTGTCGGAACGGGGATCTGCCTAGTTTACATACATAGTTACATAGTCAGGTTAAAAAAAGACACAAGTCCATCTAGTAAAACCAAAAACAAAAATATATATAACCAAATAATCCCATATACAATCCTTCACCCACAGTTGATCCAGAGGAAGGCAAAAAACCCCAGCAAAGCATGATCCAGTTTGCTATAACTGGGGATAAAATTTGTTCCTGATTTCCTAAGAGGCAATCTGATTCACCCTGGATCAACTTTACCTAAAACTGTTAGTACCCAGTTATATTACACACATAGATAGATAGATAGATATAGATAGATACACACACACACATATGTTCTCTTAAGAACTTCACAGTTGGTTCCTCCCTGGTGATTCAAGTACAAGACACTGGTGATGTCAGATAGATTCAGGACAGGTTCTCCCACAACACTGAACCTGAAGTGGTGGAGGGCTTTACTGACTGCCTGGACCTCCCTTACAGTGCATCCGGAAAGCACCCACAGCGCCCCACCCCTCCACATCCTGCCATGCCACAGCCCCACTCCAAAATGGATCAAATTCACCATTGTCCGCAAAACTCTACAAACAACACCCCAGAATGACAAAATGAAAGACTTGGTCCGAAATCCCTGCAAAGCAAAAAAAAAAATCAAAAATCACATGTACATTAGTATTCATAGCCCCAGCTCAATACTTTGTTGAAGCACCTTTAGCACCAATTAAAGCCTCAAGTCTTTTTTGAGTATGATCCTACAAGCTTGGCACACCTATTTTTGGGCAGTTTCTCCCATTCTTCTCTGCAGGACCTCTCAAGCTCCAACAGGTTGGATGGGGAGCGTCAGTACACAGTTTACATAGGCAAATCCTCGTTCTTCCTCTCTATGGATCGATCTCGGGTGGACATCGGGTACGTTGGACCCGTGGATTGGCTGCTCCTCCGTGCACACAGTATCTATTGCACGAAACATACAGGTACGTTGTTTTGCTCAATAGAGCCTCCCTGCCGCAATATATATGCAGTGGACGGTCTTGAAGTGGTTAAAGTGGGTGTCAACCAGTGACAACCACTTTAACCTACAGGTAAGCCAATAATAAGGCTTACCTGTAGATGCCCTGCATATCTCCCAAACCTGCACGGTTCACTAGATATGCAGTGTACTAGATGTGCTGACATCATTTCGGCACATGCGCAGTGAAGAAACGGCCTCCGTGACGTTGCCTCACTGAGATCGTGCCACGATTGGCGGCCCCTGCATGCATGCGCGGGAGTGACGTCACGCGACTCTGGCCAGTCACAGAGCCGGAGTCTCGGCCCCGGAAGGAAGAGGGGCTGAAGATGGACGCTGCCAGCACAGGGGACATCGCTGGACATCGTAGGCTTTGTTTGCAGGTAAGTGAAACATAATAGTAGCCCATTATGCTTCTACTTTGCAGGGGAATATAGAGGAGGTAAACCCCATCAGGGTTTACTTCCTCTTTAAAGCAATACACCAGCAATCAGCAGATCGCTAATGCCATGCAGGACTCCTGTAGACCTGTCAGTGTATCTGTGGACAAATTGAAGTGGAGGCAACCAAGGACTTTAATGGTACATACGAACTGGTACAACATCTTTTGTTTAAAATAAATATACATTTTATTACAAAGTTCATAAAAACAGTCCAACTAATGGAATATTGATGTATTTTGAGTACATATACACACTTTTGTGAGATACTGTGTGTGTGTGTTTATGTATGTGCGTGTGTGTGTATATATTATACACACAGTATCTCACATTTTTGTAAATACTTTATTCTATCTTTTCATGTGACAACACTGAAGAAATGACACTTTCCTACAATGTAGAGTAGTGAGTGTACAGCTTGTATAACAGTGTAAATTTGCTTTCCCCTCAAAATAACTCAACACACAGTCATTAATGTCTAAACCGCTGGCAACAAAAGTGAGTACACCCCTAAGTGAAAATGTCCAAATTGGGCCCAAAGTGTCACTATTTTGTGTGGCCACCATTATTTTCCAGCACTGCCTTAACCCTCTTGGCATGGAGTTCACCAGAGCTTCCCAGGTTGCCACTGGAGTCCTCTTCCACTCCTCCATGATGACATCATGGAGCTGGCGGATGTTAGAGACCCTGCACTCCTCCACCTTCTGTTTGAGGATGCCCCACAGATGCTCAATAGGGTTTAGGTCTGGAGACATGCTTGGCCAGTCCACCTTTATTCGCAGCTTCTTTCGCAAGGCAGTGGTCGTCTTGGAGGTGTGTTTGGGGTCGTTATCATGTTGGAATACTGCCCTGCGGCCCAGTCTCTGAAGGGAGGGGATCATGCTCTGCTTCAGTATGTCGCAGTACATGTTTGCATTCATGGTTCCCTCAATGAACTGTACCTCCCCAGCACCAGCAGCACTCATGCAGCCCCAGACCATGACACTCGCACCACCATGCTTGACTGTAGGTGAGACACACTTGTCTTTGTACTCCTCACCTGGTTGCTGCCACACATGCTTGACACCATCTGAACCAAATAAGTTGATCTTGGTCTCATCAGACCACAGGACATGGTTCCAATTATCCATGTCTAAAGCAAACTGTTTGCGGGCTTTATTGTGCATCATCTTTAGAATAGGCTTCCTTCTGGGACGACAGCCATGCAGACCAATTTGATGCAGTGTGTGGCATATGGTCTGAGCACTAACAGGCTGACCCCCCACCCCTTCAACCTCTACAGCAATGCTGGCAGCACTCATTCGTTTATTTGCCAAAGACAACCTCTGGATATGACGCTGAACACATGCACTCAACTTCTTTGGTCGACCATGGCAAGGCCTGTTCTGAGTGGAACCTGTCCTGTTAAACTGCTGTATGGTCTTGGCCACCGTGCTGCAGTTCAGTTTCAGGGTCTTGGCAATCTTCTAATAGCCTAGGCCATTAGAGCAACAATTTTTTTTTTCAGATCCTCAGAGTTCTTTGCCATGAGGTGCCATGTTGAACTTCCAGTGACCGGTATGAGAGAGTGAGAGCGATCACACCAAATTTAACTCAATTGCTCTCCATTCACACCTGAGACCTTGTGACACTAACAAGTCACGTGACACAGGGGAGGGGGCCACACGTGTGGGCACGCTCCCGTGTCCTGCTGTTTGCGTGTATTCACACAAACAGTGGGACTCGGCCCCGACCCCCACGTCACTGGACCTGATTGACAGCAGCGGGAGCCAATGGCTCCCCTGCTATCAATCCAGCCAATGAGGACCCGAGACACCGGCTGGAGTGGATTGCTCGTAGCCGCCGCTGGAACGATCGAGCTCAGGTTAGTAAAAAGGGGGCTCTGGGGGGGTCACTACCGAGGCAAGGTTTTTACCTTAAGGCGTCATGCACACAGGGCTTTAAAATAACGTCAGTAGCTTATCAGTTATTTTTTTCAGCTTTTACCAGCATTATATTACCGCTGTTTTTTCATGTTTTTTTTTGCGTTTTTAAAGGGCCAGCGGGTTTTTTTCTTTTTTTTTTTTTTTTCCCAATTGATGTAAAATGCCCAAAAACGTTGGGGATCGACGTTTGAGTGTTTTTTGGTGTTTTTGAGTGTTTGAAACTTTTTACAGCTGAAAAACGTCTCTCAGAACCCTCTGATCTTGGGGTTTTTTTTACAGCTCAAAAATGTCACTGCTAAAAACAGCATGATGGAGGGTTTATTTACTGTAGAAAAAAACGTCTGCAGCTAAAAACAGCAGCTATAAAACAGTCAAAAAATGTCCTGTGTGCATGAGGCCTAATGCATAGAATGCATTAAGGCAAAAAAACATGAGACTTTAAAACCCCTTTAACTCTGTCACTCTGCTCTCTTCTGTTATCATCCTGTACTTATTGATGGATTAACAATTTCCCACAGGCCCCTTGAGCTGCATCCCCCACTACTAGTCTGAGCTCTGCTGTTACATGCACAACAGAGACTGATACCAAGCCGAAAGAACTTACATTGCTTGCATTTGAAAAATTCAGTTAATGTATTAATGTTTACAAGACTGCATTAGTTTGTCTTTTATATCTGCCTTGATTTCATCTTTAATATGCAATAAGAACCACCCAGGGCTCCAGATTCTCCCTTTTTTTTTTTTTTTGCTTTCTGTGGAAGGTTTAGTTTCTTACCACACACAGTCATACAGGATCAGTGTGTACAGAAAGCCAATTCAGTCCTGGCACAGTCCTTTTGTGGTGTTTGCAGTGAATGAGGTTTCTTTTGCTCCTTCCTTCTCCCTCTGCTTTTTGTCTGGAGTGTCATTTGCAATTCATTGTCTCTGTTTTCTGAGCGGGGTGTATTCAGCTGCTGTGACCCCGGGTCTTGCACATTTAGCTCCCTGGATACAATGCACTGACGTTACCGCTGATGGTTGGGATACAAAGGCTGCTAGATATCTTCAGCAATAAAAAAGGCCTTTGTTTCCGCACGTTATTACTAAACACCTGACTAAAGAATAAGGAAGCTGATAAAAACCAATCATTGAAAAATAGAGAGACTTTGGCACCAGACTCTCTCTAGTTCAGAATATGTAACAGTCAATAGAGGATTGTGCTGGGCCTTATTTATTCCAAGTAAAGTTTGATCACTTCTATTGACAGGTGATAGAACAAAGCGTGTGTGTGTGTGTGTGTGTGGCTGTATTACATGCATAATATTGGATTTTAAATTGTGTGTAAACCCTAACATTAAATTTGCTAAATTTTAGTCTGTTAAAAGTGTCTTGTGATATCTTTTCAGCAGTGGCGGCCCATCCATAGAGGGCGCACGGGTGCCGCACCCCCATCCATGCGTCCAGCCCCCCCTGATCTACAGGCAGCAGGGCGCTGGACGCATGGATTCCAATCAGGGTGTTTTTAAAAAAAAACTTTTTAAGCATGTGATTGGAGCCAGAGGCTCTAATAGGCTTCAAAAAAGGGTGGGCTCGGGTTGCAGAGCACTAGATTGTTTAACATTAGTCTCCCTTGCTTTTCAATCAGTGCAGAAATACATGTTGATCCTGCCAAAAGTCTTATTGGCTTGTAACATCCTGTTCAGCACTCTTATCAGTTACAATGTTCCCAACTTTCTGTTGTACTACAGAACACCCCCTCCTCCTATGTTTTGTGTAAAAAAATTAGGGTGTTCTGTAATCCCCTCCAAGGGTGCTGGCATTTAGATTACAGTACAGTAAGTGAGCGTTGTCCCCAGTAGAACAGGAAGTGTGTTGCTGGCAGGTTTCAACAATTGAAAATAAAGGGCGAAAAAAAGATTGAAATAAAAAAACGAATAAAGCCATTACATCTAAGGACTGGTAAGCTGCAACGGATTAGTGTTTTGTTAGTTTTCAGGTTTGGACACATTTTAAATGATTGCGGGCAAAGGCAGCTGCCAAGCTATAGGAAGGGCAGCAGGGTGGTGGGGTAGCTGTCTCTTTTTCAGTACTAGGATGCAGAGTTTGATTTTCACCCATGACAATGTCTGCATAAAGTTTGTATTTTATGGGTGCTATAATTAATTAAATAAATATAATTATATTTCAGCTAAACAGTTTAATTAAACACTGGGTATAATAAAGATTTACCATACTTTTTTCTTTGTTTTCACCATTTGTTGTATCTCAATGCTGCTGATCCCCGTGCATGTAATTCAGCAATGACAGCATTGTCCATTTCCTGTTGGTGACAACAGTGAACAATGCCTGGGTAATGTGCGTTGGGGGGAAAAAAAAAAAAAACACTTGTCCATCTAAAGCTTGCATAACAGGGTGACAACACAGGAGCACAATTGGGAGAGGGGGACAGAACATTGTTACCCTGTAACAGGAAATACCTGAACAAGGACCTTCATGGCATGATTACCAGGTGTTTAGTGAACAGCATCCACAGTACATGGGGATGCTTTGATAAAAGCTGACCACTTTGAAAAAGAGAATATTCTTTTTAGTGGACCTTGCACCAAAAAAAGTCTACTTCTTAACTCGTCGCCCCACCACAGTATATTTACTGTGAGTAACCAGGGTATCATGTGTTTGCTGTGATTGGTCTTACTATTGTGATGCTGTGATTGGCCCACAGCTATTACACAGTACCCTGTACCAGGTGATTAACTGTAGCCAATCACAAATCACAAGCTGTCATGAATGAAAGCCATTCATGACAGCTAAAACTATTGCTTATAAAGTGATCATCACTGTTCTAAGCAATAGTGTAAAAAAAACCTGATTAACCCCCCTAGAGTAGTACAATGTCACTATGTTCAGTAGTGACACAGAACTACTCTGATAACCGTATGTAAAAAAAAAAAATAAAAAAAATTAAAAGTATCTAATTTTTTTTTTTTGAAAAATTGGGGAGAAAAAAAATCACACCTTCCAATAATTCTCCATTCCTTTTTCTAAATACCTTGGACTGTCTGCTTTCCAAAAGAAGAAGTCATTTGTATTACAGTATTTGTACTGTCCTGGCATTTAGGGCATTTAAAATGAGATTGCTTGATATTCAAATATATATATATATATATATATATATATATATATACCATAGTTTGTAGACACTATAACTTTCACACTAACCAAAATTTATGAAGAAATTTGATTTCATTAGGTATGTTTTATAACCAAAAAAAGTTGTCTTTTTTTTCATTTATATAGTAAAAAATAAAACAAAAAATGGAGTTGTGATTAAATACCAACAAAAGAAAGCTCTTTGTGTAAAAAAAAAAAAAATAAAAAGATATAAATTTAATTTGCATGACCGAGCAATTCCCAGTTAAAAAAGCAGTGTTGACTAGCAAAGAAAATGCCCTGGTTATGAAAGGGTTAAGACGTTGGCGGTCAAGTGGTTAAGGCCAGCTATACACAGTTCGAATCTTGGCTGGTTCAGCAGGAACTGGCCAATTTGAGCCGTTAATGGGCAATCTCTTGTGATTTTCGCTAGCAGCTGATATAGCCGCTAGCAATAATCAATGTCTTCTAAAGACGGGGACAGCTTCCTCTGCCCGCCCTCACCCTCCTGAGACAACAATTGCTGATTCCCCTGTCAACACTGACTGATGAGGGAATTGTGCAAATTCCTTTCCTGCCACCCGTTGCAAGAAGGAAATTTGCACCGTGTGTGGCCGCCTTCTCGTTCTTTAAAGGGGTTGTAAGGTTAATTTTTTTTTTTTTTAAATAAACATGTTATACTTGCCTCCTGTGCAGCGGTTTTGCAGAGTGGCCCCAATCCTCCTACTCTAGGGTCCCTCAGCAGCACTCCTGGCTCCTTCCTGCATCGAGTGCCCAGTCGGAGAAGTGCTCTCCCTCGGGGCACCCATGTGGGCGCACCTCCATGTCCTGCTGCATCCATTGACACAGACAGCAGAACTTAGTCCCTCCCCCGTCATTGGATTTGAGTGACAGCATTGGGAGCCAATGGCTTCACTGCTATCAGTCTATCCAATTGGGACCCGAGACCCCTGGCACTGGAAAGACTGGGTTCAGATAAGCAAAAAAGGGGCTCTGGGGGGCTGATGCACTACAGGAGGTTTTTCACCTTAATGCATGGATGCATTAAGGTGAAAAACCTCGAGGGTTTACAACATCTTTTAATGATTAAGGCCTCATGTACGACGTTTTTACAGCTGTTTTTGGCCATTTTTTTTCTGTAGCCAGTAAACTCCCCAGCATGTTATCCTATTTGTCCATGCGCACATAGGCTGTTATCAGCAGTTTTTGGCAGGGGCGTATTTTGGTTGGGAAAAAAACCCCCAGAACTGGGTTTTGAGAGGAGTTTTTCAGCTGGTAAGGCCTCATGCACAGAAAACGGTAAAAAAAAAAAAATTATAAAAACGCCAGTAGCATTTTAGATTGTTTTTGCATTTGTGTTTTTTTTTTTTTTTTTTCAATGGGATAAAAATTGCTGGTGAGCCGCATTTTTGCGCGTTGTCGTTTTTGCATTTTTACAGCTGAAAAACTCCTCTTAGAACCCACTAGTCTTGGCTTTTTTTTTTTTTACAGCCAAAAAACGCCCCAGCCAAAAATAGTTGATAGCCTATGTGTGCATAAACACATAGGCTAACATGATGGGGAGTTTGACTGTAGGAAAAAACATCTGAAGCTAAAAAACAGCAGCTGTAAAAACGTCCTGTGTGCATGAGGCCCAAAAATGCTCTAACTCTGAAAACGGTTGAAAAAAGCTAAAAAACTGCTTAATAAAGCTGCTATTCAGAGTTTATCAGCGTTTTTGAGCTATAAGCTTTTGTGGGAGTATAATTTTGTTAAAGTTAAATAACACTACAGTTAAATAACGCTGAAAACCTCATTATACAGCTACAGTGTTCTACAGCTAACGCTACTGGCTTTTTTATAACGTCCAGTGTGCAAAATACACCTGTAGGGAAAAAGCTAGATCAATATACTTTCCCCTGGCTTCTGGCTGCAGCGCCTAGGTGAGGGGGACATCCTCCTCCTTCCATCAAGATCCTAAAGAATGTTAATTTGCCAAAATGTTGCTGAGAGAATAGTCTATGATTCATTTAATTTGTCTTCTCTTTCCTAACTTGTCAACGGTCTATTTAGTGCTCTCCTTCTGTGTATGCTATATTGCAGAGACCCTGCCTTCTATATTCCTTTGACTAATTATGTACAAAATAGGCACATTTTATTTATGAGCATTGATGTTTTTAATTTATGCTTATTTCACTTTTTTTTTTATTCAGTGTACCAACACATGGCCACATTTAGCAAGTTGGCTTTGCTGGGGTGCATGGAGTCAAGGTCTGCTTTAACCACTTGCCGACCGCCGTACGGCTAGCGGCAACAGCGTTTCTCTGTCCCACGAATTGCCGCTTATAGTCGTCACTCGCGTGCGCGACAGCTAGGGGGCGAGCGTGCGCCGCCGGTGGCACCGCACGCTCCCTGGGCCGCAGATCGGACGGACTCGATGTCCGCCGGCAACTTGCGATGACCTGTGACAGCCAGAACGGGAAACCGCCGATGTAAACATGGCGGTTCCCCATTCTGACAGGCTACATGTCAGAGATCTACTGATCCCTGTACTCGGGATCAGTTAGATCTTTGGTGCCCCTGGCAGCCCAGCCCCCATACAGTTAGAACACACACAGGGAACAAAGGTAACCCCTTCACTGCCCCCTTCAGGTTAACCCCTCCACTGCCAGTGACATTTGTACAGTAATTAGTGGATATTTAAATTTCTGAGCACTGTCTTGGTCCCAAAAAAGGGTCAAAAATGTCCGTCATGTCAGCTGCAATATCGCAGTCTGGATAAAAAGTACAGATCGCCACCATTACTAGTGAAGAAAAAAAGAAAATTTGTAAAATCGCCAGAAATTAATTCTCATGGTTTGTAAACACGGCAACTTTTGCGCAAAGCAATCAACACTGATTTCAATTTTTTTTTAAACAAATATATACATCAGGTAAAACCGATATATTATATATATATATAATTTTTTTTTTTGTATATGTAATTTAGCAAAAAGTAAGAAATATTGATTTTTTTTTTTTTTTGCAAAATTGTCGTTATTTATTTGTTTATAGCGGTGATCAGAAATAATGCAGAGGTGATCAAATACCACCAAAAGAAAGCTCTATTTGTGGGGAAAAAAGGACACAAATTTAGTTTGGGTACAACACTGCAAGACCACGCAATTGTCAGTTAAATCGACGCAGTGCCGAATCGCAAAAAGTGCTCTGGTCCAAACGTGGGAAATCCTTCCGGGGTTGGGGTGATTAAGGAGGCCATGACGGTATTGACTGACATTTTCTTATACTGCGGTGCCTCTTGAAAACACTTCATTAAACCCTTTTGATTATGAAGTATTTTTTATTCTGCATTTATTGCGAGACCCTGTCACAGAGATAACGATAGTAGTTTATAAATTGCGTTGGGTGGTTGGCGTTTGGTTTTCTTACAGGCGTCTTCGTCATTTTGTAAAGTTTGCGCTTTTATGGAATGACAGAGATGTGATGCTTTTTCCATTCAGAACAAAGTGACTCTGCTTTGGTCCCTTTTGTAGTTTGTATATCACCTCTGTAATAACCTTGGTAACTTTATAGAGCTATAAACCATTTTTTGTTGGGAGGATTGAGAACATAACAATACAGAACATCTGACTTGTTATGACCTGAAACTTAATCTAAAATGAACTAAAATCAATGTTTTGTTCTGTGGTTGGTTAATTGCATCAGTATGCCTGGATTCAGCATTTTACTGCTGCAGGCAATTGCTGGGCATTAACCGGTAAACCATGCCCAATATGGGGTGCATTTAATATCCATACATTCCATGTGTGTACAGTAGAGAATGCAGAATTCATATAGAGAATTGAAATGGACAAATAGGTTGGCCCTGCAGAAAATTGGAGAAGGATTATGTTTTTAAAGCATACCTGGGCAACTTAAGTGGATTTCAATATGAAAAGCAAAAACTGCTGCATTGCGAATGCAAATCTGGAAATCTGGATTCTTTCTGTAAAAATGTAACATGACCCTGCCCATTGTGGTGCTTTTTTTTTCTTATCTGTAGAAGTCGTCAGGGAATACCTTTTTTGATGCCCATGGCCCTGAACTTCACTTTGTCCACTAGAATTGACCATCAAAACTCCACAGGAAAGACCCTTCAGAGGACACCAATCCAGGATATCCCCTGCGGCTTGCTTGGTTCCTCCCTCTGACCCGCTGTAGTTTCTAATGTCAGAGGGAGATACCGGTGAGTGCTGCAGGGGACCAAGGTGATCAATACTCAGAACGGTCTCTTTCCCAGGGCACCAGTTCTAGTGATTGGAACAGTGTTCACTGAGAAAGATGAGTATGTATTTTTCTTCTACAGGTAAGAAAACTTTAAAATAATACAAAATCATAACAGGGTCATTTTAAAATGTATTTAAAGCCTATTTTTTAAGCTTGGTAAAGGGTTAAATCTGATTTTTATTGCAGCCTCTGTCCTGTTAGGGAAACATAGGCTATAGCTGTACATGTGAAGATTTCTCTTTCGGCCCTGTGGGCTGAACAAGAGAAGTCAGAAGATTCCCCCTTCCAAACTCAACAGCAGGAACGGAGGACTCTCACCTGATCTGACAGCAGTGGGAGCAGTGACTGTCAGAACACCTGCACAGTGCCTGCATCTGATTGGCTGCCATGACAGTTTGGCTGGGAATTTTCTGCCTGGCTTTTTCGATTTTCAGATCAACGTTTGTTGAGCAAAGTGATGCCGACCGGGCCACCCACGGCTCGAATTTTGGCCAATTCAGCAGGAATTGACCAAAGTTCATGCCTTGTCTAGCCAGCATAACTCTGCTTTGGTCCTGTGATTGTCAGAAATTGAGAGTAAATAAAAATTTTTGAATTGAACCCAGGACCGAAATCAAGGGGAATCTTTGAATCAGGAAACTTGTTTTGGTGACCAGTCTAAAAAGATTTCTGTCACCTTGTAGGGATTTCCTCCCACTTCCTGTTGTGTCTGCAGGACAGAATGTACATGGAAATATTCCAAGCTTAGATGCATATGACCAAAAAAAAAAAAAAACTGGTTTTCACTTTTCTCTACTCTATCTAAAAAATCATGTTAATCTTAGATCATTTTTTTGTTTGAACAGTTCGGTTTTGCATAAACGTTTAGCTGACTAGACTTCTGAAGCTACTGATCACTTTGTCGTGTGGTTTTCACCGACAGTAACCTCGGCTTATGTCCGTATTTAGTCACATGCATTGTTTCAGTAGTCCTGGTTCATGGCCCCTAAAAAGTATTTCTCCTACGTTCACTGACAGACGCAGCCCTTCATTGACAAGTGGGGTTTATGCACATCCTACTAGGAGTAGACTAGGCAAACAGAAAAAAGAGCAAGCTGACCCCTCCCAGGGGGCTGTCCTCACTCCAGCATATAACCCCTCAGCTCTGCATAGCATATCAGTTTTTTTTTTTTTATGCCTAGTGCAAGGAGTTAGACCTGGTTCCCTGTTGGGACCTGCGGTTCCCCAATTTTTTCTCCTTTTTGCTTTTCTCAAGCTATCTGATGAAGACTGCTATCAAGTAGCCAGCTGGGGCATAGAGGATATCGCGAATCCTGAAATTTCCCCAGCACGGCCAACCGATGCAAGCTACCCTTAGCCTCAGCAGGGTCCGCCGCATCGTACCCGTTCCGTGCGGGAGGCTAGTGGGTGAACCCCACTTGCATCCAGTGACCGGGCAGTGCTCGTGTCCAGGGGCGCTTGGCCTGCAGCATCCCTCCCCACCTGTTGGGAGGAAGGTCTGCTACCGGGTGGCTACCCGATACGCCCGTCGGATTGGTGAGTGACCCCCCCCCCCCCGGGTGCATAGGGGGGGCTGGGCGTTTTGCGGACTATGCCGGCCGGTGAAGGGTTGAGGGCTACAGGTCCCCCTTTTGTTTTGGTCTGTTCTTTGCCCCCCTCCTACACCCCCCTCCCTGCACCGCACCCCTGCACTCAAAACCGGCATGTGGCGATCCGCCGCCATTTTGCGGCGGATCGCCACCATTTTGCCTTAGCCGCGGCCATTTTGTGGGCTGTTTGGCCTCTTGTGAATGCTCTTTGGCCATGTTGCTGTAGTCGCGGCCTGTGTGGAGCATGCTTTGGCCTCTTGTGACCGCTCTGCGGCCATTTTTGATGTGCGTGCTGAAGAAAACTTGCGGCTGGCGCCGTTTCTTCCTCTTTCCCTCTGGACAGTGGTGAAAGCACAGCGGCGGTAACGGCACAAGACAGGCGGTCAGCATTCCTACTGGGACGCAGCGCTTGAGGGGCAATTGTAACAGCAAGTATAGCGTGCTTTCCCTGGGGTGTCGGTGGCGGTGGGTGCAGTCCTCCTGGGTATTCTCCCGGTTGCTCGGTGGGGCTGCATTGTGGGGGTCTCAGGGCCTATAGGCCTAGCAAGTGTTCCGGTGGCACAATGGCGGGTTCTTCTCCGGAGGGATCTGTGGAAGCGCAGGCTGCGCTGGGTCCTCTAGTTCCTCTGGATCAGTTAACCTCCATATTGGGGGAGCTTTTCTCCCGGGGGTTGCCGAGTCGTGCTAAGGGGGTGGCTAAAAAGCGTCCACCTCCCCCCTCCATCTTCAGGGGAGAATTCTGAACCGGAAGGGGCCTCAGTGGTCACGGGGACCCCTGTGGAGCTCTCAGATGGTGAACTGGAGCCCTTGGATGGTAAGGAAGACCAGGGGGCCTCGGTGGCACGCGAGAGGGCGCTGGTGGCCTCCCTGATCACCAATATCCGTGCGTCTTTGCGGCTGGACCAGGCCAGGGAGTCGCAGGAGACTGCCTAAGTTTGTGGGTTCTTTAAGCCGTCTCGGTCCCCTAGGGTATATCCTTATGCTCAATTTTTTGACCAGCTGGTCTATAAGGAATGACAGCGTCCACAGAATTCCTTTTCATTGCCAAAACGTTTCGCTGTTTGATATCCCTTTGAGGACAGTTTTGTGCAGAAGTGGACATCCCCCGCAGTGGACCCTCCAGTGGTTCGCCTGAATAAGGTGACGACCATCCCCTTGGAGGGGTCTCCCTCTTTTAAGGATCCGGCCGATAGGCGGACAGAGGCGGTATCCAAGGCACTGTTCTTGGTGACGGGGTCGGCCATGAGACTAGCTCTGGCGTTGGCCATGGTGGCGCAATTTCTTACGGAGTGTGCGACTGAGTTACACAATGAGTTGGGCTGCGGATGCTCGCCTGAGGCGTCACAGCGGACGGACCATCTGATACAGGGTCTCCGGTACCTGTGTAACGCGTCCTTGGACCTGCTCCCCATGCTGTGAAAGATGTCTGTGTTTGCAGTCATTATCAGACGGGTGCTGTGGTTACGCTGTTGGTCGGGTGACCACGCGTCCAAAAAGGCCTCACGGATCTTCCCTTTCAGGGTGGTCGGCTCTTTGGGGCACAATTGGATGAAATCATTAAGGATTTCACCGGGGGGGAAATAGTACCTTTCTTCCGGAGCCCAGGCGGCGGGAATTCCGTCGTAAGCAGGGTCCTGAATCTTCGGGCCAGAAGCGTTTTTTTTTTTTTTGTGCGCCTGGTGCAAGGGCTCAAGGCCCGGCAAGTCTGCCTCGGGGTCCGGTAAGCGGCCCTGGCAGCGCAAGCACGAAAAAACGGAGGAAAAGTCCTCTTTCGCATGACGGGGCCCACTTCTGGGGTTCGCAGACGGGTGGACTGCCCGCGTTTCCGACCGGTGGGTGCAGGAAGTGGTGTCCTCCAGGTACAGGATAGAGTTCAGCACTCTACCCCCAGACAGGTTCTTCCCATCGAACCTGAGACTCCCTCAGGGGCGTCGAGAGGCTCTCCTAGGGGCTGTTCAGATGCTCTCTGAACAAGGGTTAATTGTGCCGGTACCTCCGCTGGAAAGGTTCCACGGATTCTATTCAAACCTCTTTGTGGTGCCCAAAAAGGGTGGGGTCAGGCCATTTCTGTACCTAACAGCACTAAACCACTTCGTGAAGGTGCGAAAATTCAGGATGGAATCTGTCCGTTCGGTCGTGGCCACCCTGCACCAAGGGGACTTCATGGCGTCTCTGGATATCAGGGACGCCTATCTCCATGTTCCCATTTGTCTCCGACACCAGCGATTCCTGCGCTTTGCGGTGGGGGATCTACATTACCAATTTGTGGCACTTCCCTTCGGTCTGGCCTCGGCTCCCCGGGTATTCACCAAGCTGGTGGCTCTGGTGTTGGCGCTATTGGGCAGAGAGGCATTGCGGTGGTAGCATACCTCGACGACTTACTCCTGTGAGTGGAGTCTGCTTCGGCCCTGGAGGGGAATGTGGCTATCACCATGGCCTCGTTGAAAGACTTCGGCTGACTGATCAACCTGCAGAAGTCGACGTTGACCCCATCCTGTCGACTGGAGTATCTGGGTCTGATTCTGGACACAGAGCAGGCGAAGGTGTTCTTACCTCCGGCCAAGTTGCTGAAACTGCAAGCAATAGTGCGAACCCTGCTGTCACATCAGTGGTCCACCTTACAGTTCTGTATGCGGGTGTTGGGGCTCATGGTCTCGGCCTTCAAGGCGATACCTTATGCCCAGAGTCACACTCGGCTCCTACAGCGAGCAATTCTGTCATGGTGGGACAAGTCTCCGTTGTCCCTGGACCAGCTGATCAGATTGGATCATCAGACCAGAGGATCGTTGACCTGGTGGCTTCGGGCCCCGGCTCTAACGTTGGGGAAGTCGTTTCTTCCTCTGAATTGGTCGATAGTCACGACGGACGCCAGCCTATCGGGCTGGGGGTCCTGGGGAAGCTGTCTGCTCAGGGCCGTTGGTCGGCGCAGGAAACCCGCCTTCAGATAAATGTGCTGGAGCTGAGGGCAATCAGGCTCTGCCTCTCCCACTGGACGGTAAGGCTGCGCGGCCTCCCGGTTCGGGTTTAGTCGGACAACGCCACGGCGGTGGCGTATGTGAACCATCAGGGCGGAACGAGGAGCGCGGCTGTGGAAGCGGCTCTCATTTTGAGATTGGCAGAACTTCACGTGCCGGCAATCTTCGCCATTTACATTCCGGGCGTAAAAAATTGGCAGGCAGACTTTCTCAGTCGCCAGACGCTGGATCAGGGGAAATGGTCCCTACATCCAGAGGCGTTCGCCAGATTTGCCACAGGTGGGGCACGCCAGGCGTGGACCTAATGGCGTCCAGGTTCAATCACAAGGTGCAGACCTTCGTGTGCAGAACAAGGGATCCGTTGGCGGCCGCCACGGACCCATTGGTAGCGCCTTGGGGTCGGTACCGGCTCCTGTACGCCTTCCCTCCCCTCAAGCTTCTACCGCGGGTACTGCGCAGGGTAGAAGCGGAGGGGATCCCGACAATCCTGGTAGCTCTGGATTGGCCTTGGCGCCCTTGGTGCGCCGACGTGGTGCGGATGGTGACAGATGTTCCCTGACGTCTTCCGCTGCGTGAAGATCTGCTGTTACAGGGACCCATCCTGCACCCTGCTTTACCCTCGCTGGCTTTGACGGCTTGGCTATTGAGTCCCAGGTGTTGAGGGATAGGGCTGTCTCTGACTTTGTGATCCCTACCATGCTTAAGGCGTGTACTTCGCACAAGATATATCAGCGCACCTGGAAGGCCTATATTGCCTGGTCTGAGGCGGGGGGTTGGAACCCTCGCACTTACGTTGTGTCCCGGGTGCTGGCCTTTTTGCAGCAAGGCCTGGATAACAAATTGGCATTGAGTACACTGAAGGGTCAGATTTTGGCTCTGGCGATTCTCTTTCAACGCCCTGTAGCGTCACATTCGTTGATACGTACATTTGTACAGGGTGTACGCCATGTGGCTCCTCAGGTGCGGTCACCTTTGGCGCCGTGGGATTTAGATTTGGTACTTTCTGTACTGCAGAAACCGCCATATGAGAAGATCCGGGATATTCCCTTACAATTGCTGTTACAAAAGGTGGCTTTCTTGGTGGCCATTACATCCGCTAGGCAGGTGTCTGAGTTGGCGACGTTGTCATGTAGGTCTCCCTACTTTGTCCTTCATAAGGATAAGGCGGTCCTGCGACCTTCACCTTCGTTTCTACCGAAGGTGGTTTCCTCTTTTCACATTAATGAGGATATTGTTCTCCCTTCATTATGTCCGCACCCATCGCATCCCAAGGAGATTGAGTTACATTCTTTGGATGTTGTGAGGGCTTTGCGGGTGTATTTGGCGGCTACAGCTTCTTTTTGGAAGTCTGATGCGTTGTTTGTGCTGACAGAAGGCCCGTGCAAAGGGTTGATGGCCTCTTCGGCTACTGTTTCCCGTTGGATCAGACAGACCGTGACCCATGCTAATACTGTTCGCGGCAAAGTCCCCCCTTTTCCAGTCACGGCTCATTCCACCAGGGCGATTAGCACTTCCTGGGCTTTCAGACACCAGGCTTCGGTGTCCCAGGTGTTCAAGGCAGCTACTTGGGCCTTGGTGCACACTTTTTTGTTTTTTCTGTTAAGTTTTACAAAGTTGATGTGTCAGCATCCGTGGATGCTGCTTTTGGCCGTAAAGTTTTACAGGTGGCGGTGTAGGCGCGTCTGGCGGCTCCGGAGAGGATTCTGTTGGGCACAGTTGTTGTTGTTTACCCACCCCTCTTGAATGACACTGCTTTGGGACATCCCCACTTGTCAATGAAGGGCTGCGTCTGTCAGTGAACGTAGGAGAAAATAGGATTTTATTAAGAACTTACCATAAAATCCTTTTCTCTGAGTTCACTGACAGACGCAGCACCCGCCCCTCTGTGTTGCGTTTGTACGGCTTTTTACGAACTGATATGCTATGCAGAGCTGGGGGGTTATATGCTGGAGTGAGGACGGCCCCCTGGGAGGGGTCAGCTTGCTCTTTTTTCTGTTTGCCTAGTCTACTCCTAGTAGGATGAGCATAAACCCCACTTGTCAATGAAAAGCTGCGTCTGTCAGTGAACTCAGAGAAAAGGATTTTACGGTAAGTTCTTAATAAAATCCTATTATCTGGGAAACTTTTAACATGTTTTTAGTGTATGAAACTTGCTTACCCCTTTGTGACTAATGCATATCTACTGACCCGTGAGGCAGACAGCCCATCGTAATGATGGGATTTTGGGAAGATGCTGAAGGTGGGAGGGAGTAGGCAAGCTTTGGGCCCAACTAAACATTTTTTTGAGCATTTCCTGTTAGAAAAAAGGAATTTCAGGCCTCTGCGTTTCATGTTCAGTATGTTAGACTGACAGAACTTCACACATTTATTTAAAAACCAAACCCTCCTGTTTTAGTCTCTAAACTTTGTTTGCTAACGAATGTCAGGGTCCTCTAAAACTGTACAGCATGGTGATATTACAAAGAGGTAACCGATTGGTGTAGATGTAGACGCAGTGCTAGATCCTTTGGTCACCACTCCTGGAAGTGGCGGCCTGATTAGAGGCACCGAGTTAGGAGAATTAAAAAGAGTCACAAAGGTAGTGGCGGCCCGTCCATCAGGGCACACAGGCGCCGCCCCCTCTCTCCTGTTGCCCCCTCATTGTCATCGATAGATTCATGCATAGCATAAATCTATCCATGGCCGCCTGTGACCACCCCCTCCCCATCCGTGGCGGGGAGTGTCCATGAACCATCTCATTAGAGCCTACGGCTCTGATTCGCTTCATTAAAGTGTGGCTTGTGGCGCAAAGCGTGCCGCCACAAGCCCTTGGAAAGGCAAATGAATATTTGCCTTTCTAACTGGGAATCGCTCTCAGCCAATCAGGAAGCGCTGGTATGTTACCGGTTTCCTGATTGGTGGAGAAGACAGGCAATCCTATTGGATGCCTATCTCGGAGGAGAAGGAGGATGCCACCGGAGCTCGGAGAGCATGCTCCCCGGACTCTGCACACTGCCAGCACGCTTCCCGCTCGTGGGCTCTGCACACTGCCAGCCTGCTAATAGATGGGGTAAGTGCAGGACTTTGTCCCGACTTCGGGGGGAGGGTCTGCAATTTACCCCCACCTGTGATATTGGCTGCAATTTACCCACACCTGTGATATTGGCTGCAATTTACCCACACCTGTGATATTGGCTGCAATTTACCCCCCACCTGTATTATTGGCTCCAATTTACCCCCACCTGTAGTATTGGCTGCAATTTACCCCCACCTGTATTGGCGGCAATTTACCCCCACCTGTATTATTGCCTTCAATTTACCCCTACCTGTATTATTGGCTGCAATTACCCCTACCTGTATTATTGGCTGCAATTACCCCTACCTGTATTATTGGCTGCAATTTACCCCTACCTGTGTTATTGGCTGCAATTTACCCCACCTGTGTTATTGGCTGCAATTTACCCCACCTGTAATACTGGCTGCTATATACCCCCACGTGTGATATTGGCTGCAGTTTACCCCACCTGTGATATTGGCTGCTATATACCCCACCTGTGATGCTGGGGCTGTATACTGCGTCCTGTGATGCTGAGCTGTATACTGCGTCCTGTGATGCTGAGCTGTATACTGCGTCCT